>JAOQMS010000005.1:20897269-20931924 GCA_027563885.1 Erythroxylum longipes
CAAATGCTAGTTAAATAAGTGTCGATATTTGATTGTTTTTGTGATGACATGGATGGAAGGATACCCGGGATTGTCATGAACATGCATTATACATAATTCATTTCATATATGTACATTAATGAACACGCATAATTGTGCAAATTGTGATATATGTGTATGTTATTTATTATAAAGGATCAATTGGAACGTCAACCTCCAGACGTTGTCGGCACTTCCAGGCATTAGCTTCGAGAGTAACTAGTGAGTAAACCTAGATGGTTTTACCTTATTGTTTGTTTCATTTATGTTATGACTTGAGTGATTATGAATGAGGTGTGAATTGATTGTGTTGGGTTCCGGATAGAAGGTCCGATGAATGTGACTTATGAATGACATATTAAAGTGCTCCTTGTATATGAATTGGATGAAATACGTGATACATGACTTGGTTGTTAAATGTCAGACTTAGTTCCGAAGGAAAGTGTAATCATTCATACAAATGAAAAAGTGATACTCAACTCTAATGTGAATGCCGGACTACGGTCCGATGATATGTGAATGTGAGTGACTGCGAGTATGCAAATGTAAGTGATCCATTTCATTTCATGAATGCATGAAATATAATGGCAGTTGTGACCAGAGTAGCCACCGATCAGAGCTTAAAGCTCAATATGTGAAAAAGAGCCTTGAGCTTAAAAGTGATTCAGAGCCTCAGGCTCAATTTTTAATGAGCCCTATATGGGACAGTTACCAATGAGCCCTTTAAGGGACAGTTTAGACACTCGGTCATAACAAAATAACAAATAGAAAGGGAGTCTCATGTGCACTACATATTCATAATTAAGTGATTAAATTGTATTGATTGTGAAGTGTGAAATGTGTAATACTGTGAATTATGTGTTACGTGATTGGGTGAGCCATTAATGATGGTCACTTATTGAGTTCGCAAAACTCACCCAAAATTTGCAAATATTTTTCATGATCAGAAGAATACCCCGTTAGGCAAACGGGAGTATACCTACAACATTCAAGTGAAGTATAGAGGTCGGGATCAGTTCGCGTCTGCATTCTTATTTCGTTCATTTTTATCAGATTGTGTTTTCAATAATGAGTATATAAATAATTCTGTTCTGAATCAACATTCCAAATTGGAAATGTTAGTAAATGATTTTGAAGTGTAATGAATTACGACTACAAGTCTTCTATTTTAGTAATGGGCCCAAATGGCATTGTAATTTTAATGATTGTATGGCTGTGATTGAAAAAGTTTATGATTGAAACGAGCCCGAATCAATTATTGATTTTTCCGCAAAAGTGTGCATTGTTTCAAAAACAAAAAAAAAACTTTGTAACGAGATTTGACTGATTGAGTGTTCTAGCACTTCACCCTCGCGGGGCACGGACTCGGATATCACCCATCGACGTTGGGTTTGGGTCTTGCGAGATTGGGGTGCTAAATTTTGGGTACCGAGTTTATGGTTAAGCCATACCCATTGTGGATACTGAGTCCATGCTATTAGAGCCTGAGGCTCTTTTTCATAATTTTGAGGTCCAAGCTCTTTTCTACACATCGGTCACTCTAGTCACAACTCTTTTATCTGATCATGCATTTCAATATGATGAGATGTATCATTTCATATTCTATGCTTTTATTACCTTTCATTTCGGTGTGCTTATGTCATATAATTGACTCCTCAGACCTAAGTCTGGCATTTATCAATCAGTTGTACATACATTTCATATTAAACATACAATTCACGCAAAAGTACATATAAATGAGTTTACACATCTAATTTGACTAACAGTACACTCCAAAAATGCTATTGCCTCGATGTTCTGGTAATGTCTGGATATTGACGATCACTTTGCGCGTCTATCGTTATGCAATACATACACATATAGTTCACAAGTCACCTAGTTGTTTAAGCATATAAATATACAACCATGCACATGTATATGTGTCATGTTTTAATGCATGCTTAATTGACTTTCTAGGTATGTATTCTTATGCATGGATCTTGACTATTCAATTTGGGCTTATACACCCTAAGACCATTCAAACATTACATCTTGTATACTACCATTTTGCAATCAGGTTTATACATTTAAGTTAGCTTAATTTACTCCAATTTCATCAACCATACATTACACTTATCCTTGTACATTTTCATGATCAAAAGGCCTCTTATAATACACACACAATTGTTACCTTGAATCTGGAATTTCAGCAAGCTAGATATATACATTCACCAAAATTTTTCCATCCATATATATTCATACAATTACCCAATTCTCATTCATAATTACCCTATGTTCTTCAATGATCATTCATATATACCTTATACACATTACTCATGTCCTTAAGATCATGTTTACAGTAAAAGAACACATTTATTCCTTTAACAAATCATAATTTCCAGCTTTGAATACAACCACATCAAAACAGTCCATTCTTTAGGTTATGACATAAATTAACTACATAAACTTATCAAGCTCTTAACCAATTAATCAAGCTATAATCTAGCTCATTCATACCCTTAATCAAGTCCAAATATACCAATTTATAGTGAATTTTCTCAGCTAGTTCGATATGTAAACAAAGCTGAAATTAAAATTCCAGAATTTGTCATCAACATCACTTATGTGTGTAACTTTATTTCCTTCAATACTTCACGAATTTTACAAGATTAGAGACATTACTAACACCTGAAATTTTCTAGATTTCATGTCCTTTAAAGTTACTCACTTCAATTTAATATAAATTACATATTCATTACACTAAGGCTTACAAAATTCTGCTCACTTATGTCATTAACAGTCAATTTTTTACAAACACACCAACAGCTCTAATTTTTCAGATTCAAAAACACCTTAATAACACCTATCTTTAGCATGAATTTCTCATCAATTATACTTCAAATCCCAACTTAAATAATCCATACAATAACCCACAAACTATTGGTTTCGTACATACAAAAACATAACGAAAAGTACCCATTCATTCTTCATTTTCTAGCACATCTTTAACACCAACACCACATTCAATCCATCCCTAATTAGCCATAATAAAATTCAACTAACATATAATGTAATAGGTCAGTATTTCACTTACTTTATTAGCTTTAATGGCACCTTAAATGTCAAGCTTGCTTAGCCTCAAATGCAAGAACAACTCAAGAACATTAAGGGGGTGTGATGGGTTCAGCCATGACTAGGGGAAAAGACAGAAGTATATGTCACAATTTTCTACCTTTATAGCTATCTTTATGAAGGATTTTGTATGGATTTTAGGGTGGTGATGCACACAACTAAGGCAGAAACTAAAAGATGTGATTTATATGTGGGTTTCGACAATGAAAGGTAGGAGAGGGAGAGCATACGACAGAAAATAACAAAAGGAAATAACCATGAAATGTCATAAGTCATTTGGTGTAAGATGAGTGTTTCTCCTCCTTTTTTTAAGGACACTTGTCATGTTTTTAAGCAAGCTACATTTCCTCCTTTTTTTGGCTGCCAAATATCACTTAATTCCTAAGTTATTTGTCACTCATTTTATAGGCTTAGTCACCTTAAATTTTCACATGTCAACTTGTCTTGCCATTTGAAATTTTTCCTAGGCTAAATGTATATATTAATTCATTAATTCTTTTTATTGGTAAACCAAAATACAAGACATTAGAAATGCGCAATCATGTCATAATCATTTTGAAAATTTCATACCCCAGAACATGTCAATGAAGTGCACATAAAATCTTTACATTTTTTAAATCATAATTCACGTGTTTATGCTAATATTATGCATGTGAATGAAATATAAAATCATCTCCTAAATGCACATAATTAACTCTATAATGATGTAACTCATGTGACATAGTATTATAACACTCTAACCGTTAGTAGTTTTGGAGACCGACTATTACACTAAGGAAATATCTTCTCAATTAACTAAAAATATAACATAAAATTAAGTAAACAAAGTTAATTTAAGAATAAAAATAAGTAAAATGCAAATGAAATATATATGTATTTCACACACACACACATACACACAAATATATATATATATATATATAAGATTTGTTAATATTTAATGTCTAAACTATAACTCCTTAGGCAAAAGGGACATTTTCAACTCATGGATTTTTACAAAAATTTAACTTAAAACTTTAATGTTTTGTAGCATTTAAAAATAATTCTAATGTTATAAAATCATTCTCTTATAAACCCAATTTGATAAAACTTTAAGCTTTTGTTTGGGTTTTGTCACCCTAACATTTTCAGATTTTTTTCTCATATTGCCTAACTAGTAACTTAGGCCCTAGTGGGACCCTCCATTCCTTTTGGAGTGAAACGAGATCACATCTCTTCTTCTTCTTTTTTTCCTTTATCTTTCAACCCCTATTGATTATAATTTCTCTCTCATCATTGTTGCTAGTTAGGTTTTCCTTCCCCTTTCTCATGCTCTTTATCTCATTCTAATTTTTTCTACTTTACTTTTTATTATTTTTTAAAATTGTTGTTGTTCTTGACTACTTTCTTTTTTTCTTTTTTTCTTATCATTCTCTTTCTCCTATATTTTCCTATCTCCTTTTTCTCTCATCTCGATAGGAAACATTTAAGGAATCAAGTTTAGAGGAGTTAATGAGTTGTTAAAAGTTACAATTATTCTTATAGTTATCTTCAAAAGGTATTATAGTTATGTTCTTTTTTTTGTGTTATCATCGTAAACAAATGCTACAAAAATCAATTACTGCAATGCATAATCAAATAGGTTTACAAATTATAAAGGACTATTTACTTTAATTGTTTTTCGAATGTGTTTTCTGTTCCAATGGCTCTTTTTTTTAACTAGTTATGGTGAACGTGCAAATTAAAGAGGCATTTTAAATATTTATAATTTGTCTTGCCAAGAAAAATGGTCGTGGTATAGACCATAGACCTATCTGAAACTCAAAAAACTGAAAGCGTGAAAATTGTATATTTCTCTCTTAGCTTTCCATAGCCACTTCAATCATCTTAACCAAAGTTCAACTTAGGAAAGTTATGACCAATTTAAGAAGCAATACTTAAGATGTCTTGCAAACTTTATAAAGAGAGACACAGGCTTTAATATGCTCATATCTTAGGTTGTGGATGCTTGTTCTTAAGGTGAGACACTGTGTCTAGCATATAGGTGCCTCTAAACCATAGATCCTCTTATATCTCTTATTATTAGCATGTAGTTTATAGTACGACCGTGGCTCATTCTATGTTGCTCCATAGATTTTCTTCGACTCCACACAATCTCTCTCTAGACTGTGTTTTTTAGTTTGTATCTCTTCCTACACTTCATCAGTGATGGACATGGGCTAGCATATGAGCATAAGTCAAGTTATGTTCAATCAATAATTATGATTTGTTTCATATTTTTGTTTACAATTCTCTTTAATTTTTGATAAATCTCATCCTCAGGAAATATCTTCAACAATTACCTAAAGCATAACATAAATCAATTAATTATAATAATTTATATTGAAAAGATATCAAAAAACTTGTTAAATATAGTTATATATTTTACAATCGTCAGATTGATTTAAATCATAATAAAGAGTTCTATATTTATAATTTATATAGATTGATTTTATTTTTAGTTAGATACAATTGAAAGCTTAGATTTAAATTAATTTGTATATAGACATTATTAAAAGAACCTATATGTAGATTAACTTAAGCACATATGTTAAAAAATGAACTAGATACTATATATAGACCTATATGATCCTTCTAAAATCAAGGTAACCTTTTGTGAAGTTTCAACGAACTTACTACATTCTCAGATTTGTATATATATACATATGTGTGTATATATATATATGGGATAAATGGTTGTACATCGACAGCTGATAGTTTATTACACTAGGTAATTCGACAGTTCAAATAATAGAATCTCTAAATAACTAATCAAATGTATAGGATGATACTGATAGTTCTCATTTGCATTGTGTTTTAGGGTTTAATTTGTTAAGTATTTAGTGTTAAATTGAGTGTTGAGTGTGTGTTTATGTGTTAATTGTGCTAGTTTATGTGTTTACGTGTTTTTATAAGTTAGTATAAGTCTTTGAGCTTAATTGTTATATTTTTTATGTACTTTGATGGGTTTGTTAGTGTTTCAGGGTAAACGGTGAAGAACGGAGAAGATTCGAGGAGTTTTTGGGCCAAAGGCGTCGTAGCCACGATCGTGATAGAAAGGGTGAGCCAACAACAGCCAGGCCATGATCGTGCAATTCGGGCATGATCGTGACAGAGAGCTTCCATTTAGGCCACCATCGTGCACATTGAGCCACAATCGTGACAGAAAGGTTTAGCTGAAGCAAAAACTCAAATTTCGCAAGATTTTTCAAACCGTTTCGACCCCGACTTTAACCTAGAGCGCCCAAAGTATAAATACAACATTATGAGACAGATACAGTAGCCTGAAGAGTCGTGCAAGAGAGCCATCACATTAGCAAATTCTGAGAGAAAACCTAGAGAGAAATCGAGAGATTGAGGAAGGAGACGAAGGAAGAGAGACACAAAGACAAAGCTAGACGTGATGTACTTCTCGGAACAGGTGGTTTCTTACTGTCACTGCCTCTGCAATTTCATTCCCAACCATATTTTCCATTTATTCAATTTTATTGAAGTACGAAAATACAATATTCATTGAGAATAGGTTCTGTTGAATGTTGAGTTTTGTCTATACTCACCTTCAGGTTTTTAATTCTTGAGATTAATAAAGTTTAATTGATTGTTTTATTGTTGAATTGATTGTGATTTAATTTTTGTTCGTAATAATTTAGCAATAAACTGAGAGGGTGAGCTGAGTGAAAATAATCAATTTGGGCTAATGAGAGTTAGGTAAATTGATAGATAAGAATTGGATCAAACTGGTAAAATCGTGTAACGAGAGATCGAGCATAAGTTCCCGGTAGGTTAAAAGACAATTTTAGAACTATTTTAGATTATGGGTAAATTGTGAGACGACAGATCACAATTCCATAATTTAATTTAGGCATCATTAGCTAGGGTTAAGGATTATAACTTGAGAGAGAGTAATCTACCCTAGGACCGTCTAGACCATTAATTCGATAATTGCATAATTGGTTAGGTTTTTATTAGCTTCGAATTAAAATCCCCTTTCTCTCACTTGATAGTTTCTAGGTTGATTTTTAGATTGGGTTGTGTGATTTTGTTATTTTGTTGATATCTATGCATTTTAATATTCATAATTGATTGTTTGATTGATTATTTTCTGTGTTAGTTGTTATTTGGAATTATTTTAGTTTAGTGCGACCTTATATATCAGGACTAGATTCCTTTCTTCATGAGATCGATACCTTAGGTACTACGTGAACGAATCGTGTGATTGCGAAATTTACCAAGGTTAATAAATATTAAAACTTAACGTGTGTAACCTTATGATCAAGCTTTTACCATCGTTACTGGGGAGGCGATTAGTTTAGTTCTTTAGTCTAAGGTATTTTTTTTTATTAATAGTTTGGGCTATAAAGTAGAGATACATCAAGACTTCTTAGAGTGAGAATGAGACACCTAAAGAGTTGAATGCTAATAGGAAATAAAAAGAAAGATCATGGAGGATGTATATTGTAGGGAGCAAGGGACTCTTACGAATTTCTATTAACCCCAATTTGGTTGGGAAATTATCATCCTTATATGAACTTGTACACTTCGGGTTAGCAGAATCACCCAAATTTCTATTGGTCCAATAATGTAAGTGCTTACATGGGACATTAAGACCTATTTGAATTTCAACATGATGAATCCAGTTCATGGGATTCTAAGATGGACAAAATCATGAATAAACTCACGGATATGAAAGAGAACCAGAAGAGATTGGAAGAAGAGATTGGAAGAGAAGTTTGAGCAAGTAGTAGAAAATCATGCCTCTTCTATTGATAATCTAGAAGTTCGAATAAGCCAGCTTTCTAGGGAATTTTGTAAACAAAATGTGGAAAACTTTCTACGCAATTTGAAAATAAATTCAATAGAGCCATGTCAGGCTATCACACTTAGGAATAGGGTAGAACTAGAAGAACCAGTAAGAAATTAAGCTAAACCTGAGCTTAGAGAAGACTAAGAAATCAAAGAAGAGGATGACGAAAATAATGTAAACCATCCCTATTATTCACCAGTTCTTGATATACCATATGTGAACATCGAAAAATCTTGGGTAGATGTTTAGGAAAAGAACTCTATCTTTTGGATTGATGATGATCAAATAATATTCAACATGAACAATTTAATTAAGAATCCGAAGGTTAGTAACTCATTCAAGATAATTAACGTTTTTGAATCTTCTGAAGAATGAGAGGATGAAGAACAAATGACAACAAACATCGAGTTTGAAGAAAGTATGGAAGTCTGTGTTTGGGAAGCAGAAGAAGCAAAGGAAACGAAGGTGATTAACGAAGAAAGAGAGCAATTCACCTTCGTACAGAACAAACTGTTGGATTCGATGGAAGAGTCAGGGAGTTTCATTATTCCCTATTTTATTGACAGTTTGTTAATAAGAAGGACATTGATGAAATTAATTGGTTTCCTCAACTTTATCAATATTGTCCTTCTTTTCATTTTGCAATTTGTAGCTTACTTATAGGCTACAAAACTGATGTTGAACAAAAAAGGCGGAAGCAAGATGCTTATAATTGATCCTGGATGAGTTTCCAAGGATAGAGAGTTAAGCTATCGATGTTAAAAGAAGCGTTGTATGGGAGGCAACCTGTGAAAAATTAGTTTCTTGTTTATTTTTGTTAGAACGTTTGAATTCTGTAGTTAGAATTAATTTTTGTTTTCGAATAAAATCAAGAAGGAATCGGATTTCAGAATAAAGTGGATAATTGTGCAAGCATGAAAGGAGAGATGAAAAAGGGCCAGAAAAGAATCAAGTAGTGGAAGTGAAACAAATTGGAAAAAGAACAAAAGAAGGAATTTTGAGTGAGTGTATAACTGTCGATCATGGCCTGCGATTGAGCATGCGCTAGGTGGTAAGCCGTATGCCTCGATCATAGCATAGCAAGCCACGATCGTGGCCTACGACTATGCAAAAAAAGGGAAGGGTGCGGAAAATGTTAAAACAACTTATCATTTTACCCTTTTTACTACTAATATATTCAGTTCTAACTTCACTTTCACTTTCACTTTCACTTTCACTTTCATTTTCATTTTATCTCTCTAAAATTCAAGCATTCAAACACTCTTACATCTCTCTAGAATTTTTCAAACTCTAAATTTTTCCCAATTTCTACCAAATCATGTCATGCACTAAGTAATCAGCCCATCGAGAACCATTTGGATGACAAAAAGTTATGGGACAGGGACGAAGAAACCAAGCTGTGGAATTCAGAGCACCATTTCCAATTTACACCGAGGAGGAAGGTACTCATTTTCGTTCCCTTCATTCTAGACAAATTGTAGTTCCCAAGTATTTTGACTTTGACACACTAAATAGGCTAGGATTGCATGAGCGGGTAGAAAACCTAGCTAAGAGGATCGAGTGGGCTCAATTTATTCGATTTCAATTCCCTTTTTATGAGAAGCTTATACTGGAATTTTTCACAATGACCCCAAGAATACAAAAGAATTGTGGTTTATATTAGGAGTACGGGTATATGAATTGAATGTTGAAATCATGTTGAGATGTGTGGATTCCCCGAATCCACCATCATCGATCGACATGATGACCTCCTTCCTTCTCAATACTGGCATGAGCTTACTGGAATTGAGCGATTCTACGCAAATAATGCTCACAACAATATCATACGGTCCCATGAACACTTGTTGCTACACAAATTTATATGTCAGCTGGTCTTTGACAAGATCGAAACCAACAAGTATTCTACCTAGGAACTTTTTATACTGTGGTGCATAGACCACAGTATTCCAGTATGCACGTCCAGCTATGTTCTGAATGCCCTTGTTGCAACTCCGCGTAAGCAGAGTAACTATCTCAGAATGGGATACACAGTGTCTGCCATTGCAAAACATTTTGGTATAGAAAGGAGGGGATTAACAGTTCACCTCCCTGACTTCCTCAACTATCATCACTTATTTCAGGCTAAGATCATCCATTCCACAAACATGACACTTAAGGACATCAGCCGAAAGACACATGTTCGGATCAGGTCATGCAAGTTCAAGCTTAGCGCAACCTCGGCAGGCACAAGAGGAATCCACTAGTGAAGAATCCGAGGAAGAAGAACAAGGTTAGAAGAAGGTGTTAGCTGCAATCACAGAGATTAACAAGACACTTGCGGAGATGGCATGAACACAATGACGTCAGAGCTAGGATATCTGACGGATTCATCGATATTTCGAGTCTCAAGGCGTTCAATTACCACCTTCGACACCATCACCACCTCCATCTCCATCGGACTTATACTTAACCCAATCTTTATTTTCCAAATTAGCCTTCAGTTTTATTTTGTTTTTATGTTGTTATTTTTATTTGTTTCTTTTTATTTTAGATTTTGTCTATTTTTTGTTTTATGTGTTTGTGTGTGCCTCCTTCTCACATTGAGGACAATGTATTGTTCAAGTGTAGGGAGGGATTCTGTATTTTTACTTTTGAATGTGATTTTGCATACCGTGTGACAGTTATTAGGTTGCATTGTGCGAATTATTTGAATATGTCAATGGCTTAGATGAGTATTTGTTTAATTTTGAACACAGTCTAGTAGGTTGTGAATGATCATTAGCTAGCAAAATTAATGAATTAGAGTTTTTGGATAAATATACAGCTTAATTAGGACTTAGTGTAAATTTAGCACCTGATAGGTTGTCACATTCATTCATAATTAGAGGCCCTTTAACTTAAGTAGCTTAACTAGTTTTTCTTCATGAAAATGAATAGCTAAAAACAACAAGATAGGCAAGAAAGAAAAAATGTTTTGTTAATAAATTACTATTTCTCTGACCTTCGAGTTATGAATAAAGCTAGTAGCCATTTGAAAACATGATAATAGCTAAGTAACCAGATCGACAAGCATCACAAATGTGTGCCTTCGTGTCAAAAGGCTATAATGATGTTTCAACCAAGCTATTAATAAATGATTTAGTCGAGTAACCGGATCGACATTCATCACCAATGTTTGCCTCCGAGTAAAAGACTAAGTCTGTGGTTTAAAATTAAATGAAAAAATGTTCCTAATAAAACTTGCTGGACTTGTAATAAGCTTGAATTTTCATGAATATTCACTTAGGAACAGTTATAGAGTCTGAAGAATCAAAAAATTATTAATATGTGTGTACAATTGAAAAGGGTTATTGAATTAGCACTTAGATCACGATTAACTTGTATATTTAGTTCAAAGCCCGTAGACATAGATTTTGCAGGTTAATGATTAGATATAACTTGTCAGATAGTGTTCAAGATTAAATTTATTTCATGAAGTTGAAGCCATTGTCTCATTTTTGCATTATGTGTTTTGTGTTTGTTATGTTTGTTGTTTTGCTTGCTTGAGGACAAGCAAACGTTTAAGTGTGGGGCTGTTGATAGTTGTCATTTGCGTTGTGTTTTAGGGTTTAATTTATAAAGTATTTAGTGTTAAATTGAGTGTTGAGCATGTGTTTATGTGTTAATTGTGTTAGTTTATATGTTTAACTGTTTTTATGGGTTAGTATGAGTCTTTAAGCTTAATTGTTATATTTTTGAGGTACCTTGATGGGTTTGTTAGTGTTTCAGGGTAAACGGTGAAGAATGGAGAAGATTCAAGGAGTTTTTGGGCCAAAGGCATAGCCCACGATCGTGGCACAGCAAGCCACGATCGTGACAGAAAGGGACAAGCCAACAACAGCTAGGCCACGATCGTGCACTTCGAGCATGCTCATGACAGAGAACTAGGCTACGATCGTGCACATTAGGTCACGATTGTGACAAAAAGGTTTAGGCGCTGGCCACGATCGAGGCAGGCAAGGCCACAATTGCGGCCTGCGTCGAGCTTAAACAAAAACTCAAATTTTGTAAGATTTTTCAAACCGTTTCGACCCTGACTTTAACCTAGAGCGCCCAAAGTATAAATGAGATAGATGCAGTAGCCTGAAGAGTTGTGTAAGAGAGCCATCACATCAGCCAATTCTGAGAGAAAACCTAGAGAGAATTCGAGAGATTGAGGAAGGAGACGAAGGAAGAGAGACACAGAGACAAAGCTAGACGTGACGTACTTCCCGGAATATGTGGTTTCCTGTTGTCGCTGCCTCTGTAATTCCGTTCCCGATAGTATTTTCCGTTTATTCAATTTTATTGATGTATGAAATTGCAATATTCATTAAGAATAGGTTGTGTTAAATGTTGAGTTTTGTCTATACTCACCTTGGGTTTTTAATTCTTGAGATTAATAAAGTTTAATTGATTGTGTTATTGTTGATTTAATTGTGATTCAATTTCTGTTCGTAATAATTCAGCAATAAACTGAGAGGGTAAGCTGAGTGAAAATAATCAATTTGGGCTAACAAGAGTTAGGTAAATTGATAGATAAAAATTGGATCAAACTGATAGAATCGTGTAACGAGAGATCGAGCATAGGTTCCCGGTTGGTTAATAGACAATTTTAGAACTATTTTAGGTTGTGGGTAAATTATGAGTCAAGAGATCACAATTCCATATTTTAATTTAGTGATCACTAGTTAAGGTTAAGCATTATAATTCGAGAGAAAGTAATCTACCCTAGGACCTTCTAGACTCATTAATTCGATAATTGCATAATTGGTTAGATTTTCATTAGCCTCGAATTAAAACCCCCTTTCTCTCACTTGATAGTTTCTAGGTTGATTTTCAGATTGGATTGTGTGATTTTGCGATTTTGTTGATATCTCTGCATTTTAATATTAATAATTGATTGTTTGATTGATTATTTCTGCGTTAGTTGTTATTTAGAATTATTGTAGTTTAGTGTGACCTTAAATATTAGGACTAGATTCCTCTCTTCGTGGACTCGATACCTTAGGTATTACGCGAATGACTCGTCCGCTTGCGGAATTTACCAAGGTTAATAAATATTAAAACTTAGCGTGTGTAACCCTGCAATCAGATACTAGGGAAAATTTTATTTTAGATGTTTACTTATTTTGCTTTCTTTTCAATGTTTACTTTCTTAATTGTATCTAGTGGTAACTTAATGTAATTAGTTTAACTTATATTTAGGTTTAACTAATCACTCTGGTAATTATTGACTAGATAATAGTAGGAGAGTTAGACTTTATATTTACTATATCTTTATTGGATGAACCTGTACTTATTAGTATAATAGTGTAACATGAGAAATCTACTTTCCTGTAGTCTTATACTAAGGCAGTAGAGTTATAGAAAAGGCTAAAGATTTTAATCAAATATAGATATTTACCATAACATCTAAGTAAACCTCTTCTCTTATCTATATCACATTGCAACTTAATTTTTTTAAAATGGTGTTGGTTATGCCTTAATTCTTATAGAGTTAGGTTTCTATCAGTTTGTAGGAACTAGACCATAAACTTAGCTTATGTAGCATCTCAAATGGACAATTTGGGCCCACCATATGCTGACGTGATTTAAGAAAATAATTCTTTAAACATTAGCTAAAAATGTGATTTGTGTCCCAACCTTTCATAAAAGGTGCAAGTAACTCCCTTGTGTACCCCACTCATGATATCATAAGAACTATTTTAGTAAATTTATGGTGTAAAGTAGTACTAAAGATAATGGAAAGAACTTATTTAAACTTTTTTATAAAAATATTAAGGTACAAATCACATTTTTAGGCTTAAAAAAATCAATCATCAAAGGTACGGGTGACTAAGTAGGTTGTACATTGTCTAGTTCAATTTGAGGATTTAAAAATCTACTTTCTGATTCAAAATGAAGGACTTTAAAAATTAAATATCCAAAAATGTATTAAAAATAAAAAATCTTCGTTTCATATTCTACTAAAAATTCGATGCAATACAATTCTAAAAATTCAATTCTTTTGAAAAAATAAGTAATATACCTAAACTAATGAATTGTATCATCTGCCCAAAAGTGAATTATTATGCACTAAATTAATAATAATTTTTTAATGTTAAGATAGCCTTATTTATGTAATCAATTTTATCTTAATACAAAACAAATAAAATATAGTAAATAACAAAAATTAAAGAGTCAAATTGCAAGTGAGCAAGTAAAACCTCTTAATAACTTCTTTTGTGTCATAGATTTTACTTATTGTTGTTAACTACAAAGATTTAAACAAAAAGTCAAATCAATAAAGTTAAGGTTATCATCGTGATGAAGATCCAATGTCATACTAAACACCTTACCATTATTGTAAGGCTTACCAAAAGATTTAGCAATCTCTAGTAACCCCACGCTATCTATATAACAATATGCTACTTGTTATTGCAAGGATGGTATCACAATTTGTAATTAAAAGTCATTTATTATTTTCTAAAATTTGCAAAAAGAAAATGCTAACTTACATCAACTACAACAATTTTTAAGGCTTAATAAAATTTCCTTATAGTAAAAAAAAAAAAAAAGGTAAGTTAGTCTTTGATTGATACTTATTAAAATTATTCGCAAATAATAGTGAGAAAGAGGAGGGTTAAAAATAAGAATATATTACAACTTGAAACTACAATATAAAATCAAAATAAAATATTTAACAATTGAAATAAGACAATATGATAAATTAATTAAATAGTAATTCAAGTTATTCGAATATCTTATAAATTGCAACTTTTTAATTAGCATTACATGGTTATTGGTTTTAAGATGTTTGCCTCCATTTCAAAATCTTTAAAAAATCAAACAAGTGCAAAGTTTTTCAAGTTGGATAAATTATTTTTGGAGTTACAACTAATCTGGCAATAAATGAGGACTTTGACTGTAGTAGGAGCTAAAAGTCCCATCGCAAGTGCTAAAATCAGGTTCATAAGTTATTGTTGATGATTGAATAGTCAAAACATATTCTTTAGTAACCTGATTACCTAACTGCATTAACCTTTCATTATGCTAAAAGATCAAAATCAATAGCATATTTCTTAGTCAACTCCTCCAAATAATAGTCCAATTCTCCTAAAACTACTCCATCTGCAACTCTATATTCATCCATCAATTAATTCATTATCTACACACAGTCCAATCCCACTGCTATGAAGAACATCTTAATCATTCTCCTAATAGAACTTGAATATTTTTCAAATTTTGCTCTCAATTGTTTACCCATGATTTCGATGATGCTGCTATAAAAACAAGGGACAAGGAGAAAGCAGTCAAGCTGGTATTGATGAAACCGTTGTAGAAGAAAGAGGCAAACAAAGCAGTACTTTTGATGAAGTTGCTATCAGTACTATCACGTTGATCAAGAAGATGAATTAAATGAAAAAGGAAAAAACTCAAGTAAATCAGAGCGCATAATTAAATCTCTAATAGTATTAAAAAAAAATATTAGACAAAATGAGGGATAATGTGATCCTTTCCACATAAGCAATGAAGGAGCACATTCGGATGATATCTTTTTTCTACTGCGACCCACCACCATCATCATCATCAGATGTTGACATAACGGCTGTGTATTATATGTATATGCATTGTGCTTCTTTTCATCCCCAAGGATTCGTGTAAGTACCACATCAAGCCGTTAAAATCAATCCCGTTTCATTTTTTCACGCTACTTTTCTCGTCCTACTTACTACAACAATTGAGCGGTGTCATTTAAAATATAAATTTAACACGCTCAACACACGATGCCTTCTATTCATTCTAGGACTTGACATTATTGTCGTACCTTATGGAGTGTGTATTGTCTATGCATATGGCATGCGATAACATTTTTAAGTCATTGTCAAGGCCACCATGAAATGCTCCTCGTTAGCCAATTCATGAACCCCAGCTGATAAATAACGAAGAGTTTCCCCATTGGAAGATTATATATCAATTATCATTATTTTCGCCTAATAGCTCCATCTGTCAACACACAGGGAAAATACCATAAAGCCTCTGATCAAAGTTTCCTTCTTTGGATTTGAAATGCATTTTGTTGGAATTCCATGCAACATTTTTAAAGGATTGGAAACTGATGGATAACACGGTGAGAATTTCTTTACAGGCAAATTAGACTGCCATGTCTTTCAGCCAAGGTCGCCTGCTCGTCCACTATTATTTAAGATTAGCTTACAGATTATCTCATCTTTGGGTGTAAACTCTTTGCTTGCCTAAAGAAAAAAACTGGACAACGCCGGGCTCAGCTTTTTCTACATTAGAATTAAAATCCAAACTTGCTAAAACCATGCAGACTGTCCTTCCTCAAACAGCTATTTCTCATTATTTTGCAGAGTTCTTGTTCAACCCAAAGTGGCTGGCTATAGGTGCAGAGTAAGTTTCAGAGAACAAACTTACGTGACATCCAAGCTTAAGCATACCCGGCCCCTATGAAAAGCTTGGAGGGTAGTAAGCTGCTGCAGATCTCAGATGACCGGTTGAGGATGATGGAGCCACAAAAGGATTCCGCTGCAGAACACCTGAACCATCCGAACTACAAACCCATGCAACAGGAGTTGCATTGACTAACCTGGTGGCTGCTGCACGAAAGCAGGGATTGGGCACTACATGCGACTCATCAAGATAGGCTTGTCCTTGTGACTGATACCAAGATAAAGGATGTAGAAGATTTGCATTATAGTTTGGAGCTGTTTGAATTGAAACCAGAGATGAATCAACCTGGCGCTCCCGCCATCCATCACTGCCCATTAAAACATCATTGGTCTCTATATTTTCACCTTCAGGAACATCATCAATGATGATGACTTCTTTTATAGGAGGGGCAGTTGAATCTGAAAGTTTGCACTGGTGGCCAAGAGTTGCTACGTTTTTCTCTGGATATCTGGATGATGCATCAAGTCCATTCTTGACTCTACTCTCTCGAATTACTAAATTCTGATCTTTTTGGTAATCACACGGCTCCTTCAGTGTCATTAAACCACTATCTGTATAAGGGCCTTGAAAAATGCCTGCCGGCAATCGAGCAGATGCTAGAGGAAACTTCCAGTCCTCTGAATGGCCTCTGATATTATTAGAAAATCCAACATCAAAACAATGGCCCATTGTGCTATGCAGATCTCGGCTAGAAATGGCAGAACCTTGAGGGATCATACAATTAAATTGATAAGGATTTTGATCCTGAATATTGACTGGACAAACTCTGGAAAATGTTGGAAATTGGGATGCTCTCGCAATGTCCTGCGTACATGGTTCAACCTGCCCTATAGGCATGGAAGCATCCTCATCTTTGTTGATCACCATTAAGTTCTTACCCATCAACCTCAGTATGGGATTAGAAGCAGATGGACTCACAGAATCACAGTCACTCCTAGCCAAAAATCTTACTTCAGTACCTGTGGAGTCTTTGAAAGGAATAGGAACAGTATGTGGCTTAACAACTGGGGGAACATCTTTTTCAGATCCAGATGTTGACCAACTGCTCAGAGGAATAAATTCAGGCCTCACATTGACATTACTCGGCTGTGGCTCAGAATCGCAACTGGTTTGCATTCCTAAAGCAGTTGTTTTTGTCGTAGTTTTCCGACGCTTTTTTAGTTGTAATTCATGAAAATTTGAAGAAACTCCCAGTGAAAATCTCTCTTTCTTTTGGCAACAGCATGGTTGGTCATTTTTCAACCTCAGAGATCCTTTTTCACTGGGAATCCTATCAGCTTTCAGATGTACTCCACCCACAATAGCTCTCTCCAATCCTCTATTGGCAGCCTGTGCACCTGCGATTTTCACTGAAGATCCAGGCCTAGCAGCTGTTAAGCATGACTTAATCTTGTCTTGATCACCATATGGTCCAGCGGCTGATAAAGGTTCACAGTACTTTGAATCAGATCTCCCTGCAGGAGAGCTAGAAATTGTAGATGTAGCTGATATAGGGGAATCTGATGAATCTCCATCGAGCATGTCATGCTGATCTAGAGAAGACTGGACCCGGCTAGTAGTCAATGATGAGTTCCCTTGGAAGTCTTCTGAGCCCATATCCCTGGGGCTTGGCAAAAAAGATCCTGGTGGCCCTGGAATAGGTATTGGATCAACCCCAAGAAATGGATTTCCTTGCCCAACTCCAGAATCCAATCCCACACTTATTTCAGTAGTTTGATAGTCATGTCGAACCCCACTGCCAGAAAACGTTTCTTGGTCATCAACAAAAGCTGGCTCAGTTGGAGCAGCCGGTGCTTCCACTTCACATAAAAGCCTTTTGTGATCTTGAATAGATTGAAGAGAGTTATTTGGAGCTTTTGAACAGTCACTTAACTTGTAGAATTCTGTACCAAAAGGTGTATTCAGATTACTAGCACTTCTATCAAAATCCCGGCCACATTCAACACTGCAAAAATCCTCTTCATTGTCTTGAGTCTCGTTTCTACAAGATGTAAGGACCCCAAATCCATCAGAATAATCAACATTCCCCCCTTCATCACTGCCATAACAAGCTGCAGGTTTCGAGCTTTCCAGAGCCATGACTTTCTTACTTTGGAAAGCAGATAACTGTCCTTTCTCTCTAATTTCTAGGGCATTTTGTCTCCTGGGACACGTATCATTAGTTATAGCTTCTCCTTCCAACTGATTTTTACAACCACCACGTTTCAAAGAAAGTTGGTGATCAACCTTAGAATGACAAGCCACTGCTTCTTTATCTCTTTCCACCACCAAATGTACTTGAGATTTCTCATGGGTTGATCGTTTCTTTATTTTACAAGGTCCACTATTACTGACAGCTGATTGGCTGTTCACAGACATTATGTTTTTCCTGCAAGACAAAATACTCCATTTTTAGTTACAATCACATGTAAATCCTGAAATGATTTTCAGAAAGAGGAAATATAATGGAATCGTTTGTTGAATACCCCAAGGTGTCAACTTCCATCTCATTGGACGCATGCCTCCTGGTAGAGTTTGTATACATTCGCAGACAACTATTGTGGGTCGATGTGCCTTCCTTGCCCAACTGGTTTGCATTTTGCTTTGTTGGTGGAAAAGATGTGTCAATATCGTCTGCCATGGCTCTCGCCAAGAGATTACCTACTCTTTTCCTTCTAGGAATCTTCTCCCCTATTTCAATAACTGGAGCATCGTGGAATGCCTTTTTCATCCTGTCATCATTTCCAGAAGCCGATACTAGGTTCCCACGCAGATTATTAGACTTCTGAGTAAGAATGCTTTCAGAAAGAGGATTCCCCAAAAATGATTCTTCATTCTCAACCAGTAAGTCTTTAGGCAAATGCCATTTACATCTCATGGGTTGATGATCATCTTCACTGCTCACCTTCTTCATAAAACCACTTCGTTTCGAGCAAACCCATGGCCTCAAGGTTCCAGAATCACTGGATTTGGATTTCTTTTGCTTTAGCTGTTCTTTCTCAAAACTTCTATCCCCTCCATTGTATTTTTCTCCACGTCCACAAATCTGTTTGAACAAAAATTGACAGCCATGTATATTTAATACAAATACTACCAAATATTCAAAATAAGAATATTACAAAGTTTGTAGTTGGAAGTGCAGAATACATCAAGAAGTGGATACTATGAGTACAATATGGCTATCATGTCATTTAGAAAGTAGTCTACTGCATGTTTAAACTTTTGTGTATCAAAAATTGAATAAGGGTAGAGAAGGAGAATAAGCCTAAATGATATAGAAGGAAGGAATAGAAACACGGATAGAAGCATAGATGCATAAAAAACAAGCGAACAGTACCTGAGAACCACAAGCCTTTTTGTGAGAGAGAATCCGTTTGCTTTGAGGGATAAGTTTCAGATATTTGTGATGCTTTTGGGCAAGGCGTTTCTTTTTTTTCTTTGGAAAGTGTTTGATTCCTTTGCGTCCTCTCAAAGGATTTCTATCTTCAACATACTCCCTTTCTTTTCTGACCAGTGCTGGATCACTAGGCTTTGATAAGATCCTAAGTTTGGTACCATTTGCGTCAATATACACTGGACCAACATCACCAACATCTTGAGGATGTATGGGAGAAACCCTATGCTTTCTCCCTTCGTTACACTCGGCATCCATGGTAGGCAAGTTCGAAGCTGTTGACAAGTTTCTGCCATTTCTTCGATCAAGCTCTTCCAGCGTGCATTGCTGAGCTGTAGCATAAATATCCACCATCAATTTTGTCTTCCTGGGCTTAAATCTATGTCTAGTGAGATTAGAATCAGCTGTGCACTTAGGTGTTGGCTCCATAGCAAGGCATTGATCAATGTGAGCATTCAAAGTGGTAATTGATGAGAATGAGAAAGTTTTGCAAACAGGGCAAACTTTGGAAGTCATTGCTTCTGAGGTCGTAGTGCAGTTAGAAGTAATATCTTCTGAGGAGCTGCGTTCAGAGTTGCCAACAAATTTCACTATTAGTCTGCACTTCTTACCTAAAGGTCGAGAGGTGTTTTGAGTTTTGTGGATCGCAGGAGGATCTACAGTTTCGACTTCAGCTGATGAAGTTTTCAACAAAGTCTGCTGAGTTTGTAGCAATGAAACAGGATGCCTAATATGAGGAACCGATTCTATCTCGGATTGAGACACTGTGGTGGTTGAAGAAGGGAAATCAATTTCCTCCCCAGATCTGCATGAACTTACGTCTAGGCAAACTTCTGCTGCCTTACTGCTTCTTAGTTGAGCATCAATGCACGAATCTATAACCCCATGGGTATTGTTTGGTCTGGAAGGCTCCTTATCAAAATGGTTTGTCCTATGCCTATTAAGGGAATCAGTTTCAACCGTACATAGCTTGGATGATTGGTCTCTTATGGTATCAAGAGACTGAAATGGTGGCAGCACATCCCTCACGCCATGCTTGAAACAAAGTTGCAGATTTTTCAGAGAAAATGGCCAATTCTTATTGATATCCTTGCTCCGGGATGTAAATACATAATTCCTGCATAAAAGCATAAACGATTAAATGTTTTTTGGTCATTTTATTTACATAAGAATTATCCACCACAGAAGACATAATATGGCCTAGATTCTAAAAGAACTTGATTAAAACTACTGGAACAAGGGAATCTTTGTTTGATTACATGAAACACCACATCAATGGCTAAACAGTAGTTTGGAGACAAGAAGATTCTAGGAATCTAGTGGATTGTTAACCAGAATCAGCATGAAATCACAAGCAATTACTGATTATCACAACCAAGAGCAAGTGATTCACTATACATCCAAAGAAGAGTAAAAGGGGAAGAAGACCGTTGTACAAAAGAAGGCAAAGCAAGAAGAAAGCATAGAAAGAACAAGAATAGACACGACACGGGGTTTCGGAGCCACAGGTTCCAAAGGCAAGATTGAAACAACTGGATCCGACCCAACAAAAGATCATTTGGAAGAAGAAAAGAAAAAGAAAAGACTAAAATCGCAAGTTCATCTTGAGAAACAAAGAAAGTAGTTAGTCTGTCGAATAGTAGTAGTTGATGGCCATGAAAACAAAAACAAAAGCAAAAGCAGCTAGCTGCCCATAAGACGAAGAAGAAGAAGTGAGAGAGAGAGAGAAGATGAATACCTTATGGAGAAATTGGGAAGTGAGGAAAGACGATCAAGGGATGGGTTAGGCAGATCTGCTTGAGGCAAAGGAAGCTCATCATTACTACTATTGACCTTTGGAAATTTGCAAGAACATGAGGGATCTGGTGTAGGAGAGTTTTCAACGGATAACATCTGATGCAAAGCTTCTCTCTTCTTGCGCTGTTTCTGCAACAGTCACAAGCTTCTCTCTGCTCCTCCTCCTGCTACTACTGGTATCGGCAGAGTCACTATCTCTTCCACTTTCACTGGGCCTCCTCCTTCCTATCTTTAATTTCTTTGCCTTGAGCATATATATATATATATATATATATGCGTGTATATATATATATATATTTATATGTATAAACTCTCTTCTCTCTCCCTCTTTATACTTCAAATCAAACCCCACCACCACGCCACCATCAACGTTCTCTTCTTACCACCACTTACAAGCAAAAAGAAGGTGGTTTTACCACGACTACCTATTCTATCTATAGCAGACAACAAGATGAAGCAACCTCGGGCGGATCTTCATGGCATCAGCCTGCATAGAGAGCACAGTAGACCATTAATGACATAGTTTTTGAGGTATGAAGAAAGAAAGAGTAAGGACCCAGAAGAAGATAATGATGTACTAGCGGCTTTTCTAAGGACGTTATTTTATGTGAAAGACAGAAATTGAAGCATCTGGGTTGGGAGTAATCATACAATGAAGCAAAGAACAAACCCAGCGGCAACTAAAAACAGCGGTGAAGGTGATAGATATTCGTCATTTTATGTGTGCACAACTCAAAAAGAAGTGAGAACAACCTAATATCAGCATGCTCAAGACATTGGGTGAGATCTTAATCTAGGTCCATGCACATACGATAATGACAGAGATTGAGAGGGAAGAGTAGAAAGATGAAGCAAAAGGGCGAAAATGGTAAAAAAGAAAAAAAAATCAAGAATCAGAGAGATGAACGATAACAGCTGTATACAAGTGAACTGAACAGACCAGTTTACAAGAGTAAGGTTGGGATGGACTGATACAGAGAGACCCAAAATCCCGAATGATGATCATCTTGAACTAAGTTCTAAACAACTATTACTTAACGAATAGAAAGCTTTTTGGGTTGGTTTAGGAAGAAGAAGAAGAAGGAGAGCGAGGGCGAGAGCGAGAGTAGACTGAGCGACCACACCAGCCACTCTGTCTGGGGTTTGAAAGTTCGAATGTTTAGGATTTGATGGATAAGGAGATGAAAAACCTCGTTTCAGACAAATAAAAGATGGAGAAAATCAAAGCCAAAATAGAGATGGATGAATCGAAAGGAAAAATTTAAAGTTGAACGAACCTAGTTGAGGGGAAGAAGAAGCATTTATTTGATGTATGATGAGAGAGAAAAAGACGAAAAAGATGGAGAAAGAGAGCCACCCACTCACACATCACTAAAGGAATCAGGTTCTTCTTCTACCTTTCTACGTATCTCTCTGATTCAAACCTCCAAAAATAAAATAAACCCACTTTTAATATATTACATTTTTCTAAAAGAACACCCGTATTTCCTTTTCTTTTAAAAAGACAATATTTATTTATTTATTTATTTTAAATTATATAAAAAATTATGAAAGTATTTTAATGAAGATAATTATTTAGTATTCATTTGAAAAAGGAAAAAGAAAATTGTACAGCTATTTATTATGATTATCTTATATTTAGTTGCGAAAAAAATATATATTCTCTTTTTTTATTTTTACCCAAAATTACGATGTGGCGTCCAGTTCTTGGAATTGCCCCTCATGTTTTGTTTGATTTCCAACAAGCAATTCATTGATTTATTTAAAGTTTAAACCAAAATAGTAATACTACTCTACATTACTATTCATTCCCACCTTCTCCTACACGACAAACACGTCACCATCTGAGTCCCCACGTCCCACCATCACCCTGTCTCTCTGTCACAAATTTCAACACCCATTTCTTAATAAGTAGTCAGTTCAAGTTCAACCCTATTTATTCATTTACCCCTTCTCTTTTTATTTTAACCAAATAAAGACACCACCCATATGCTATGCGCTGTCTGTGCACTTTTCAAAACACAATAGCATTCTCCTTTTTGTTTTTTATTTGTTATAAAAATGATAAACACTTGAATTATTAGCTATAAACACTACACAACATTTCGTTTTATAACAATCTAAGAAAAGACATTTTCAATAACATAATTAAATTAAAATTTTCGTCTCAACTAAACAAAACTTGATAAAAATTAAATGATTCACTCTTTCTTTTTTGTTTAAGTCTAATGTAATCTAAATTTAAAAAATATATTAAGAATAATTTTTTAATTAAAAATTATTTAGATTAATAACACTCTGTAACAGATTCCATCAAGTTAATTATAAAGTCAGTGTAACAAGAAACTAACAATGTTATATAAAGGAAGTAACGACAATCATAAGAATATGAGCATTGTCAAAACCCAAGCATCATTTACACAATAAGAGCAAGGTCATACTTCTATCAATCTTGTAAATAACACTCCTAACATAGCACTTTGGCATTGAAGATATACTCATTCCTTTTTTTCCATAAAGCATGAATGGCTACACAAAAATCATATCTTAGTAATAAGAAAATTAACATCACCCAAATGTTGTGATCGAGATGAAACTAATCATATTCTTCAACGTTGCAAACATGAGCACTTAATTATTGGATAGAGTTCTATCTCTTCAGAGAAAACACATTTAAAGAATAGGTAATTCCTAATTCCATCCTCATAGTAACCAAGTTAACAAACAAAGCAATAAGATGGGAGCACTTGATCTTATTAAGAGTGAAGAGTTTATTTTTAATAGTAAGACAGACTATCAAAGAGAGCTTATGAGAGATGTTATTGTTCTATACTAGCTTTTTCTATCAATCTTAGGAGCAGGATTCCTAAAGACTTGATAAACTAACTTATGTTGAATGAGCTTGAGGAGTGTCTAGTTTAATAGACGACATCTTGGTTTAATTGACTGAGAAGGGAAGTAGGCAAATTCTATTTGATAAGTTAGAGAGCCCTATATTTGGTTGATTACTCATCATCATTGACAAGCTTGAAGACTTTGGCTTTAGGTTTTAATTTGTCTCATATGGAAAACTTGAGGAAGCAAGTAAAGAGGGCCAACATTAGATCAACTGTCATTCCGTAACTAGGTGGCCTTACCATTCCTAATGGAATGCTCGATATCTTGGCAAAGCTTGTTTCTTAATTTCAAAATATTCGACATAGTCTAAGAGGAATTAGGATGAGGTTTAATTTCCTAAATACATTGATCCTCTAAGTAATGAGAGCGTATCCATTTAGCTAATAAAGACTCCTTTTTTATAAGTATTCTCTAAACCCTTTTAGCAAGTAAGACATTATTGCTAAACTAAATAGGCCAAATCCCTAAACTACCCTCCTCTTTAGCCAACCTAATATCATCTCATTTAACCTTAATATAAGGCTTCCTACAAGCATCCCCTGTCTAAAAGAATTTCCTCGTGATTTTATCAAGACCTATGGAGATATTTTTGGGAAATTCTATGTTAGATATCCAATATGCATATAAGTTATTCATTGTAGGTTTTAAAAGTTGAGCTCTTCATACATAAGATAATCTTCTATTGGCCTTATGGCTAATTCTCTTATGGATGTAATCAAAGATGGCTTGAAAATCAACAAAAGTTTGTCTCTTCGTACTAATATGAATGCCGAGATATCTAAAAAGTAGCTTACCCAATCTCAATCTTGCAATAAAAGCAAGATAATCTATATACTCATTTACAACTTTAAGCATAATAATGCTCTTATCCTCATTAAAGCTTAAGCTTAAAAGTGAGTAGAAGCTCTTTAAAGAGTCTATGAGGACCTTAATAGAAAGAGGCTCAACCTTATAAAAGAGTAGTAATCATTATCAAAAGACAAATTAAAGATTCTTTACTTCAAACATTTATGATGAAATTTGAAGCTAGATAGGATCACCTTACCTAATGCCTTTACCACTTTTAAACTTAAGAGTAAGTTCATCATTGACCAAGATGTTGAAAGTGGTTGTAGAGATATATTGGTGGATCCATGTAATAAATTAGGTGACCTAAGTGTTTCCAGTGCTTGAAGAATGAACTCCAAATTATAATATCAAAAGTTTTATAGAAGTCTATTTTTATAGCACAACATTTTTTGTTTTTAGTGGCGTTAATGTCTAAGCATTTATTAGTGGAATTATTAATATATAGCTCTTTAATACCAGTTTTTATGAATTAGAATTTCTTGGAACACTTAAATTGTTCAAAGCCTTCCACCTCCAGATTCATTCCTTGTTTAATGATCTCCTAAAATTCCTCCATCTTTACTAAGTAGTTCAAGAACCTAAATGGATTCAGAACTTTATTATTGCTATAATAATAATGCAATTCTACAGGAGTGTGATTAAAGAATAAGGTACTCTTGAAGATACCCAAGCTCTTTAGAAATTGGATAAACGAATACTATTTAATAAAAACCTTGTCTATCTTCTTTCTCATGAGCCAGTTACCTTGTTGCTTATTATTCCAAATGAATTGATGTCCCTCTTAAATGAAGTCAATGGCCTTACTGTTATCAGCATAAGATCTCATCTTATTATAAGGAAGCTTGGTGCAATTCTTACTTTGAGCCTTTATAAAGAAAAAGGTGTGATTGAAATCACTGTAGGAGATCCATGGAATTGACAAGTTGGTACCTTTGATGGAAATATGCTCTCTATTCATATCTGTAAATCAATCTTTGTGTCTCTGCCATTATAAGGTTCAAAACCACATTAAAATTTGAACTCTTTTAATTTCCCTTCACATTTGCCTTTTAGGACTTAAAAATTAAGGCTATATATTAGATATCGTCGCAAACATAGATGTGTCTATTGACCATGCCCCTCAATCTTACTTCAATACTCAACAGTCATATTAAAATAGAATTGAATGTTTAACACTCTACTAAACATTCATTCCAGAATAGAAAACTTTATTCAAAATCAAACATTCTCATATTTCTAGAATTGAATTTTCATTTAAAAGTAATTTTATAAAATATTGTTTAGTTATCAATTAAACATGTATTGCATTAAATATTTCATGACAAATATAATATTATTGTTGATAACAAGTATTATGAATAGTCATTAGACATATTCATTTCTCTTTGAGCTATAATGTCCTTGAAATAGTTATATTTGATATCTATGTGTTTGATTTAATATTAATATTTGATATCTCTAGTACTTGTCTTTTAATATACGTTTTCATACACAACATAATGTGTATGAGACTACTAATTTCTTCAAAATAAAGAAATCGTTATCTTTCGTTCTTCCGCTGGGATTTATGGATACTATATATTGCTTAGGAGCTTCCACCGAATACTTAAACAATTTTGTATACAAGATAGTAAAGCATTTTCTGATGTCAATCGCTAAAGGTGCTTACTTGAACAATTTTATATGCAAGATAGTAAAGCAATTTTGTGATGCCAATTGCTAAAGGCAATCACCTAAGCAACTAGGGTCAAAAAATGTTTTACTATCTTGAATACAAAATTGTTCAAGTATTCGGTTGATATAAATGTAGCTTATAATAGTAAGAAAGCTCTACATGAATGATACTTAATGATTTGTATAGCAAAGGTGTATGCAACCTTATCCATATTCCTCATTTTGATTATGGATAATAACTAATTTGCATGATTTCTTAACAGAATACTTATTATCACTAGATATTAATAAATATCATCCACATGACATGATAAAATTATACATTTATCATTAGGTCTTTTAACATGCACCAAGTCATCCTTTCCAATCATACTAAAATCATACGACATGCTTATAATGCTAATGTGATATGCTACTTATTTTAAAAATATGTTAGACCATATATAGACGTTAACAATCTAAGCATGTAATGCCCTTGGCCCTTCTAAATGAAACCTAGTGGTTATACCATATAGATTTTTTCATCTAGTTCTTTGTTTAAGAACATGGTCTTTAATCCATTTGATATATGTCAAGATCCAATCCAATTACTAAGGGTATAATTAGTCAAACTAATGTAAACCTCACAACAAATGACAATTTGTTACCATAATCAATCTATTCGATTATGTGTTTCTTTTTATATGCTTTGTATCTTTCAAAGCTACAGTCAATATTTTACTTAAAATTTGAAGAACACATTTGTTATTGAAGGCTACACGTCTTTTCAAAAGAGTATTTAAGTCTTATACTTAGATCAAACTCATTAAAATTTATTCTTCTTCTGTTATTATAACTCTTTCATTCTTACCAAGGTTAAATGGAGCCTATTAATATTCCTCATTTTTTGTTTTCTTTTGGAACTACCATAATGGTTATTCCTTTCAACTTCAAATTTGTATAAGTAATAATTCACTCAAAATATGGGTATAATGAATATTCAAGAAACAAATCTCTCTACATTTATATTGCTCTCACTCGAATTAAATAATGGTAAAGAGTTCCCACTGGGTTGTAATTGTCATTGATCAGAAAATAGTTCACCGTCTCTTAAATTGCTTCCACTTGGATTAATAGAATTCAATTGGTCTAGTCCTACAATATTATTCTAATCTAGTTTCTTGTATAAAGAAAAGTTTTGACCTATCTTTTCTTGTGTTGGAAAATCATTCTCTAAGAATGAGATATCTTGTGAAACAAATTAAAATATTTATTTATTAGCTTGTTCACCTTTGAACTTATATCTTTTGAAATATTTTTTAAAATATCTTTTAAAGGTACTCATCTTCCATTTGGAACCCATATTCCCATATTTATAAGAGGAACGATGAATATAAGTCATAAACACATTTTCAAGAAATCAGATATAGTTAATCAAGTCTCTTACCTATCCATATCTCATAGTGTTTTAGGATATGAATTCATAGGCATCCTATCAAGTGTATATTTGATCATCAATGACATATTATCCTAATGGGTGGTAGGAAAATGTGCCTATGCCATTATAGTCCTAACCATGAGAAGAGTGCTATTTCTCATCTCTGCACCACCAGCTTATTGGTGGATTCATATGATAGTCATTGTCTATCTATTCAATTTTCTTTATATAACCTTTTGAATTGATCATAGAACCCTTCTTATATAATTGATTAGTTTTTGAAGTCTTTATTGGCTTTATCTTATTGATTCTCAACTAAATTCATATATTTATTGAGACAACAAAATGTTTCAAAATTTTAAAAATCAAATAAATATAACTATACTAAGTATAGTTATTGATAAATGTGATGAAATAAGTACTTTCATGTTATGCTATCATTTCAGTTTAATTCGCCAGATATATCTTAATGAGTTACTTGTAATAGCTTAGCAATTCTTTGTCCCATACTTAATGACTTTTGCGCTATTTTGTTAGCTAGAAAATGTTCACAAGTAGACTATTTTACTTTATGTAGGTCTTCTAAACAAAATATGCTTGACTAATCCTGATTTCATCTAATATAACTAAGTCAAGCATGCCTAACATCTATATTACAAGAACTTGAAGAAATTATTAAAAAAACAATTTTTTGTTTAATAAACAACATCTAGTATCGCAAAACCATCCAATATAAAATCATAACTACTATAATTTTAAGAAAATTCTCCTTTCTAACATTGTGGAAATTAACATCACATCCAAAGTTTAACTAAACATGCACAGGCAAGATTTATTCTTAATGGGAGGTTTTTTTTCCCCCTTTTCCTAGTTTATTTGACCTTAGTCCTTTTTAGAATTCTAAGAATTGTAAAAGGCTTTCTTTCCACTTTTCACTTAGAATCATCTTAGTGCGGCTTCTTCTTCTTAGTTTTTAACTCCTTGTGAATGTAATTTATATATGTCTTAGTATATAGTTTAGAAGCCTCAAGAAGTTTATCAATAAGTGCCTCAAAGCATCCTATATCACTTTGATATTTACATTATAAGTTAATTGCATTTTCATATGCTCCTAATATGGAGGCAAAAATATGTAACAAGTTACACTAGCTCAATATAAGATAAGATATGACTAACATTCCTCATATCACTATGTTTGACTTTAGCTTCATATCCCTTCTCATATATGTATACATATATATATATATACACACACACATGTGTATATATATACATACATACATGTATATATATATATCTATATATATATCTATATCTATATATATATCTGTTTGTGTGTGTACAAAACATAATAGTCAATATCGAACATTTTAACTTTTCAAGAAACATTTAAACCTTTTAAAGATGACTTAAAAATGTAAAAAACTTCTTTTGTTAGAAATAAAGTAATGTTTACGTCAAAAGAGAGAATTAATTGTCAAAATCCCTCCACTTTGTGCTTTCCCTATTTTTTTCAAAAATATTATAAATTGCTAAATTATATTTAATAAGGTTTAATACTTAATTTTAAAAAAATTAAAGGTTTGAAAATGATGTAAAAGGATTAATAAAGATTCAGTATTGAATGAATATTAATTTCCTTTTTTTTGTTTCTAATATGGTATCATATCCTCATTTAGATAAACTCTTGTCTTTTACGACATCAACTATAATTTGTTCTCAACACTAGGGCTGTAGAAGCAGAACCAAGTCATTTAGCAGGAGGTGCTCAAAAATCGAAGAACTTGATCATAGCAATTCAAAATATTTCTTTTGTTAAAAAAACAAACTAACGTGTAAATAAAAAAGGAGAATCAACATCGATGGCAGCAAGGATTGGAATACTCCTATTTGTAGACTTTTCCTTTCAATACAAAAAAAAAAAGGAGAATCAACTCTTAAGATCCCTCCCTTTACCTTTTGGAGCATTTTCTTTGTCAAAATTGCTAAATTACACTTTAAAAAGGTTTAGAATTTAATATAGAAAAGTAAAGTTCTAATAATGATGTGAAAAGATTAGAAAAATTAATCCTTTTCTTCTATTCTAGTTTAGAGAAAACTAGAATATGATTTCTACATTTTTTGAGGCAATGGTCAAATTAGTACAAACCCTTTTCTTTTATGACATTAACTATAATGTGTAAGATGCAAAAAATTGACCTAATTTATTTGCTCTGATATATTACTTTTAAATATTAAATAGTTTCAACTTTAAGGATAAGCTTACCGATTGAGTGGAAAAATAAATCTAAATAATTTATAAGTAATAATTGGACATTTAAAAAAAAGATATGATGATTTTATTAAGTATTTTCAATGCATTTAATTTCATGTTTAGAATTCGTGTTTTATTTAGTTAAAATATAACAAGTTCATCTTACAATTGAATTCAATTAAATACAATAATATCTTTTAATGGCATTTGAATGATTGTAAAAGGACTTGTCAAAATTTTAATTTATATAATATATTTGCTCATATTTTAAAACGAATTATATTAGCCAATTATTTATCATGTTGAAAGATGATAATTTTAGATAAAGTTGAAAAGATATAAAATATTTTATTATTTAGAATTTATTAAAACTATAAATTAATTTAATTTTTATTATAAATTTTCCTATATTATAATAAATTATCTTTGAATATAAAACAAATTTATTGAGATTACTTTTATTTGATAAATAGTTAAATACTTCAAATTAGGGGGTGGCTTGTTAGGAATGTTTCAATTTAACGAGATATTCAACATTTTATACCTATTTCTTTTGTCAAATCCAATATAAAATTGAAAACTTGGGTTGGAATTTAATCCAGCCTAGTTGAATCTATATACAGGCTTACTAAAAACCTAAATAATTTGGTTGAAAAAGGCAGTACCAAAAATGGGTAATTAGTTAAAACCTTAAAAAGAAGAAAAAAGACGTTGAAAGTTTGCGGTAGACACACTTCATGCATTTGGTTTTCCAAGAATATTGGTAGTCTTATAATTAACATGATGTAAGCTATTCAGTCATATTTTCTAATAATGTTTTAAAATGAGAGACACTCAATTTCATGTATGAATTAGCTTTTGCTAATATTAATATATTTTATTCATTCCCAAAAAAATGGTATATTGGTAGTCTACATTGAGCAATATATTTCTACGACTTCATTCTTTATAACGGTGAATTAGGAACTAACTAATTCCTCCGAAGTGCTAAGGGCCTAGGCCAGATGATCCAATATCTCCTTATTCATCTTGTGCATTAATGTATTATCAAGAACGCTTGTTCATAACACTAAGTAAGAGCTATAGGAGCTTTAAATTGCACAACAAATGCAAGAAGTTGGAGTTGTTTCACCTTATATTTGCAGATGACCTCTTGTTAATATGTAGGGCTGATCCAAACACAATTCAACTACTCATGAATATTCTTTAATCCTTCAGTTATTTATCAGGTCAGTCTATAAATAAAACCAAAGTTGTCTTTATGTTTTTGGGGATTCATTAGGACAGGTAAATGTTTTGTCGAGGATTTCAGGTTTTAGCCCACTAGAGCTTCTTTCCAAATATCTAAGCATTTCAATATCTGACAAAAGACTCATGTTTAGATAAACCATGGCTCTCATTGACTCAATTTAGAAGATAATAGAACATTTGAACAGTAAATTCCTCTCATGTGCACGTGAGCTTAAACTTGTTTCTATAGTACTGGAGAATTTACACGTTCATTGTACCTCTCATTTTTATTTGCCACTAAATCTATTCAAGATGGTGGAGAAACAAGGTAAATTAGAAACAAGTCTGCTCTCCCAAGAAGGAAGGGAGTTGGAAATTAAATCAATTAGAAGAACCAACAAAGGTGTTTATGGCAAAAAAGAATATCGAAGTTGTTTGAAGACTCTGAATCCACATGAGTAAAATCGATGCACTCTTATATAATTAAAGATAAGAGTTTGTAGATCATTGAGACGACAACAAATTATTTACAGACACCGAATCTAACTTTGAAATTGAAGAATACTATGATCCAAGAAATCAAAGTTAAAATAGGGAATGAGAGGAGATTATGGTTTTGGTTTGACAAATAAAATAAACTGGACATTATTTACAAGCTACAGGATTTGAAAACCTCAAACTCATTCCATGGCCTGCTAAAATCAAAGAAATTATTAAGAAGGAAGATTGGAATTGTAGATATTAAAGTTTCAGTTCGATAATAAATTCTATCCTGGATTATAAATAGATAAGAAAACAAATGCTTACAGATACGAATAAGTGCTCAGATACATTACTGAGCCTTAGAGCGTGAATTTATGACAATGTGTACAACAAAAGTTTGTTACAGAGGGAAGTAGAAATACTATAAGTCATACACGTGTAGGGTGCCAATGCATGGCTAACAAGCTGTACGGCAAAGTAATAAAGAATAATGAATGTGTCATATTTACGTCTTTCTACTACAACGTTACTTTGCATCACTGTTATCTATTATGCTTTAACATCCCCCCTCAAATGAGAGGGTGTAGCAACCAGGCTGAGTTTGTCTCTGTGTCGCATGAGGTGTGTACTCGTAAGTGCTTTAGTTAGACAGTCTGCAATTTAAAGGGATGATGGTACGTAGTCAATACTAATGACACTAGCTAGGTATAATTCTCAAATGAAGTGAAAGTTTATTTCTATATGTTTACTGCGAGCTTGTTGCACTGGGTTGGTAGATAGTGCTTTTGTACTCAAATTATCGCACCGCATCATGGAAGGTTGCCTTATTGCTAACATGAGTTCAGAGATAAGAGACTGTAGCCATTTTACTTCTGCCGCTCCATCTGCTAAGGCTCTATATTCTGATTCAGAACTTGAATGAGACACTTCTCTTTGTTTTCTTGACGTCCATGAAATAAACATATTCCCTAGGTAGACACAGATACCTTCAGTAGACTTATGATCGTCTACATCTGTGGCCCAATCAGCGTCAGTGAAAATTGTTAGTCGAGGTATTTTGAAGGGTTTAATGTTTAACCCAAGATGATGAGTTCCTTTCAAATACTTGAGCACTCTCTTGACAGCCTAAAGATGAACGTTTGTAGGTTGAGACATGAACTGACTTAGCTTATTAACTGATTAAGCTATGTCGGGTCTTGTGTTAATGAGGTATTGAAGTGAGCCAATCATTTCTCGGTATAGTGAGGGATCTTTTATGGGTGTTCCTTCTGTTTTGGAGAGTTGCCTTCCCGTGACCATAGGAGTAGCAAATGGTGCACGACCAAGCATTTTAAACCTTTTTAGGATGTCCAGGACATATTTACTCTGATTCAAGTAAAGGCCTGACTCATCTCATTGAACTTCAATCCTAAGAAAATAATATACAAGGCCTAGATTGTTGGACCCCGTTTTCGGAGCCCAACTATCTAGAGTATCATAAAGCGTGAGCTTATTACCCTGTAGGGTTATTCCAAAGAAACCTTATTAGCTAACTATCCGAAGTTATATAATGTGGCATAATCCAACGAAAAACACCTTAATCATTTTTTGATTTATCTTTATGCTCTGATACCACAAGTGTTGGACCCCGATTTCGGAGCCCAACTATCCAGACAATCCTTATTTAAGGCGGATTGTCATCTTGATCTCTTCTTACCATCTTGTCCCGTGTCTTATACTTAGTCTAAGTACTTAACTGTTTCTTGATCCTTGATACCCACTTATTGTTGAAATACCTTTATTTAATTAAATTCTGTAACTAACTTCAGCTAAACAACTGTCTAATGTATTGGCATTAACTTCTTCTTTGTATCGTTTGTGGTTGGCCCATCATCTGAATTTGCTTATGGTCTGTGTTCTATCGTCTGTGTTTTATAGTCTATAGTAGACTTTCTTCGTCTGTGTTGACCACCCATCGTCTGTGTTTTATCGTCTGTGTTCTATCGTCTATGGTTGACTTTTACATCTGGGTTGACCACCCATCGTCTGTGTTCTATCTTCTGTGTTCTGATGTCATCACAGACGATTTCTTTCGTCTATATGCTGACGTGTCGTCTGTATGATGGCGTGTTGTCTGGGTGACGTCAGCATAGACGATACACTTCATCTGTGTTTTCCTTTGCCTCTGTGCGTGACGTCAGCACAAACGATACACTTCTTCTGTGTTTTTCCTTGCCTCTGTGTTGTGACGTCAGCACAGACGATACACTTCGTCTGTGTTTTTCCTTTGCCTCTG
>JAOQMS010000005.1:20932024-20948676 GCA_027563885.1 Erythroxylum longipes
AAAAAAAATGTATACCGAGGTTTAAGTGTTAAATGATGTGACACGCCACCCTCGCGGGGCGCGGATTCGGATATCACCATCGATATCGGGTTCGGGTCCAGCGGGAGTGGGGTGTTACATATATACTATATCCAACACATCTTCTTTATAGTTTATTATTTATACTTCTTTTCCTCTACATTTTAACCTCAATTCCATCTCAATATCATCCATAAAACAATCCATAGACTATAGTTTATCATCTATACAAAAACAGAACATCAATATATCCATTCATCATCAACGTTTGAACACACCTCACACACCATTAACACCATCAATCCATATCAAAACAATCACCATAAACGTTTCTATTAAAAGAAGCCATCAAGAACAATATGTTACTTACTTGTTTAGCTCAAAAACTCCTCAAATCTTCAAATAACCTAACTCCTCCAAGCATACATGATCATCACCATTTGAAGGAGGAAAAGGTTGGGTTCTTCATCAACATGAAGAAACAAAGAAATCTTTGGAGTGGAAGGTGAAGGATTTTGGCAAGACTCAAGGTTGTGAATGCGAGGGTAAGATTGTCGTAATTTGAGAGAAGAAAGAAGAAAAATAGACCTTGTAGAAAAAAATGAAAATGAAAGATGATCTTTTGTGAGAGAGATGTGTGGTAAGTGTTGTTACATTTGTCACTTGCCACATGTCATCTTCTTATGGTTCCAACTATGTCTTAATAACTAGTCCATTTGTCTCCCAATATCCAAGCCATTTGTCACCCAATTATTTAGTGCTACGTGTCACTTATTTCTATTACCATATGTCACTTATTTCTACTGCCATATGTCAATTATTTCTACTTCCATGTATCAATTTATCTTGCCACTTGGTATTTTTCGTAGTCCAAAAATACACATAAATTTATAAATCTCTCAATTGTAACAAATAAATTCCAAATTAATAATTGAAAACCATCAGACCAAAATTCAAGACATAATAATTCATATTTCACATCATGATCATTTTAAATCTTTCATACCCCAAAATACGTCAATTGATTGAATAAACAGTATTTATAATGTGTACAAAAATATATTTCATATGTGTATGCTAATGGTATGCAAGTGTATGCAACGCACTTTATAATTTCCCAATGCTATTACTCATGTACAATGATCTAGGGTCCTAAACCTTAGTATGAAAAAATAGGTTATTATAGTTATAGTACCTAGTTGGAATTATTTCATTTAATTTAGCCCTCTATAAGCATAATTTGGACTACAACTAAAGGTTTTACTATAGAATGATAATAGCTATCATTAAAAGAAAATGATTGTTATTGGGTTATCCATGTATACATACATCACATGCATGAAAGTGTAGCAGAAGTGTTAAAATCTGGATTCTGACCACATGAGAGCCTGAAAAAGCCAGAACCATACATACATGCATAGACATATACTAAGAACATGAAATTTAAAACCTTTTACCTTTTGTTTCTCCTCCTTTCTTGTTTCTTCTCCTTGTTTGAGTTGTTGCAAATACCAAACCCTTCCTTAATCACCTAAGAACACGTAAAGATGAAGAAGAAACAATGTGTAAGGGTGTTAGAACACAAAACTTGATGAGTTCAAGTAAATGTTCAAATGAGGAGATAGATCAAGATTATCTTTCATGCAACTAAATTTATGCAATTCAACTAGATTTATGCAACAATTGCATAAATTAGATGAAGATAACTCAATACCTCTTCTCTGTATCTCTAGAATTCTTCTAGATCCCTTTCTCTCTCACTTGAGTGTGTAAGAACTAGTTAGACCTTATTGTACATAAGTGAAGAACTCACTTATATACCTAAGTCGTGCCTGTGGTCATGTCATGGCCTACTTAAAACTAGTCATACAGACTATATTTTTCATCTGATCTTTTATGCGTGTGGCCCTTAGGTTCTCGGTTATTTTAGGCACTTAAATTAACTCTTAATTCAAGTAAAGCACGAAGGTTTTCATGATGCCAATTTGTCAGAATATAAGTGGATTAACACACGAACTCTTTAATAGTTAATTATCCTAATTACGAACCTTTCCATCGACAATTAACATGTAATTTGTCCTTTCACCATACTATACCCTACTTGGTTCGAAGTATGGGCTATGTGTCAACTCCCACTAGACTGATTACGTCACATCTAGTCCACGTGATGTTAGTTCTTGTCCTGGGATCTCATTCCTCTATGTGTCAGTGAAGACTCTCTTCATAACACATAACTGCTCTGGCGAAAGACTCTTGAGTAATGACCCTGACAAGAGGCTATGGGTATCATCTCCTTCTATCAAGAGTGGTGAATCTTTTATTGGCTACCAAATTACCTTCGAATACCAATAGTTATACCTAATCACCACCCTAAGAGTGACCTCATCTGAGGTAACAAGGAATGATGTCAAAGCATAGGATTAGTATCCAAGATATCTTTAAATACCTCATGTATAAGGATATTTGCATCATTGCTATGATGAGATTAATCATTGACATTTGATAGATCATCCATATGACAATCTTGTAACGGGCATTCCCATGTACTTACGACTTATTAAGCATCCACGTGTTAACTCTAAACATCTCATGCTTACAGTTTGTGAGATCCACTGCTTGATCAAATTTAAAGAGTATAAGATATGCTAGTCTAGCTGGATTAATAATGTTGTGTCTTACTAATCCTATGACTAGGGATTATTTATATACTAACACAATTGCACATGATAGGAATCTCATTATCATGATCTCATTATGATTTCCTTTGTGCTATGTTTTGTATCATGAACTTCACTAATTCGATTTAAGATCAACATCAATTTATATATAAACGAATATCAAATTAATGAAAATTGTCTTTAGCTTTATTAATCAAAATAAAGTTTGTACAAAAGTGCTAAAGGTGATTGCCTTTAGAGCACTACTCTAACAATCTCCCACTTGCACTAAAGTTAATCTCCTTTGTATATAATACCATAGGTGAGCACACTAGAATTAAATTTTATTTGAGGAAGTAGCTTAGTCAAAGGATAAGCAATGTTTTGATCTGTGGGCACTCTCTCTATCTTCACCTCACCTCTATCAATTATCTCCCTGATTAGGTGATATCTCCTGAGTACGTGCTTAGACGTCTGATGAGACCTTGGTTCCTTGGCTTAAGAAATAGCCTCATTGTTGTTACAGGACAATAATATTGGGTCTACTATACTCGAAATCACTCCAAGTTTCGTAACAAACTTCTTGATCCAAACAACTTCTTTCGCCGCTTCAGCAACTACAATGTACTTTGACTCAGTAGTCGAATCTACAGTAGTCTATTGTTTGGAACCCTTCTAACTAACTGCACCACCATTCAGTGTGAAAACATAACCTGACTGGGATTTGGAGTCATCTTGGTCAAATTGAAAACTGGCATCCCTATGTTCGCTCACTACGAGATCTCCATTTCCATATATCAAGAATACATCCTTAGTCCTTCTCAAGTACTTTAGGATATTCTCGATAGCCACCCAGTGACAGTCACTAGGATCTGATTGATATCTGCTCGTAACACTTAGAGCATACGATATATCAATTCTGGTACATAACATAGCATACATGATTAATCCTATTGCTGAAGCATATGAAATCATACTCATGCGAGTTCTCTCATCTTGCATCTTAGGACACATAGATTTCGAGAGTTTTATCCCATGAGTTATAGGAAGAAACCCTCTCTTGGACTACTCTATGCTAGACCACTTTAAAACTTTATCTATGTATGTCTGCTGGGAAAGACCTAGCAACTTCCTTGATCTATCTCTATAGATCTTTATTCCTAATATATAAGTTGCTTCTCCAAGGTCTTTCATGGAAAAATTCTAGGACAACCAAATTTTGACTAATTGTAAACTTGAGACATCATTTCCTATTAGTAATAAGTCATCCACATATAACACAAGAAATATGATAGCACTCCCAATAACCTTCTTATACACTCAAGGTTCATCAGGATTTTGTGAGAAACCAAACTCTTTGATTGTCTCATCAAATCAAATGTTCCAACCCCTAGATACTTGCTTCAATCTATAAATAGATTTTTGAAGCTTGCATACCCTTTTACCATCTTTGGATACAAAGTCCTCAGGTTGTATCATATACACATCCTCAACTAGGTTTCCATTTAGGAAAGTCGTCTTCACATCCATTTGCCATATTTTATAATCATAATGAGCAACAATGGCTAGGAGTATTCTAATGGATTTAAGCATGGATACCAAGCTAAATGTCTTGTCATAGTCAACCCCTTGTCTTTGACGATAACCTTTAGCGACTAGCCTCACTTTATGGGTAATCACATTACCATCCATGTCGATTTCCTTCTTCAAAATCCACTTACACCTTATGGGTTTTAACCCTTTGGGTTAGTCAACCAAAGTCCATACTTGGTTTTCAATATGGAATCCATTTCGGACTTCATGGCTTGAAGCCATTTTTTAGATTCTAAACTCTTCAAAGTCTGTTCATAGGTTATAGGCTTATTACCCCTTTATAAGCAATACGTCATTTTGTTCACTTACGAGATATCCATATCTCTCTAGAAAATTATGTATCCTACTTGACCTATGAACATTTTGTGTGTCAGAAGGTTCAATTGTTGTCTCATCTTTGTGAACAACAATTTCGGGTTTAAGCAATTGATCTGTGTCTATTTGAACATTATGAACTTCATTAAGTTCAACTTTGCTCTCACTTTCTTCTCTTAAAAGAAACTCTTTCTCTAAAAACCGGCATGATTTGAGAGAAACACCTTTTGCTCTAAATCATTATAGAACTGATATCCAATTGTTTCCTTAGGATATTCTATAAATAGACATTTATCATATTTTGCTTCAAACTTGTCTGATTGAATCCGTTTCATGTAAGCCAGACAACCCCAGACTTCCATATGAGAAATATAGGGCTTTTTGTTATTCCAAATCTCATATAGAGTAACTTCAACTACCTTTGAAGGGACTCTGTTTGTCACATAAACAACAGTTTCAAGTGTATAACCCTAAAAGGATTTCGGTAGATTCGCTAAGCCCATCATTGACCTTACCATGTCTGACAAGGTTCAGTTTCTTGTTTTAGCCACACCATTATGTTGCAGTGTTTAATGTGGAGTCCACTGGGATACTATCCTAGTATCTCTAAGATAAGTTAGAAACTCCTCGCTTACGTATTCACCACCTCGTTCTGATCTAAGTGTCTTAATACTTCTACCGAGCCGTTTCTCTACTTTATGTCTAAATTGTTTAAACATTTCAAATGATTCAGACTATTATCTCATTAGATACACATACTCATATCGTGAATAATCATCAATAAAGGTAATGAAGTACATAAAACCACCTCTAGCAAGAGTGGACATCGGACCACAAACATCAGAATGTATCAAGTCTAATAACCCATTCACTAGTTCACCCTTTCCTTTAAAAGGCAATTTAATCATCTTGCCCAACAAGCAAGATTCACATATGTCATATGATTCATAATCAAATGATCCTAAGCTACCACTCTTATGTAGCTTAATCATGTGTTTTTCACTTATATGGCTAAGTCGACAATGCCATAAGTAAGATGATTTAAGTTATCTCATTTTTTGTCTTTTATTGTCATTGATATTTAAAATTGGATTACACATATCTAATATATAAATACCATTACATAATATGGAAGTACCAAATAACATTTCATTCAACTTAATTGAACAACCATTATGTGAAAAAGTTAAATGAAATCTCGCTTTATTAAGATATGAAATAGATACAATGTTCTTTGTCACAACGGGTATATAATATCAATTTTACAAAATTAGCTCTAGTCCACTAAGAAGATACAAAACATATGTTCCTATGGCTAATACAGCAACTCTTGCTCCATTTTCCACTCTTAGGTCTATCTTTCCCTTCTTAAGTGGCCTACTATCCTTGAGACCCTGCATATCAACACATATGTGTGAGCCACATCTGGTAACTAATACCCAAATTTTATGACCAGAGTATTAACCTCAATGACAAACAATATACCTGAAGTAGACAGTAGAGCATCTAGTGCCTTCTTCTGCTAAGCTTTGCAATTCTTCTTCCAATGTCCTTCCATGTTGCAATGGAAGTATATCCCCTTTGATGTTGTCTCCTTCACCATCTTCTTGGCTACACCTCCCACTTGCTTCTTGGACTTCTTCTTCCTCTTTTGATTCTTCTTTCGAGAACTAGAAGTAGAGTCCATCAGCATCAAAGCTGTACTGTCTTTCTTGATAGTTTGCTCAGCTGTTTTAAGCAGATTAATCAGCTCAAGTATTGTTGTGGATATTTGGTTCATCCAATAGTTAAGCACGAACTGTGAATAACTATCGGTCAAACCGGTCATAATTAAGTCTATACTTAATTCATAATCCATTATAACACTAACTGCCGAACCTCTCAATGTATCCATACATCTTCATCACATGTTATACTGGAGATGAGCCCTTAGCCATCTTAGAGTGAAAAAGTAAACTTGAGGTCTCGAAACTTTCCGACCGATCTGGCTCATTAACAGTTCTCTTAGATGGTAGACTATCGTATGAGCATCTATAGCCTCATGCTGCTTTTGTAGTTTTGGTGATATAGCCAGCAGCTATCATCTAGTAGCTTCTTGTAAGCTTTTTGATCCTCATCAGATGCATTGGTAGTAGGGGGATCGGGAAGTGGTTCATCTAGGACATATCTTTGCTTTTTAGATTTAAGAACAATTCTCAAATTTCGTAGCTAATCCAAGAAGTTAGGTCCCGTGAGTTGGTTAGAGTCTAATAAAGAGTGTAGGTTCACACTAGATGAATACATCATAGCGATTCAATAACCTAGAAGAATGAGAGAAAGTGTTAGAATGTACACTAATGCATATCGATAAGGATTTTAATCACATACATTATAGGTCCCACTATTCTTATCCAAATCTATAGCCTTCGTTATGAATTCGATAAAACTTATAGTTTTTTTAATGGGCTGATATCCAATATTACCAAGAATGACATTGGGTTTGCCAACAAGCCATCTTAGGTCAATCGGTAGGTATTATCCTTACCAATTGCATTCAGTTATGCAGTTATCAACTTGTGCCATCAACTGTTGATTTAGCACACTCATTGGATTATCAACTGTTGTTTTGTATACATCCCATTATATAACCCAACTTTGCCTTTATCCACGTTGACCTTGGGTTTGGTCAATAAATCAACGCTTCTTGTTAGGACCAAACTATTAATCTAGAAATCTAATTTCCATGGTTTGAACATATTCGTGTAAAGCGGGCTTGGGTTGCCCAACAAGCCAACTCAAAAGGAACTCTGATTCTTGCTCTATTAATGGAACACATAAGTCCTAATATTTCGATTGAGGGATTTGCTTTTTGGTCTCATCAATATTTGGATGATATTGTATATATATCACATATATATATTCAGATTATAGACAACTCAATTAAATCTAGCCTATGTCCATAACCACCCTTAAAATGCATCTAATGCATGTATCACACAAAGGAGATTTAATTGAGGTTGTGACTTGAATATGCATCAAAAGTTCGTGATTCCATTCAACTTTTGAACCAAATCAGGTACTAAAGTTAGTCTCAGCTAATTTGAATTATAAATATGATTCGATTAGGAACCTTAAAATTCAATTATATTGAAGTCCAAATTAAACACTTTAATTCTAGTATGTATTCCTTTTTCTAGTCACACTAGAAATGTTATGATCGACTTGAAGTAATTCTAAATTAATCCCTAGGGTTTCCAAAATTTCCGTACATCAATTAGTCATCTATAATATCCCTAGGTCATCTTAAATTTATCTAAACAATTTCTACATAAACCAAAATTATCTTGACGGCCAAAATCATCAAAATAAATAAGTTAACCTACTAGACACTAAAAAGACCGATTCGATGTTCAAAAAATTTTCGGAACCCTAGTTTCAAGCACATACACTAAGAATGATAATACCATCAAAATAATACATTTATTATCTCATAAAAACTTTATTAAGGTCTTATAGCCAAAACACATACACCATAAATCATTAATTAAGTCAACTCCATCAGCTTTCAAAAAACTGACCAATGTTGCTTTGACTTAATTTATTAATTAAATCAGATTCAAATAATTCTGGAAAAATTCCAAAGTCTTATACACATGCTTAATGTTCCTAATAAAAAATTATAGAAACTAATTCTTAGGAATTATTTATTAATTAATAGTAATTAGCTAGCACATCACATGTTTATGATACTTGTCATATTACTTCTAACACTAGTCATACTTTACATCATACATGCACAAGATAATCTCTTTAACAATAAGTGTCATGCATCTCATACTCATGGAAACATCTTATCTTGCATGTACATGCATAAAATCCATTAAAAATTTTATAAAAATTAATATGGAATTTACAAGCATGCATTTTCATCAGATTTCCGAAATTTTTCAGAACTTCATACACGTATAGGCGAAACTAAATTTGTAATAAAATAGAAAATGACATTCAATTGCATTTTCCTTTTAAAAAAACATAAAATAGTACCTTATAAACATTTATGTGAAATAAAATCATAAAAAATAATATTTCTATAATTATTATGGAATTTTCAAAATCAGAACATATATTTAGTTTTTCAGAAATTTCTAGAAACCAACATATGAATAAACTGGATATTTATTTGAAATAAAATAGCAAATAACATTCAATTGCAATTTTGTTTGACAGAAACATGATATAACACCTTATAAACATTTCTACGAATAAAATCAGAAAAAATTCTACAATCTATACAAATTATTCCAAATCAACATGCATGTGAGTCACAACCCAGCAAACACTTTGCGCATGTTCAATACATCATCTAATACATGCATAAACTTGCTCTGATAACACTATTGGATTATCCATGTATACATGCATCACATGCATGAGAGTGCAGTGGAAGTGTCAGAATCTAGATTCCGACCACATGATAACCCGAAAAAGCCATAATCATACATGCATACATAGACATAAAATAAGAACATGAAATTTAAAACCTTTTACCTTTTATTTCTCCTCCTTATTTGTTTCTTCTCCTTATTTGGGTTGATGTAAATACCAAACCCTTCCTTGATCACCCAAGAACACGTAAAGATGAAAAAGAAACAATGTGTAAGGGTGTTAGAACACCAAACTTGATGAGTTCAAGAAGATGTTCAAATGAAGAGATAGATCAAGATTATCCTGCATGCAACTAAATTTATGCAACAACTGCATAAATTACATGAAAATAACTCAAGACCTCTTCTCTCTCTATCTAGAACTCTTCTAGATCCCTTTCTCTCTCACTTGAGTGTGTAAGAACTAGTTAGACCCCATTGTAGATAATTGAAGAACTCACTTACATACTAATTAACTCTTAATTAAAGCAAATCGTGAAGGGTTTCATGATGCCAGTTTATTGAAATATAAGTGGATTAACACACGAACTCTTCGATAGTTAATTATACAACTTATGAACATTTCCATAGACAATTACCGTGCAATTTATCCTTTCACCATACTATACCCTACTTGGTTCGAAGTATGGGTTACGTGTCAACTCCCACTAGACTGACTACTTCATATATAGTCCAAAAGATGTTAGATTATTCTATGTGTCATTGAAGACTCTCTTCATGACACATAACTGGTCTGGCCAGAGACTCTTGAGTAATGATCCCAACAAGAGGCCGTGGGTATCATCTCCTTCTATCAGGAGTACTGAATCCTTTATTAGCTACCCAATTACCTTTGAATACCAATATATGTACCCAGTCACCACCCTGAGAGCAACCTCGTCTTGAGATAACAAGGAATGATGTCAAAGCATAGGATTAGTACCTAAGATATCATTGAGTACCTCAAGTCTAAGGATATTTGCACCATTTCCTGGACGAGATTAATCATTGAAATTTGATAGATCATCCATCTGATAATCTCATTGCAAGTCTTTCGATGTACTTACTGCTTTTAGTTAGCATCCACATGTTAACTCTAAACATGTCATGCTTACAGTTTGTGAGATTCATTGCTTGATCAAATTCAAGGAGTATAACATATGCTAGTCTATCTGGATTAATAATGTCCTATCTTACTAATCCTATGATTAGGGATTATTTAGATATTAACACAATTACACATGATAGGAATCCCATTATCATGATCACATTATAATTTCCTTTATGCTGTCTTTTGTATCATGGACTTTATTAATTTGATTTATGATCGACACCAATTCATATATAAACAAATATCAAATTAATGAAAATTGCCTTTCTCTTTATTAATCAAAATAAAGTTTGCACAAAAATGTTAAAGGTGATTGCTTTTAGAGCACTACTCTAACAATTGTATTATTTTTCTTGCCTATATGTGATATGGGATAGAGATCATATGAATTTCTAGTTCATGCTTATGCGTATTTGAAACTAAATTTTGATTCAACATTATTGTAATGTTCAAAGCATGATAAGAGATATATTGTTAAGTAAAAGTAGTCAATCCAAGTTTATACAAATAGTTTGTATATGTATTGGATCAAAAGAGACTTATGCTTAACATAAATGACAAGAATAAAAAATTGGATAACTGAGATTATCCTTTTAAGAAAAATTGTTCAAATCAAAATAACGAGAATCATAAAATTGCATACTAGGATATATGTATCCTTTTGATTATGAATTGTATAGAACTTGTGAAACTTGTATAGTTGAAGAATAACTAAATCAACTTTTGGTGAAAGGATGATGATGGTATTGAATTGTTAAATCTTATACATGTGATGTATTGGATGGAATAACAATTCATAAAGGGATAATATTATATTTCATTTTATTAGTAATGACTTTACGTAATATAGTCATTTATATTAAATGAAATAATGATTTAAAAATTTAGAAAATTTAAGTTGTTTCAATCTAAGTATGAATAAAGCATTGAGAATGCTAAAGCACTTTAATGAGATCATTGTGGTAAGTTTGAAATTATTAATTATCTATAGGGAATGAGATTCTTTCGTGAATACCTTCATAACTAAATTTGTAAGAGTTTGGATTTATGAAAGGAGTAAAATACAATATGAGATATTGTATAATACAATATTATTTCTTCTATAGTTATGCCTAGTACATTGACTTACCTTCCATATATTTCCAATTAAATCAATAGCAAGATTTCATATTAGATATGAAACACTAAGTCTTTGAAAGAGCCAAAGTTAATGATTCAAAGATGTGATACTTGGTTAAAGCATATATTATCCATTAAGTTTGGAACTGAAATGGGTAATAAAAGGTTATAAGATATCCAAAAGGTTGGATATAATCTTATAGACCTGTTGAACAAATTGTTTGATTTAATGTATACTTATAGGAGAATGGTTCTCAAAATAATTAGTGGGAGTAAGATGAAATTTGAAAGTTCAAATCTCATGACAATATGTCCAATTGTAACTAGTGCCTTTAATGATACATTTTATGTATAATTGAAGGGCTACGAGATGTTGAAAGATTCACTTTTATGATGAATTCGAAGAGTTTGTTTTGAAAATGATTGTGAATTTATCATGTCTATAAGAGGGTTAGTGGAAGTATAGTTGTCTTCTTTAGTAAGAGTATGTGGAGACATATTGCTTATAGAGAACAATAATTGTAATTTTCAATTGTTGAAAACATAATTGTATAAGGATAACTCTTGTTGGATATGAAAAGATAACAACTTAATTTTAGGAATTAGATCTATAGAGATAGATTGGACATTGTTAACTTATTTTAAGTCCAAATACATAGATAATGTATTAAATATGTTTAGTGTTTGAGATATATCTGATACTTATAAAGTATTAAAGATATGTATGAGTTAATATTTGAGTTCAAGGTGATAAGGATATGACTTTAAAAGTAAATCCTAATTAAGGTTTATTTTATTTAGAAGAATATCATTTAAGATTGGAAAGGTTCCAATGTAGCAATGGTTGCTAATTAAGCCATAATATATTTTTCATTTAATGAAAATGATTAATCATATCAATAAGTTCTTTAGTAAACTTAATATAGTTCCTTGCATTGTTTAAGACAATAATGTACTATATAACATTAGATCTATTGGGCATACATAAGGAGCTAACGTCTCATCAAATATCCAAGAATGTATTTAGGCAAATTTTCTTAATTATGATGATAATTAAGATAGGAGTTGTTAGATTTAAGCATGTGCTATAAAGAATCTTGTAGCATTCTCTCATTAAGTCATTATTCCAACAGTAGAATAATTATCATATAACGATATGGTATGAAATACTTAAAATATTGGCATAGTACAAGTGGAAGATTTTTTGTTTATGCCCTACAGCCAATTGCTTTGGTTGTAGTTTAGTGAAAAATTATTTAAATGCATTCTTTATCTTGTACATGTTTAGATGTATATGATAAAGACTATGACATAATTATACATTGCAAATGAAATTATAATGAGATTATAATTATGAGATTCATATTGCATTTATGTATTATTCCTAAATGTTCCTAGTCATTGTTCTATTAAGATTAGACATTAATAGAACATAAAAAGACTAGCATACGTTTTGTTTTTTCTTATGAAGGAAGTAGCCGATCTCATAGGCTAAAGTATAGAGATACTTAAACAAACATGTGGGTGCTGGTTAGAGAACAAGTTCACTGAACAGACTCGACATGAGAAATCTATTTAAAACATTACTTGTATGTCTATGGAGTTCTCATTGTGATGATTATATAAGTTATCCTTTGACTTGAGATCACCAAAGTTATCTTGTATAGGGATTGCTATGTTTTGATATTATTTATGACTTATTTAATTAGGGATTGTTTAATCGATAGTCATTGGATGTAGCATGAATTATATGGAGATAGTTATGTGATCAAGATAGGATTCATCACCCTAAAGTAATTAGGGAGAATGTTTCGTTGTTCTCGACTAATATTGAACTAGGAAATCCTTGGCCAAGGTGAAATGGCACTTTGTAAATAGTTTACAAATGTCATTAATTAAATCGATAGCTAATGGTGAAGAACTAATATGATTAAACTCAAAAATAGAGTGGACATTAATTCCATAATCTATGTCTAATCAGAACATTATATGATGAAAGGATTGAATTATACAAAAAAATCATGCGTTGAAAGGTTAATCAAAACCACTTTGACATTCCTAAATATTTGTGTGGTCATGACGCGTTACTAGACACCAATCTTGATCTATGATTATAAATTGTTTAATTGGAGAATTAAATATAAATTAAAAGGAGTTTTAATTTATCTAATTCTAATTATGAATTAGAATTAGAATTAGAATTTATAATCATTGCCAACATACTTAGGAACCTAATGGGTCTCACATATAAAATGGGTTGAAGAGAGCAAAATTAATTTAATCAAGTTGGACTTTTTTTAGAATTTAAAAAATTCATTAATGAAATGAATAATGAGCGTCTAGACATAAGACAGGCTATAGTTGTCTGCCAAAACATCAATGTTAAACGAAACGTCATAACTCAACTATAACAACTCCCAATAAAACAAAACGTCGACATTACAAACCATTGAAGACATTGTCGTTTAGACAATTAGGGTATAACGACCCTTAGCTTTCACGATTTCTATAGAACTTTCTTGATATGGTAGGGAGATAACGAAGGCGAAAGCTATGTTAATAGAGACTATCGGACGTCTTCCCGGATCTGTTTCTTTGCACAGCGCCAAGGATACCACATGTTTAGGTAAATCTCTCCTCCTTTTTTGAGTTGTCTTCTAGCAATTACGGTAATTCAAAACTTCGCCTTTTCGACAGAACTTTTTCTGGGATTTCCTCTCAGTGGTGGGATACCGAAGGGATGAAACTTATCTCAAGTAAACTTCTCATAGTGTGTGTTCCTCCTTTATAGAAGAGTCTTCAGTTTTAACTCCAATCTATTGGTGACAGGGACTTGGCATCGATCCTTCCTAAATAATGTTTCTAGGAGGAAGTTTATCAGAGAACCTCTTCTTTACACCAAGCATTTCAAATTGGATATTTCATTTTTCCTCGATAGTATTTGATTTGCCTTGCTTGTGGATTGCTACTTATTGAACTGTTCTGTTCTGGACTGTTGTAGATTGGCCCTTTGATTGCATGTGTAGATATGTGTAGCTAGAATTTAAGAAGAAACAATAAGGACTAGACTCTCTATGTGAGATCCATTCCTCTGCTACAGAAGAGGTTCAACTAATTTATAATTAGTTGTTCCCTTATACTAGCCACAATGTTGTCAATAAGAGAGATTTGAGAGATTGATTTCTCTGTGAATCTTCTATTATTCCTCTTAGTCCAAATGTCTTGTGTACATGTAGCAACCGAGATCAATAGGATGGCCCTATCATATTTAGAGGTGAGGTAATTCCATTAGAATGTCAGAGTGTCTACTATAATTGGAACCAGTGATACATAGGGTAGAGATTTTAGACCAGATCCTATTAGAGAAAGCACACTCAAAAAAGAGGTGATCTTTAGTTTCATCCTCCATGTTACATAGAATACACCTTTTTGAGGAGGATAAAAACTTCAATCTATCCATAGTGCTGAGTTTACATAGTGTTGAGTTTGTTCAGCATAACAAGCCAGAGAAAGAAACTGGTATTAGGTCTTAGGAACTTGTTCCAAATCATGGGGTACCATTCTACCCTATTTACAGATCCAACTCTCAGCTTTTTAGCCTCCTTTATAGTTAGTCGAAACTAGAATACCATTTCATAAGTAAGTATCACTCTCCCCAAGAATTCTATGGAATGGATAAGTGTTTGATTTGCTCCAGTGTTAACATCCAAACTCCATTACTAACTATCTTATAGAGCTTTGTTTCCTTAGGGAACCTTTCCAATAAGCTTCTTACCAACTAGTTTTGAATTAAAGCTCCTTGCCCTGTCCAGTTGTCATACCATAAGGATAGTCTTTCCCCTGTTCCTATCTTATAAGTGCTATTTGGTTGCACTTTATCCCTCATTCTTAGAATTTGATTAAAGGACGAAATATAGTTGTCTTTGGTTTTTAAAGCCCAAAAACTCTCACCTTTTAGTATGTAGATATGTATCCATTTGAACCACAATGATTGCTTGTCATCTAGGATTCTCCAAATCATCTTAAGTATTAGAATAGAGTTGTACTTGCTAATTGACTCCAAGCCTAGGCGTCCTTCTTCCTTAGACTGACAAATAGATTTCCAGCTGACCTTTGCTATACCTTTCTCATTATTACCTTTTCCCTGCAGAAACTACTTCATCAGCTTTTCAATTGTTTTAATGATCCCTTTAGAGAGAAATAGGAAAAATAATCGATTTTAGTAGTTTTAATTTCCCTCCATAGGAAAGGGTTCTATTTGTCCATGAGCCCAATCTTTTCTAGATTTTCTCTATTAAAGGAATGCATTCACATAACCTAAATCTTCGTGATGAAATAAAAATTCCCAAGTATAGAATAGGAGGATCCTTAACAACCATTCCTATAGCTTGAGATAAGGCATTTGACATATGAGAAGCACTTTGGAGAGGATGAAATAACTTGTCTTGAGGTTTAAACACAGACCTATCACCTCTTTGAAAGTTTGGAGTGTAACACCCCCACTGCTATAAGGTACATACCGGAACCACCCTTATGACATTCTAGTACATACCCTATAACAATGGCATGTTAACTATCACACTTTAACTTTATAACATGGCAACTTATCCCATTTAATCATGGCATCTACTAGAAATACAAGAAAGTCACCAAATTTTAAAAACAAATTTCCTTTTTTCATTTCATAAATCTGAATGTACATACATTGTAGCTTTCAAAAATCTGTACATGTACACCATCATATCCTAATACAAAATATACTACATAAAAGAGGAAATACAAAAGATCTAACTAAATACTTCAGTCCAGCTGACCGACCTTTGAGCTATATCTTCTTCACAAAAGTAAAAGAATTAAGCTTCTTGTATGGTTTCTCAGTAGCTAGAAACCTCTCTCGATCTTGAAATGTCAACGTGTAATTTTGAGTGAGTTTTGCGAACTCAGATGAGGTAACTATCATCGATGGTTCACTCAATTCATGCAACATATCATTTCACAAAACAGATAATTCACATCATTGTATTTTTTCATATAATATCACATATCACATTTTCGTTTAAGAGTAAGACAATTGCATTTCAATCAATCAAACATACTTAATAAAAATGTATATAAAATGCACATGTGACTCTTTACCAATTATTATGTTGTTGTGACCGAGTGCCTAAACTGTCCCATATCCATTATGGATACTGGGATCATTTATACTGTCCCTTATCTGTTGGGGATACAGGGCTCATTTTACATAGTGAGCCTTTGGCTCTTAATCATATTCAGAGTTTTGAGCTCGTTTTTGGTGGCTACTCAGGTCACAACTCTTATTATCTGATCATGCATTCATGTATGGATTGCATCTCACAATCAATCAATCAATTCAAGAAACAATTAGTTCTTCCCATTCACATACAAGTAGCACTTCAATATCTCATCCATACA
>JAOQMS010000005.1:20951524-20969655 GCA_027563885.1 Erythroxylum longipes
TTCGGTTATACATCGTGTTGTGTTATGGTTTCTTCCGCAGCGTATTGTGAATACTCGAGCCATACGCGATCCAACATGTTCTGGCGTACCCATGTTTTGAAAAGCATATTTTTTTGCCTCTATTTTATTTCTGGAAATTGTTTCCATGAATGTATATGTGTACATTATGAAATATTGAAGAATGTTAACTTATTTCTACGTTTACGCACTGTCTAGATTTATGTGCGATTGTATCTAATTCTAATTAGATAAAGGATTTTTAATTTATCTAATTAGAATTAGAATTCATAATTATTGTCAATATAATAGGAACTTAATGGGTCATACATCAATGATGAAACATTTTTACAAGAGATAGATAATCAAAGAGGCTCTGTTAAGATAATCTAAACACACTGTTAAGATAGAGTAAAGTTTATAAGAAAGGTAAAATCCTTCACTCGGTTGAAACCTCCAGAAGTGTAATTCACAAGTTAGGGATTCCATCTTCCTACTCCTCTCCGAAAAGCATGCAACATTTCGAAAGTAATCTAGTCACCATCTTCCTTTGAGCTCTTAACTCCTTTAAGTTCTATTAATAATGTTATCAAATCCCGCAATATCATTACCTCTACAACAACGTTCTTCAAGCGTTTACTCAACTGGCTATGTTGATAATTCTTTACTTCATTATCTATTCTATCCAATAGTTTTGATGATTTTCCTAACATGGTAAAATCTTTTATCCAGTCGAAGCCTCCAGAAGGGAATACCCAAATTAAGGATTCCATATTTTTATTCCTCTCCAAAGGGCATATAGCGTCGACCCACTCATAAGGTAATACTTTCAACACCTTAAGTATGTGTTATTGCTTGGTACTAGTTCTCACCCTCTATGATGGATTTCATCATAGGTCTCACCATAGAGATGGATTATCTTGGAAGATAACACTATGACACCATGTTGGGCTTGAATGTTCATCATATAAGAGGTTTCTTTCTTTTGAATTACTGATTGATTGCACTTACTTTAAGAATCAAGAATAGTTAATTTTCCACGATGTTGCTAGGTTAAGATTTACTCTAACTAATCCTCAGATACAAAGTAGTTGCTCCTTAATTCTAAAAATTAGGGAGAACAAAATCTCATCCCTAGTGCAAATCTTACTCTGAAATCTCCTTAGGCTCTGCTCTCTCCATAGTTCTCTGATAGTTGAAGCAAAAGAGATGATAAGTACCATCTTACTACACGAGGGAGAGTCTTTCATCTTTATGAGCCATTCAAGAACATCCATAATCTTACTTCGCATAATAGGCTACAGGCAGAGGTCCTATATTCTGCTCCAAATGACTTTAGAAAGATCACAAAGGAAGAAAATATGTTCCTTAGACTCCATCTCTTATCCACATAGAATGCAAGCAATATTGGTAGCTATGTAAGGTATTCTATCTAACATGTTCAATTTATCCAAAGTAGCCATCACAATATGAAAGAGTAGCTAGGAATGAGAGCACCATGCCATACAATTGAGGACCATTTAACCTTAGAGGCTTTAGGGACCATCCAATCCCTAAATCTTGAAGAATTAAAGATGCCTAGAGGTTGGTTAAGGCATTGATAAGAATCCTTATTTCCAAGATTAAAAATGTAATTAGGAAGGAGATACTACAGTTTCAGAGGAAAGTTACTCCACTATCCCCCAATTAGGATAGAGTTAACCTTATAATAGATAAGGATAGAGTTCCAACTTAGCATAACTTAAGGTATTTTGATTAGGGGTCCTCGACCTGTCCAATTATCAAGCTAAAAGGAAGCCTTTTCCCCACTACCAATCTTACAAAACACAGTGGTTCCAATATGGCCCTTAGCTTGAGCAATTGAGTCAGGAACTAAGAAAAAGAGGTTTTAATTGGAATGACCCATATATTATTCCCCTTAAGGATATAAGTGTGGGGCCATTTTATCCACAATTATTCGTTCTCCAACAAAATATTCCCCAAATTTTTGATCAACTTAACCTTGTTAGTAGTACTAATGGATATTAGCCCCAGGCCTCCTTCATCCTTTCTTTTGCAAACCTAAGTCCATTTCACTTTGGGAATGTGTCTCTCAGAATTGAAATTTTCCCAAAGGAATCTTCTAAATAATTTATCCAAGGTCTCAATACCTCCTTTTGCAAGAAATAAGTTGGAGGACCAGTAAATATGTAAGGAATTTAGCATAGATTTTATGAGTTACAATCGAACCCCAAAGGAAAAATTCTTATTATTAACCCATATATTCAGTCTTCTTTATATCTTCTCAACCAGAGGATAGCATTCTGAAAATTGCATCCTTGTAGTTGTTATCAGGATACTTAGATAAAACAATGTAACTACACTTCTAGCCATACCTATGATTTGGGAATTCTCTCCTCCAACTGATTTGCACTAGAAGCTAAGATGAAATGACTCTTTTTAAAATTTATCTCCAACCTCGAGAGCTCCTTAAAAGCCACTAGATTAGAAAAAAATAGTTCCATTAACTTATAATGAGCCTTAGAGAAGAGTATAAGGTCATATACAAAGCATAAATTAATAAGCTCCACCTTTTTACATTTACTATGGAATTTAAAGTGTCATTTCTTCCCCACTTTGTTAAGAAACATCTTTGTAAGAACCTCCATACAAAGATTAAAAAGATAAAAGGATAGATGGTCCCTTTGTCTTAGTCCTCTATCACTCTTAAATAAACCAATAAGTGCACCATTAATCAAGACTAAGAAGGAGGGGGAAGTTATACAAGCCTCAATCCATTTAATAAAAGCTATGGGGAATCCTAGAATCTTCAAGTTTTGTAATATGAAACCCTATCAAATACAATCAATAGTCTTCCTAAAATCAACTTTGATGACACAATTATAGGAGGAGTTTTTTCTTTGATATCCTTTCATAAGCTCTTAAACAATTGATAAATTGTTATCAATAATTCTACCTTTCATAAATGCAGTTTGATTGTTAGAGGTAAGAGTGTTCAACACTATCTTCAGTATATTAGAAAGAATTTTAAAGATCACCTTATAAAGGAAAGTTGAGCATGCAATAGGCCTACTATCCTCAAAAGAGGTAAGATTAGGGCTATTAGGAATTAAGCATATGTGAGTCCTGTTTAACTTTTTAAGGAGGATAGTTGTAGAGAAGAACTCCTTAATAGCTCTCTTCACTATGGGACCAGTATCCCTCCAAGTCTTCTAAAAGAAGAAGCCATTAAAACTGTTTAGGCTTGGGGATTTAATAGAATTCATCTAAAGGACTACTTCTTCTATTTCTTTATCACTAATGGGCTTAATGAGTAAGTCAGATTGCTCCTGTATAATCCTCTTCTTTATAAATGAGAGTAACAAGGGAGATTTTGATGAATCTAAGTAGCCATAAAATCTCCAAAAATGTTCCTTAGCTTTAACAAGAAGATCCTTATACTTAGAGATTCTAGAGCTATCAGACAAGGTTAGTGAATAGTGTTTATTAGCATTCCTTCTAGCTACAATAAAATTGAAGAAGAATTTAGAACACTTTTCCTCCTTTTGGGCCAATTAATTTTGGATCTCTATTCTTAGAGGCTATAATGATCCTTAATAATAGATAGATAGACTCTCATAAGTTCTCTCTCCTTATGTAACAAGATATCATTGCCAGGATTTCTTGGTAACTCCCTTTGAACGATTGAGAGTGCCACCTTAGCCCATTAAATAGCTTGTTGAGTGGTTGAGCTTTTTTTTTGTCATTAGGACTTTCATTTTTGATTTAATTATCATAACTTATTAGACATAAATATATTGATGTGTGCCCACCACTGGTTCAAGAGCTTGCTAAAAGCTTCTATCCTCCACTAAGAAATTATTGAACCTAAAACGACTCGTTCTTACAGAATTCTGGAAGAGATTCTCTACTAGGAAAGGAGAGTGATATAAGAATAATGGATCCATAAAACTAAGGAGCAACGCAGTTTTCTTCGCAAAGCCCATTTTTCACCCTGTTTATTAGTCCTTGTGTAGCAATGATCTTGAGGCTTCAGAACAAATAAGCCTATCTTCCCCACACACTCACTGAAATTAAGGGAGAAAATTTTCAAATTGAAGTGGTGATAGGTGTGAAATGCATCATATTTTAGGGTATAGTTTAATATGTGTTTTGCCATTTATTCGATTATTTAGTATATGTTTATGGTATAATTGTGTTAGTTTGTGATTTATTTGTGTTTTAAGTGTTTAATGGGTTAGAACAATCCTTTGAGCTTAAATATGATGTTTTTGAGGTACCTTGATATGTTTAGTAGTATTTCAGGATAAAGATTGAAGAACGTAGGAGTTTTGGAGCAAATTGGGGCCAATTGGATGGCCCAATACGTCATGATCGTGATAGAAAGGCCTGACATAGGCCACGATCGTGGCTTGCAGGGCCACAGTCATGGCTTGCGTTAGGCAGATGCGTAGCCACTTCCAAACTTCGCATTTCGAGGAATTTTTTAGACCTTTCAAACCTCAAAAAAACCGTAGTTCAACTCTAAACACAAAATAACATAAATAGAACAACAAGAACATAAAGAAAGAGCTTCACATTCAGCCACTCTTGGAAACCCTAAAGAGGGAGAAAAAGAAGAGAGAGAGAGGAGAAGAAGAGGAAGGAGCAAGAACAAGTGGATCCCGATGCCGTTGCTCTCCAGATTAGGTGGTATCCCGGTGCTATTGCCATCCTGATTTGTCCAACCTAAGTTCCATTTTCTCTTCATTTTCTTTTTCATTTAAATGTATAAAGTTGAGATGGATTGTATAGAAATGAATTTCGGGTTGTTGATAATGTTCTAAACTCTTTTTTGGGATTTTACTTTGAGTTAATGTTGATTTAGCTATTTTTATGTTATTGGTTTGTGTGTTGTGATTAATTAATGTATTTGCATGTTTCGGTAACAAACTGAGAGGGTGAGCTAGATAAAAATGATCAGATCGAATTAATGAGAATTAAGTGATCTAATTGACCACTTAATCAATCTAGTCAGTAATTTCATGGAGAGAGATCTCGTGCGAGACTCAATTGTTTATTAGAGAGCTTTAGAACTAATTAGAATTGTGGGTAATTTGTGAATTGAGAGATTGCAAGTTTCATAATTCGATTAGGGCTTACAATTTAGGGTTTAATGGTTATAACTCGAAAGAGAGTAATTAACCTTACGACTGTTTAGAACTGTCATCCTGCAAACACATAAATAGTTAGATTATCATTAATGATAGGTAAAATCCCCTCTCTCATAACTATGATTAACTCTCTTGACGGATTTCCATTGTGACCTATTTGAATGCTCAGTTAAATTATGTATTGTTGAATTTTTGGCTTTACGATTCTTGAATCAATTTCCAGTATTTACTTTCTGTGTTCACTTGTGCAGTGTTTATTTCTTTTTATTCTCTTCTCTGAGCCTTAGACGACTTAGGATTAGGCTAGTTACCTCCTCGTGGGATCGACCCTTCAATACTACAAAGTATGACTCGTGCACTTGTGGATTATTGGGGGTTTTATAAATTGTAAAACTTACTCAACAAGTGGCCATCTAATTCAGTTTTATATAGTGTTCAGTTGAAGTCCCCACACAGTAACCAACAACCATTCACTATTTTATGAAAATCCAATAGATTGTTCCATAACTCCTTTCTTTGAGAAGTATGATTAGCACAGTATATAATCGAAGAGAAGATCTCGATTTTTTCTTGAATGAATTTCCATCTAAAAAAGTTGAACATCCACAAATGTAGGATCATACTGTATAATAATCCTTCCGAGACTATGGGCTTGGTAATTGGAGATAAATTTCCACCGTTTATCAGAAACTTAAGATTCTCATTTTTGATTTTAGTTTCCAAAGATCAATAATACATGGATTAATATTAATGACAAAATCCCTCAAAGTTTCCAACTTATTTGGGCAATTGATCCCCCTTACATTCCATGTAATAACTTTCATTGAGCATAGAGTTTTATGTAGCCTCTACCTTCACTCCTTTTAGATATTTGATCATTGATTGAAATTCCTCAATTAATGTTACATCTTCCCTATTATCACCTGAGGAAGGAGAGAGAATTGGATGCAATCTAACTTGCCCCTCATTATTCATTATGGATTTTTGTCCCTCTTCATTTACATTTATTAGTTCCTTCCCTGGATCCAACTCTTCAACTGAAGAGGCTAAAGTTTCAGTATGTTCTTTCTCAATAATGAGGGAAGAATCCGACCCTTCTAATATAAGAGGATGAGACCAAGCCTTTGTTATTTTTCCGTTCTCTAGATAATTCCTCATAGTCACCTCTTTGAAAGACCCTATCCGTTGGAACTTACTTTTTGCCTATTGAGCTAAGAGAGGTCTTCCATTGATAATGGACATACACACTATCTTCAATAAGTGTTTCATCATGACCCAACCTCATAACCATAATACTTTTAGGTAAACCTCTTAAAATCTCCATGTTACACACAATTTAGCATATCCCAACCTCTTTCTGTTAGCAGTATTTTCATTCAAACAAAAATGTTTACCTAGGAAACTCGTAATCATACTTAATCCTTTAATTGTCCAATATTCAAGAGGAACATTGAACAAGTTCACCCATATATAGGATTACTCTATTCCTATTAAGCTCAAACTAAAATCTTGGCTGCTATGGTTGTAAAAAAGAGGGAAAACTAAAAATATGCCATGGACTCTCCTCAATGATCTTGAGAGCTTGAGCTTTAGAGGAGAAAATGAACATTAGATATTTATTTTTTGTCATAAGTATCTCTAGTAGCACCTTATTCTTCCACACTGATGTAGCACATTTCTGTATTCCAGGAAAGATAAGTCTCTTATCTTAGAAGAACCCAACTAAAGCATTCTCCCAAGATTTAGCTCCCTCTTGAAGTGTTTCCAAGTTTGGAGAAACAACAGCTCACTCATTCTTAACCTTGGGAGGACAGAAATGCAGATGAAGTTCAATATTTTTTGAGAAAAGATAAAGTTCAATATTGCCTCCACCTAATACTTGTTTTCATGTTTTCCTCTCTTCATTATGCTATAGGGAGGGTGAAGGGTTGTGAGGAATTGCTAGAAGATGGGGGTAATAGGGGAAAATCACCCTGCGAAGTTTCTGGTTTATGAGACATAAAATTCTGAAGAGTAGCAGCCTTGGGAAAGTTAAAGTTTCAGATACCAAAAATAGGAAGGAGAAAAGTGGGAAAAGAGGAAAGACTAAAATACCCCAAAAATCTGAGAAAGAACATACTGGGGAGTTGTGGATGATGAATGCAAATGTTCTACAAGATGGATTGGAACGAAGAAGATGAAGACCAGTACAAGGATTGGAGGCAGAAGGTAGCAAAACAGACGAAGAGAATGGCTCGCCTTGCATTTGCTTCAGATTTAAAAAAAAAAGGCGATTAGAATTGTGTGATTTTATTATTTACGTTAATTTCATTGGTTCAAGCGCTGCTGGATGTTGGAAATGCCCTTAAATTCTTTAGAATTGATGTGTAACCCCAACGTTTAACCAGTCCAAAAAAAACGTGTTTCTGCTCTGCCTTCCAGGTCTTCATCCCTCAATGCTATCCTTTCTAGGAAAATTTTTATTTTTAGTTGATTTCATCGAGATCCAGTTACCATTCAATCTATCAAAAGACGCAAATTTCAATCCCCGCGCCCTTTTGACCATGCAAGCCAGAGGATGAATCCCTGAAAAAGTTGCCATGTCACCTCTTCACAATCACCTGAATTAAGTAGAAGCTCAAACGCCATTGAAGCTTTTGAAGCTGTAGCTTTAAAAAGCCAATGGAATGAACCTACGAAGCACCCTATATGCGAGCAACTTGAACTGCTCAAAAACTAGGGTCCCATTCTATGGATCGTGCCCATCCACACCGAAACCTAACCCTAACAAAGGCATTGAGGTCATAAAATGGAAATGAAATGCACCTATGATACATCGATCTGTAAACTCTCTCTTCTCGTTTTGTATGGAAAAAATATAAGCATTTAGGTAAGTGTAAAGAGACAAAGATAGAAGAAAATTTACATCTGAGGTCCAAGTGGCATTCTACTCATGATCTGCTGATAAACCGAAGGATTGGTGGACATGTTCAAACTAGGCTCTGCTACAGGCTCCATCTTTGGTTCTCCCTTGGGCAACACAAACTCCATCTGATTCACAGGGCATTGCTGTGCTAAATATGAATGAAACCGCAAAACAGGAATCTTGGGTTCACCAGGACGCGACCCAGCCATCAAACCTGTTTGATTCGTTCCAAAGGAGAAGCTAGGGGAAGGTCCAAGCTGCTGCCTTCCAGGTAGACTAAAGGATCCAAATGGAGCAGACCCTTCAAACCTAGGAATCCTGTTGTGAACTTGTGATGGTTCAGGCCTGTGAGAGTGGGATTGAACAGCAGTAGTCCGTTGAACAGGCATGGCATTTGAATTGGAGTTGACGTGACTACTGTTCCGAGCAGCAGGAACATCATGATTGTGTTTCCCCTCATAAGTAGTTATCACTGATTTAAGGTCATGTGATGCCCTCTCTACATGCTTCCTAACTGCGCACCCTGCGTTAGTACACTTGTAATAACTCCTGTGTATAAGAAAAAGAAAAACAGTTTTAAGATGGCACCGGTAACTGAATTTCAGATGAATATTAGGGGGACTGCGAAAATTTCAGCATAAGATATAAAGGATTGATTTTACTACCTAGGATTTGGATTTCCTTTTACAACTTTCTGCCCATACTTGCGCCAGCGGTATCCATCATCAAGAATATCTACTTCACTGGTTGTCTGGACCACAACTCTAGGCTCGCGAATAGCTTTGGTGGTTCCATCCATCTCTCTTGCATGAGATTCAATTTTCCTGGGATTTCAAATAATGTGAGCAATCCTCACAGTCAAGAAAACTGCCATATTTGGTAAATTTGCACAAACTATTGGGAGCAGAATTCTAACCTCCTCTTTGATTCAAACTCATCCCCGTCACCATCATAGCCAACACTAGCATGTGTAGCCCGATCATCTTCATCTTCATCTTCATCTTCATCATTAGAGAAGGTAGATGAGGCATCTACTGCATCCCCCACTTCTAAGTGAGCAGCACTTTGGGCCAGCACAGAGGAGGATGGATTTGCAAATTCAGGTTCTGCAGGTGCTAAAGATGTCACCTCTACATTCTCATGCCTCCATTCAGCAGCAGTTCCCTTTTGTGCAGTGCTCAAAATAGGATCATTATCAGTGGCATTGGGTGGACCAGTTTGATCAGGGACACCTAACTGCATGTCCATGAGTGGATTTGACGAACTGATTGCTGTCTGCCGATTGGGAGAAGGATTGGGATGGTTGTGGGCCCCTTTATATATGATTTCTGTGATATGACCCTCAAGAGAACCTTCCACCTTTTTCTTAACTGGGCAATTTGGATGTGTGCACTTGTAGTAGCTACGTGGATACTCACTACCTTTTACTTGTTTCTGTCCATATTTTCTCCAATTATATCCATCATCTGATGGTGTAACAACACCCACACCAGCAGACACAGAATCCCCACTAGCTCTTCGATCTCCTTCAACATCTTGCTGCCCATCAACAGGAGGAGATTGTCCAACACTGCCACCCAGTCTATCAAAGACTGCTGCATCTGTAGCACAGGTCTTGGCTCCGTCATCCTTTTCAGGTGTTGATCTTGAGTGTTCTGCTTGAAAATCGGGAATATTCCTATTCTGGGACCGGAGTTTTGTTTGATCCACAACATGGGATGAAAGAGGATTCTCAGATTGGATTGAAACCTCAATACTGGGAAAAGATCTATGTGGAACACTGGATGGATTTATCTGTATGCAAAAAGCGAAGGATTTAGAGGAATTAATTTATACCTTACCAATCTAATTCACATACTCTGTACCAATTTCCAACGGTGCTATTGTTTCTTAGGCTCAAGAGGGGGGCATCTTCAGTGTTCAAAACTTACTAGGTTCAAATCCTGGTAGATGCATGGGGTGGGAGATTTTGTATATTTAGGTTTCCAAAAATTGCCAAGGCCAAGAAAAAATGAGTATTTTGCATATATTAGTTTTTCTTTAATTTCTGGAAGACTATCAGAAGTCCAAAATCTGATGTAACTTACTTTGCTAGTAGCACCAAGGAAAAATGAGGAAGTTGATTCCGTAACAGGCTTGAACTTGAAGGAAGATGAATTGAAGTCACCAAGCATATTATCGTTACTCCTGTCAGGGGGCTCAGTGATCAATCCAGAGCTCTTACTGCTACCATTTGGGACAAATGAAAATTTTCCAGTCGTAGGGGATGGCTGTGCCTGACAAGTGACATTTAGAAGCATCATTTAATATGTGGAACAGCAACTCAGGAAATATTCAAAAGTGAGATTCATGGTACCAAGCTAAGTATTTATTTGAGCATCAAGTCAAATAACTTGTTATGGCTGTACTTTCAAACTTCAATCTCCAAAAATATAACTATAAGCTGTAGAATCTCCAATTTGCCAAACTAAACTGACAATCTGACACAGTTACAAGTCATTACACATTGAGATTTCCACAAAGATGGTCTTTGCTTCTAATTCCATTTACAGAAGGTTAGAGTCCTGATTAAAGAGTCGTAAACGTAAACAAAAGCAATTGATCTCAACAAATCCTCTGTATCCAAGTGGCTGTGCAGCTATCAAATTTTCAATTGACTTGTCATTATAAGCACAGGATAGTCGAACATGAAACGCTTCACAACATGGCAAATTGCAATTGTCTAATAAACATCAAAATCACCAAAAGTTAAGCTGATAATCCAAGTTGAGGCTTCCTTAGTAAAAGAAAGCTTTAACAAACACCTTAAGAATAACTGCTCTAATGATTATCATAAAGAAGCAAACACTCATTCTGTCGAAAATCAAAAGGAAGAGCAAGTTATCCTTAAAACCCCTAAAGATTCTGAGTTTACCAGTGAGTTTGAAAGGAAAACTGGAGACTCTAACAAGGTTGTTGGGCTATGACCAGGGGGGGTAGTTAAGTAAGGAGATAGAATCTCAGGGTTCAGTGAGAGCTCAGCAGATCTGATATTTTGCGTATTCAACCTTGGAGCATTAAACCCAGCTCTTGCCGCCATTCTTTCTACAAGACCTCCACGAGAGCTTGAGTTATTCCCAGAGAGCGAACCTAATTCAGTTAGTGGAGCACCAACAGTACGTGGAACATCCTTGTTGGAATTTCCTCCTATCATCTGGTCTTGTGATCCGAAAATGAACCCTTCAGTTCTATTTTTTTCACGAGGGTCAAAAGTTGTTCTTGAGGCTATATCGTCACCTAAGATTGGTGAGAAAAATGCCCCTGGGCTTGGACTAGGGGGCATCCAATCCCCAATTATAGCAACATTATTGTCAATTCCAGCCATGCCTCAGCCTCTGGGTAAGGAGGAGCTCCTGAAAGGTTTAAACAAAAACCATTTCCAATACTAAATTAAAAATTATGTCCCCATTCCTTACACAGAAATAATTAAAACCAAAAAGAAAGAAAAGGGAAGGGGCGTTAAAATATTTTGCGAGCTGTAGTTGAAAAATGAGTGTTTAAGGAGGAGAAGAAAGGCGACGGCTTTGAGCCTTAGTTTGTTGTGCAAGACAAAAACCTTTGTTCACAAGACAAGACTAAAACCTTTGATTGGGTGGCAGGACTCTCGAAATTTGTTAATGAAACTAGGACTTGGCTCTTCAGTTATCCGATGACTCCATGAACGCACTGTAGAAGAAATACATAGACCCCACTCACTAACGCCCAATTAACAACCCAAGAGTTGAACATGTGACATTGACAGGATGCTTTTGCATACATTTATATATCGAAGGCGATAAGAAAATAGTAAACACAATGGATGGCTTTCTAGCTACAACACCATTGTAGTGGCAATAATAATAACAATCACCCTTTTCATGCGTAACGAACTCTAAGTCCGGGACTAAAGCAGGTTCTGAGGAAACTGATCAAATGGAACGGTAGCAAACACCATAGCCAAGATTTTGATAGGTAGGGAATTGATATTCAGAGGAAGGATACTTGCATTTTCTCAATTATACTATATCAAATATTCCACTTTGTCATTTTATTATCAAACAAAAACCCAGAAGAAAAAACTTCAAGCTTGAGAATTTATACGGATCGAAAATGGATCGTTACTTGCCAAAGGTAAGCAGCATGCATAGATGTAAGGTGTACAACAAATTTTTTTTCCCAATATTCAAGGCAGAAAACAAGATAGAACGTGTGTGGGAATGATTAAAAATGATCACCTGATTGATTGAGAGGATAGGCGGCTTAAGGGCAAAGAAGTTGATATGGAGGAGACCCACTAACAGCAGCAGCAGCAGCACCGCCACCCACCCTAGAAGACCAAATGACCCCGACTCAGACTCAGACTCAGACTCAGACTCAGAGGCAGTCCCCAGGCCCTTAATCAAAGTAATGGTTCCTTTTCTCACTTAATTTTGTCTGATTAAATTCAAAGAAAAGGAGGAAAGAGCAGGTGTTTTATGGAGTCCAAACAAAACAAGGAAAGAAATGATACTTGTGATTTGATTCGAATTTAGAAAATTGCGATCTTGTCGTAAAGAAACAGAAATCAGGTAAATAAAATAAAATAAAAATAGAAAAGGTGGCAGAAGAGAAGATCGTGGAATTGGAATGCTGATGGTGGGGTAGCAGCATCAGATATGGATGGAATCTTTGAACAATGAAAAGGAAAAGCAGAGAGAGAGGAAAGGTGATGAAAGTATAGGCTGAATTGATTACTTTAGGTTTGTAAATAGGATAGTTTAAAATTATAACTAATTGAAAATTTTAATAGAATTTAAGCTTGATGTGATGTCGTATCAGAACGTGTACAACCGGTGCGTCCGATGTTTATTTTTCATGTTGTAATAAATACGAAATAAAAGCGATACAGTATGATGGTGGGTGATTATTTTACATTCCGACAACTAATGAATCATCTGCCGGATCTAAGCTTAGTGCAATTCTTCAGTACGATATTATTATTAAGTTAGTAGTCAAACAAAGATAGATGTGTTCTTTATTTGGCTTATTGTTTAAATGATTAGGTATATAAAATTAACTTGCATGGTCTTGGAATTTTCAACATTATCTGGTATTTTAAAAACTGAAATTGCAAGGAAAGTGGGTAATTGGTCTTCAATTTTTAATTTTTATTCCTTCTCACAACAGGAGGTAATCCAATCTAAGCAGTAAAATTAGTTTTTTTTTTTAGGATTCTTCCAATTTAAAAGGTTAAGAATTTAGTTTTTCATACTGAAATTACAATTCACTTCAATTCTAAAAAATTAATTATATAATAATAAAATTAGAAAATTACTGGTAGCTAACAAATTTGGAGTAATAACAAGTTCTTATAGTTTTTTAGTTATAACTACTAAAAAATTATTCTTGTTACAATATTGCGTTGTAGATATAGTTAATGTAGAAAGCAAACATCGTGATCTGAAGAACTCACTGCTATATAACTGTTAGGTATATATAGTAGGACAAAGTAGCGTAAGTATGTTATACCCCATATTTACATTGCCATATTCATTCTTTTAGACCCCAATTTACATATATACAACTGAATATGAAACACTTGTGATCTTCCCATCTCCTATATTCTATCTTGTGTTAGTTCAACTGGTTTTCCAAATATGCCTTGCTATACTGGATCATCAGCATTCCAGGATAGAAACATTGAACTAAAATTTCTAGAATAAGTTAATGGTTAATAGGAATAAATAAAATTGAGATTTATTTAATCCTAAGCGTCTCACGTAATGAAGAAGTAGAGATAAGATCTTCTATTACCTTTATAATTCAATTTTTTACATGTAGTATTGAACACTTGGTATAGTATTCACTCTGCTTCCCAATAGAGTGTATGTCTTAATTTTATTTTTTAAAAAATACAATATCATATAGATGATAGTCCAAACATACTCCATGTTGGACTTTTGTCCACTAGATCTACTTATATTCTTTGTAAACAAGACTCTACTTGGCATCCAAAGACAGATTAAGTGAACCGTGGGGTTTGTTATCTTTTATTCACCATTATTATTTATTTGTCATCTTTTTTTGAACATTTATTGAGGTGATTAAATTTTAATTTTGAGTTCTCGCTTGGGTGTAAATATACGTTTAACTAGAAATAATCTAATTTTTTTGGCATAATAAAGTCATAATGGCAATTGTTCCTGCGAGAAGGCTAATTTATTTTTTCTGGCATACCTTTACCTGAATACACGTATGTGCTCATATGTGTGTGTATATATATATTTGAACCTTTGAACCATACAACAAATAATAGAAAAATATGGAATTTATTATAATAGGAAATCATTACATATTAGTTCATTGATACATTAGTACAATAATATTTTTATGAACTTGCATATGAAGCACATCTCTAGGTACTGACTTAGTGAAAAGATCAATAATCATATTATGTGTAGATATATATTACATATTCACTTCCTTTTGTGCAACCAAATCTCTTACAAAGAAGTGCTTGGTATCTATGTGCTTCATTTTTGCATGATATTTAGGGTCTTTTGTAAATGAAATTGTAGCTTGATTACCATAATTAAACAAAATAGGACTTGATGAATCATCATTGATCCCTAAATGATTAAAAAGTCTCTTAAGCCAAATTACTTGTTTTATAACAGTTGAAAATGCAACAAACTCATCTTTCATAATAGATGATGCTACACATATATTTCTACTCTATGAAATGATGCCATTGTTTAGTAAGAAGACAAATTCAGAAGTAGACATTTTGACGGGACCTTTGACTTCTTGGATAGATTTAGACATTCACCAACACTTGATCATGCCTTATATAACATTCCTCTCTGCATTTCTTTCTCTTTGGGCATAATGAGATTTTGACTAGTATGTGATCACTCCTTATCCAACATTCCTCCCTACACCTTTCTCTTTGAGTAGGATGAGATTTTGATTAGCATGTGCTTATGCCTTAACTAACATCCTTCTCTACTAGATTTTGAAGAATTTCCTAATTTATTTAATTTATTTCTTATTTTACTCATTCTTTTTTATTCCTTTCATATTTCTTTTATAACTTTTCCTAAGATTTATTTAAAGTTTCATATTTAATTTAAAACCCCTCCTAAGATTTATTAAAAGTTCCTAATTTGATCTAGAACTCTTCCTAAGATGAATTAGGTTTACGTTAACCTATTTAAAAAACTTTTGAAAGATATTAACATAACTCTCCACCAGTAAAATTTACTTTTTCTTTGAGAATTTTTATTTTGCAATTCTTGGATTGGAATTGTGTTTGTTTATCCTTTCCACTATGTCAAGTGGTATCAGAGCTTTGAATCTCACAAAGCTTCTTTTTTGTGTGACAATATCAGATAATCCTAATGTCGACATTCAAGGATTACCTAATGTTTGGAGAAGAATTGAAGAATATGGGATAACTATTCATAATATTGAACAACATTTGGTTACAATCACGCGATGTGAGGCGATAATAATCAAAGATTTGGTGAAATAGCTGATAGCGAAGTTACCCTTACATAACCTCAAATTCCAACATCTTTTATAGAAACTAGTGATTCCAATGATGAAGATGAAACCATCCCGAGAGGAGATCATTGTAGACTGGATAGGGAAAATTGTGAATAACCCAAGGTTGATGATTTGATAGAGTTACTTGGAGATTAATGATTTCTAAAAAGTAGCATAAAATTTTTAATGTCAACAATTATTTCACATTAAAGGTATGGTACAAACTAATCTTTATGAGGTGATCATTGATGGAGGTAGGTAAGAGAATATCATGAGTAAATTAGTGGTTAAGAAGCTGAAGTTGTAGAACGGGCCTCACCCCAAACCCTACAGCATCACACGGATTATAAATATTTGTGATATCTATGTCATGGAAAGATGTAATGTTTACTTGGATGAACATTATTGTGATGCTGTTGATATGGATGTGTGTCAATTTTTATTGGGCAAACCATAGCAATATGATGTTGATGTATATCTCTCAGGAAAGGAGAATATGTATTGATTTATGAAGAATGGTGAGAAGTATATGTTATTATCCATAGGTGAAAAAAGAGTGGTGAAACCTAGTGGAATAAAGAATCCATTTTTAAAATTAGAAAATAATAGAGGAAACTTTATGAGTGAGATGAAAGAAATGAGGGAGGTACACTTATTGATAACAAAAGAGGAAGAAGAGAGTGAAAAGGGAGAGATGAGGTTCCTTTAAAAGTTTAGCTAACTTTAGATGAATTTAGGGATCTATTATCCAATAAACTACCTAATGGATTACCTCGCATGAGAGATGTCCAACACTACATTGATTTAGTTCCTAGGGCTAGTTTACCTAACTTACCTCACTACAATATTAGTCCAAAGGATAATGAGATCTTTATCCCATTTATTTTTAAAGGAAAAAATTCAAAACGACATCATTTTACAAAATGACGTCATTTTGGAAAAAATGGGCAGGCTAACCATGGCCCGCTCATGGCTTGGCCAACCTTGGCAAAAAATGGGCCGGGTTGGGCGGCCCGGGCCATAATTACCATCCCTACCCATGTGTAGTTAATATTTTACTTACACTTAAAAAAATGGTAGTTAAAGGATGTGTGTGGATAACTGAGTCATTAACAAAATTATTATTCATATAAATTCCTTATCCCAAGGTTCAATGATATATTAGATTAATTGAGTGGGTAAGTGATCTTTTCTAAAATTGATCTCAGGAGATTTTAGGATGGGTGAAGAACTGTTTTTATGACCTTGAGTATGAAAGTTGATGGTATTGAGTATTTGTAGTCATTATATAAAAGTGATCGAGATTTTGGGGAGATATGGGACCCGTGTTTGGTGAAAAAGTTTCATAATGATTTTCATGTACATGATGGGTTTTTTGATGAAAAGAAATCAAATTTGTCTTCAAAGAACTTCACTTAGGAAGAAGGTGATTAGAGAATTTCACAAGGAAGGCTTACCTAGTCACCTTAGTAGAGACAAGACTCTTGAAGAGGTGAGAAAGAGATATTACTGGCTGAGGATGAGGAGAGACATTGTTACTATTGTGGAGAGGTGCCAAGTTTGTCAAGCTTGTAACGTACTTGCACTGAATTGGGTCATTAGCAACTCAAAGCAAGGCATAACTAATTCCATTCTTTTCTTCTTAGGTCATTTTGAATCATTGTAAATATGAATGCAAACGAATAACCTAGAACTCATTGTAATGTAGTAATAGTTTCATTTATAATATATTATTCATTTATTTTAAAAAAGATCAAATTAATAAGAAAGATCAAAAAGAAAGATCAAGCTAGTCTTGCTAAACTTGACCATTTGATATAGAATGCATTACTTATAAAAACATCACAAATAATGACACCTATAAGTATATAACTCCCAGTAAAATATCTATAATAAATCAAGTTCCAATATTTATCACAGGTAAATGAAATCATTTTAATATATAAAAACAATATAATAATTAGTGTTCCGTTGTTTTTACCTTTCTTTTATGATTATAACTGCTGGACCCCAAACTAATTTTTTTATTTTATTTTATTTTATTTATTTATTCATTGATTTATTTTATTTATTTTCTTAGAATTTATTCATTTTTAGCAAGCATGAATAGAATTAGGGTTATTAAATGGAGATATTAGAATTAGTTAGTGTATTAGACATAAGGGTCAAAAGAAGGGTAAAATAGGAAGGACAAGTTAAATGAAGGGCAAAATGGGGAGACCAAGACAAAATGTGGTCTTGGCTAAATAGAAAGAAGAAGAAATTGTGGGAAAGAAGAGAAAAAGAAGAAGAAAATCACGAAAGAAGAGAGGAAAAGAAGACAAGTGCGTGGAAGCTAGGGAAGAAGAAAGAAAACGTGGAAAGAAGAAGAAGAAAGAGGATTTGGCTAAGATAAGGTAATCTTCTTTATCTTTTCCTCTTGTTGGGTAGAAAAACAAGAGAGATTAGAGAGAAAAATGGGTTGGTGTTGGAAGAAAGAAGAGAGTAAGAGAAACCCATTTAATTGTTATGGATTTTCTAAACTAGGTTTT
>JAOQMS010000005.1:20969755-20991646 GCA_027563885.1 Erythroxylum longipes
TGAAGAAGTTTCTTTTGTACATGTTCATTTCTATCTTCTTGTTGAATTGTAAATGGTTGTGAGAATTGTATGCATGTATATTAAGTAGTGTTGGATGTTTGAGGTCTGGGTTGCTGTTTCAAAGGTTTCACCGCAGCGAACCTTTCCCGAGAGCTGCTCTCGCTTAAATCTAGAAACTTTGTCGTGGCGGAGTCAGACGTTCATCGCAGCGTATTTTTCCTGAAGGGTGTGTTTGCTCGACCTTGGAACTTCGCCGCGGCGAACTTTTCCTGAAAGGTCTTTAGTAGTATTTCCCTAGTTTCGCCGCAGCGAAGCATTGAATTTCCTGCAACGAAGTCCGCCAGTGTAGACGCTGCTATATTTTTATTTCAATGTGAACCTTTCAGCCTTCCGGGTAAGGATCTTCACCCGATCCTCTCGTATAGTAGCCTCAAAATAAGTACCGCGACCTATGACCCAACATCTTTGGGTATCAGAGCATGAGTTAGACTCCGGAAACAGGATCTAACATCTCTTTTGGTATCAGAGCACGAGTTAAACTCCGGAAACGAGGTCTAACAATAACATAAGAAATTATCAATGCCACTTTAAACAAATTAATTGTGTTATGCAATAGCTTTTAACAAATAATAGCCATTTCAGTGACATGACATAATAATGTACTTTAGGTTACCACATTGTATGCATTCAGTTTAAAAAATTACTTGTGTCATACAATAGATTTTAACAAATAATAGCAATTTCAGTGACATGACACAATAATGCACTTCAAGTTACCATATTGCATATATTTATAAAAAGAGCAACTATGATAGCAATGGCCTACTAAGCCAATTATGGATGAGATTGTGAATGGAATGCCCCCACACTTGGTGATATGAAGTGAATAAAACAAGAAGGGAGAGTAATGTCAAGAAAAGTGGAGGCTATTTTAGTATTTTCACTAACAAATGTGACTAGGGATATCTTGTTTTCTTTACATGAAAGATGGGAGTACTCATTGGGTCAAGAATTTCCAAGTCAAGACATGTAAGTACTTGAGAAAATAAAATTAGTGTACAAACCTAAGTTAAGAAACAACTGTGTATTTATCCATTGGAACAAAAAGATCCATTCTTTTCCAAGACGAAGACAAATAATTAAGACAATGTAATTAAGTTGGAGTATAGATCATGTGAGAGGATAGACTCTTGAAATGTTTACATGATATCAATGGGGCAACAAGGATATGTTTGGTAACAGGAATTCCTAATAATAGTACCAACCATAATATTTACATCATAATCTACTACTACTTGGTGCATAAAATAAATAGGTCTACAACAAGAAATATTATAAAAATGAAATAATGCATGTAAACTGATGAAACTGATAAAAATATCCATTCTAAAAGTAAATGTAAACAGTGATGTAGTAAATGAAATAGTATCATTACCATAATAAAACTAACGATTTGTTTTGTATGTGGTAAATATGTAGGCCTGAAAACAATTAAGCTTTGTAAATATTTCATTGACCATATTATACATATCAATCAGATAGAGATTCTGAATGACACATGTTAGTTGTCATTCCAATGTTCTTTATATTTTAGTACGTAATTTTAATATGGAGGATGACAAAAGGTTAGCATATATATATGTGTGTGTGTTCATTTTTAAACAAGAACAAAAAAACCAAACAAATAAGAAAAATAACACCACAAAAATGTAATGGTTATCATTATACTTAAGAGAATGCAGAGTGATCCAGAATAATATCAAATACTTACATGTAATTACTTGATAAAGGAGCGAATAAACATAAATGGCATAAGAATTGGGCTCCTACTAGACTATCGAATTTATAGGTAGTCTTCTAAAAAAAAATCCAAAGGGAACTAGACCATATAAGGCATATGAGATTTAGGTTGCTTTATAGTTCAAATTAAAGATGATAGATTAATTTAGTCAAATCCTATAGCTCATGTATTTAAATCCAATTAAAATTGAAATTGCTATAAATTGAAAAGTTTGCATAATATTATTTATGGAGATTGTGGCTTTAAAACTAGAAGCCAATGTTTGTAGAATTACTAAAATGCACTAGTCATTAAAGAAATCTTATCAGGAAGAGGGAGGAAGCACAATAAGAGGAGAGGCAGACGCGACACATGAGGAGAGTTGGAGAGGCAGAGATAGCAATAGTAAGGTGCAAACTCTAGACTAACATCATAACATAGGAAAATGCAGCAAAAGACTGAAGAAGTAAGGATTGAAGAAGAAGAATGCAAACACGACAAAATTAAGGACCCAACTTTGGCATACAACTTATTGTAAAACATCATTTTACACTATAAAAGTAATTGCTTCATAGTGTAGAATGATGTCGTTTTACACTATGAAAAACTTTCAAAGTTTGGGTTGTTCAAATTGGGCTAGGCCTGTTGACTTTGGGTTGAGTCAGGTCAGTCGGACTTAGATGCCAAGCCTAACCATTACGAACCAACAAAACAAATATCTAAATGAAAAAAGGAACATTACTTTAAGTAGCATTTCAAGTCAGTGCACTACATTGACACATCATCAATAAAAAATTAATGAAAAAGCTAGTTCTAAACAAGCTCTATGGTGATCTACCCCACTTCCCACCGCCTTTAAATCACGTAATAATTATTTATTAGGAAACAAATTTGAAACCTTAAGAATGAGAAGAAAAATCTCTTCTCTGCATCTCCAAAATATACAATTTACTTTCATAGGAATAAACTGTCTTTGCACTAAACACAACGTTCCAATTATTAGATGTTACCATAATCCTGAACACAATCCTTTAAAAAAAACATACACAAATCAATCAACACACTAATAATGAACTTAGAATACAGGTATTGAGAATCAAGATATAAGTTCTCAAAAAGCAACAAATGAATATTTTCTTCCATACAAAATAAAGACTTATAAGCCAGGTATTACTAGATGTTTTGCTCACTTTTTTTAAAATCCAAATAAAAAAGAAAATCAATCACAACTTTCATTCTTGATGACATGGTAATATTCATACTTTCAACTAATTTATTTATTTGAAAATGATGTAAATCTCAATATTTTTATAATTTTTTTATATATTCAAACATGACAGAAGTCACAAACACAACACATGTACAAGACCACGTGGACAAATTAAATCCATGCTTTACATATTTCGAGATGGATTATATTGTCACATCTCTTTTATTACCTAACAAAACAAACACCCACACACGTGTGTGTATAATTAACTTTATCTATAACTAAGGATTTGAAAATTGAACTAACTAATAAAATGTCTGGTGAAATTACAATGAGTAAATGAAAAAGAACATTGACCAACAACGAAAAGTCTGCCAAGAATTAAAAAAAGGTCAGTTAATAAAGAAAAGAAAAATCGCCAACAAAAGAGATCAAGGATGTGGGAGACAATTAGGAACAGATAAAAAGTCACCAAGGCCTAAAGAAGTAAGAAAAGACACAATTTCTAGATCAAAGACAAGGACAATTATGATTCTTTTTACTTTTAGATCACCGTTTAGGAATTTATTGTAATTAAAAATTTCTACTTAAAAGAACTCAATTAAGATAAAATCATATTATTTAAATTAAATTTATTATATTTAATTAAGGTTTATTAAAATTAAATAAAGTTATAAATTTATTAAATTAGATTTAATCAAATATATTTTTCATACAATAAAATTAACATATTTACCTCAATAGAACAAAATTTCATCAAATATTTGCCTAAAGTTGATATTAAACATTTTACAAGTGTCAAAGTTCATTTTAAATGCTCTAAAATGTTTAAGAACATTATAAAAAGTTGACGTCTTACTTATATTTTAATAAAAATATTTAAATTAAAATTACACTTTTTTGCCAAAAAAAAGTATAAAACTTGAAATACTTTTTTTTTTATAGCAACAAAAGTTTTTTTTTGAAAATTTAAAAAATTGGATTGATAGAATAAAGTTGAAGAATGGCGCTGGAGAGAGTAGTGGTGCTCTTTTTAGTCTCTTATAACAAAGCAACATGACACTACAAAAAGCAAACAAACCAATTAGAACATCGGCGTAAAAAGCCCTCCTATCTGCACATCAAAGATGCTAGTGTTTACAAATTTGGCCTTTGAGAATAGAGGTACTTCGGAGACTTCCCAGCTCACTTCCGTCGTCAAATTGTTGGAATCACCATCAGCTTCCATTTCCTTGGGCTTTCTGTAATTTTCTTTTCGCTAACCTACTTTCTGTTTCTAACAGCAATTGTTGTGCAATAAACAATTACAGTAATTCTTGGTAATCTTCTTTAGACATCATGAAATTCCGGCTAACATGTATACACATACATTATGTTCTCTTGGGAAATAAAAGAAGCCCAGCATCACCTCACATTCACAGCAACTCTCCACGGAACTTGAATCAGCAAGCTAGTGGCCATTTCCCATCGTCTCTTCAAGATCACTCTCTCGTCTAAGCTGATAAACTGACTTCTTATGAGCCATCTCCTCTCTGTTCCACATGACAGTTCTATTTTAGCCTATGTAGAAGAGAATAGTCTGACTAAGAAAAGTCAAGACAGCCTTCTAAGAAAAGAAGCAAGGAAATTTGAAACCATAAGACATGAATCAGCCATAAAGAATAAAACAAGTTTTATCAAATACTCGTATATGAGTCCTGAGACTAATAAGGACCTGACACATTTCCATATAGAATCGTAGTGTAGAACACCAACAAGCCTTCGCTTCCTTTCTTTATGCAAACCTCCCTGATGCTTGACCACCGGCAACTGCTTGATTCCTTTAGCCTCCATAAGCTCCTTGGCAATTGCCAAATCAGTGTCCGGATAACAAGTAAGAAGCCCACGATTTTGCCCTCGATAGGTTATCCCTCGAGTACATACTGAGGAAACAAGCGCAGTATTTACCTATGAAAAGAATTACATTAACACTTCGCCCATCTTCAAAGACATATGATAAGTTAAATATAAAAAAAAAGAGCAAGAAGCAATAGACTAGCAAAACCACAAAGAATGTACAAAGCTGATAGGCTATTTAATACCTTCTACATGGAACATCATAAAAATATATTGGACTTCTTATCTTTATCTTTTTCACCTTTGTTTCTTCCTTTTTCCTTCCATTTTGGAAAAGAACTGAAGTGGGATGGGAGTGGAGGTGGGGCGGTGGAAGGGGAGGGGGAGCGCACAGGTATCAGAGAGAATATAGGAGCAGGTTTGTAAACAACAAAAAAGGATAAGACAATAAGAATATCCATACATCAAGAATAGTTGAGTCATCCTCGGAGCCATCATCCGAATTTCTGGACAGTCGTCTAACGTCACCATAAGTTAGAATTCCTTCCAGTAAATCTTCATCATTTACCACCAGCAAACAGTTCTCTTTGCTTTCATGCATATTTTTTATTGCTTCTTTCAGGGTTAAGGCCATTGGTACCTTCGCATAACTTTCTGTCATTGCTCTAGAGACCTAGCAACAAGCAAAGGTTAAAAGCTAAGACTCAAAAACAGAAGGAATTATACTGGTCAAGGAGCTGAAAAACAAAATGATTACATAATAAAATGTAAGATCACGTCCATTAAATGATGAAAAATCTCAAACCTTTAGATCTTCCAATAGCAAATCCTCATTGATGGCATCAACACCTGTAGCATCTTCAATGACTGATAGTTCAAGATTGCCTTCAGCATCATTCCTTCTCCGAAAAGCTTCATTTTCATCTTCAGCATTTGAGACAGAAGAATAACCTCTTCCCAAGATATGAGTATCGGAAGTTTCACTCTCCTTGACTTGGTTGGTGACAGAAGGAACCCATATTGCTAATCCAACAGCCCCCTGAAATTGCAGTAAACAAGAAAATAGCATTGTATGAAAGATATGTTGGCCAAAGCATTCGTCCAAATAAGTCAGGCAGATAACAGTACTAAGAAAAGTTGGGAGGGCAGATAATCCTTAATCAGACTACTTATCCAAGTAGCAAAAGCAGGAAAACGTCCTTAAATCTACAGCCTTCTAGACACATTCATTAAAAAATATCTGCAAAGGAACAAAATGATTACCATGAGGGGGAGGATTATTCTGTAGTCCTTTGTCAATTCAAACAAAAGAAGAACTGATGTCAATGGCACTGAACAAACTGAAGCTAAAGTAGCGGCCATTCCAACCTAGAGAGAAACAGTGTAAGTATTTCAATCATCTTAACAGATTCCAAGATTATATTTAGCAAGTACAAAGGAAGTACCAATGCATACGCCTGTGGCTGGGCAACAGCAGCATTTCCTGGAATGGCTGAATTGATCAGTTCTGCAGCTGAACCACCAAATACAGCACCAACAGCAGCACCAATCATCAAACTTGGTGCATAAAGGCCGCCTACCAGCCCTGAACCCTTGCACAGAGCTGTAGCCACAACTTTGGCCGCTGCTAGTTGGGTTAGCAGCCAGATGCCAGGAGCTGAAGCACTTTTCCCAGTATGCAAGATTTCTTCGACATTCGTAAAACCCCAGTATAATATTCCAGGATATTTGAGAGCAATCATCCCTGCTCCTAAACTGCCTAGAGCAGGACATACAACAGCAGGAAGGCTAAATTTATCCTTTATGAACTCAAATGACTTTGTAAACCAAGTGACCAAGCGGGTGAAGACCACACTTACAGCACCACACAGCATGCCCAAGATCAGGTATAAGGGTAATTCTGCATGATAGAGATTCATATTGTTAGAGTGACATCAATTGCTAGTGGAGATGGAAATGAGGTGGGCTGGCAACCAATCCCTAGCACTTGAGATCCGAGCCCGGCCTCAAGCCTGAGCAAACCACACAAAAAAAGTTGTTTTGGGCTTTAGTTTCTGTAAGCTTAAACCCAAAATGACGTTGTTTTAATCAGGCTATCGGGCCTTTTGGGCCAAGCCTCGGGCCAGACCCTCAAGCGTGAGCCTGGCCTGAAGTTCGGTCAAACTAGCCCTAACTCGTTGACTTCGTGCTAGGCTGGGACTTGGCCTAACTGCCATACCTAATTGCTAGCTAATGTCAAAATGTCTCTCCTTTTCAGCACACTGTCAAGAACTATTTTCAAATTAAATTTTGGTTTTGAGTGGGTGACAAAGAGTGACTAAGATAAGGAATAGAAAAACAAAAAGAAGAGAGGTCCAATTAATTCAGTGTATCACACAGTATAACTTTCCATGTTACTTAACAAGCCACCGATTTGTAGCAAGAAAGCTCATGATCCTAAAGTAAATGAGATAAAAGTTTTAACATTGAGATTTTGAATTGGGTATACCTAAATACAAAGAGCAACATTCTCAAGAACAAAAGGTTAAATAATGAAACACACAGATACATGCAAGTAATGACAGACACAGAAGCACGTGTATGCAAGAAGCCAAGTCCAGATACAGAAATAAATACATTACACATTAGAAGTTTGTACCAGCAGCAGATTTTAGGTCATATGCTGGCACAGTAAAAGCTGACTGTGTCCCAAGTGATGCATTAGATACAGTTGACGAGATAACAGAAGCCAATATTATCATGGCTGTTGTAAATGGAGGTGAATTTTCAGCATGCTCCGGCCTCAACACGGTTTCAATTGCAAAGAAACAACCTGCAACGGCAGCATTGAAACCTGAAGGAGAAAAGGCGAAGGAATATTTAATAAAATCAAAATCGGAAACCCATCCCTCAGAAAAGGATTCACAGAAAAAGATCATTGTCACGCACTAAATCCCCTGATAAACGAAGAAGGATCAATGAAAAATATGTCGGTAAAGAAAAGTAGATAAAAATTGGAATTCAGATTCGATGAGAAGATACAGTTTCTCTCAACTAAAATCGAGTGTTATGTGGAACAAAATGGCACAAAATGGCACAAAATGATGATCTATGCCGAGATTTCATAGGGAAAACATATATATGATCCATTATATACAGTAATGACATACGCAGAAAAAGTTATAAGCAAAGAAACATAGGTCCCGGGCAAAATTGTCATGACGAAATGGTAAAATTAAGGAGGTCAGACCCCAAGAGAAAGAAACTGAGTTTATTTCTTTTCACATAACTTGCTAATCTTTTCCTCTATAGCTTGCATTGATGAGAAGTCTTTTTCTCCGTTATCTGTTCTCTTGCTTCGAGGATTAACTAAACAAAGATAAACATAGCAACATGGTACCTCATAAAACAGAGCCATAAATCCGTACAAGTCTATCACTTTTTCTCTTTGGGAAAATTTAATGAGAATGAGACTTCTGATTAACTTCTTTTCTAGTTCCTTTTCCTATTTTTGGTGTTCATTATCTAACCTTTCCTGAAAGAATACTATCTAACTTCACTAAAATCCATCCAGAAAACCATCTAAAACATGTTTTAATAGTTTATGTGCATGCTCTATTTCTTATCAATGATCTTCCTTTGAAGCTAAACTGAATTTTCTCTCGAAAGGAGAGAGTTAATTGAAGGCAATTTTCTTGTGTACATTAACTGTCCTACTTAGCTAATCTAAACTTTAAGGTTATATACTTCGCATTATGCCGACTCCCATTAATGCAATTACAGAATGACGGATGCACTGAATATATCTAATGACAAAATGTAGGAAGTTAAAAGGGCACACCAAATAGTCAGTACTGAAAGATAATGAACAATCAATGACACACTGGCGCAAGCAAAATGTAGAAAACCTGAAGCAATCCCAGCTGCTGCACCAGCTGCGACAAGAGCAATCCTCCTTTCTCTGTTATTTTCCATCATCAAAGAGAAACCTCTAGCACATGATTTACCAATATCAACCATAGGGCCTTCGGGACCCAAAGAACAGCCAGTACCAAGAGTAACAGCAGCCTGAATGGCCTTTATGGTGGGGAAGACTCCCACAACCAAGTCAAGACCTTGTCTTTGAGTGGTCTGCCTTATTTGATTCACTATTTCAACTAAGCCATCCATCATTCCTACGATAACTCCTCCGGTCACAGTTATCAAAAGAATACGGTGCCATGTATCAGCCAATCTTTGCAACCGAAGCCAAGCTGCACCCTCATTTGGGGTTCCTGCCCAGGCCCATTCATGTATAACATGAACCTGTTTCGCCAAAAGTATACAAGGTCAAGTTAACAAATTAGGGTTCGAATGGATTAAGACAAAGGTGGGAAAGATGCTTGAGGACATTAAAAGAGTAAAAAACCTTCACTTGGAATGAGATTTCTGAAAACTCGGGGGAGTGACTGACTTTGTGGACAATAGAACTAGAAATGTAATGCAGCCTTTTCTTTTTTTAATCGCATTTGAAAACAAAATGCAATTAATTCACCATATCCCAGAAAAGAAACGCGCAATAGACATGGTATAGAGTAGCACATGCCGAGAGTTAGAAATTGGGAAGAAAATAATAAAGAAAGAGAGAGAGACATTGCGGCGAAGTAGCATCAACAAGAACCAAGGATAAGAGGAGGTGGCATAACTGTTGGGAGTATCAATATCAAAATTTTTTTTTAATGGATCTAGTTAATTTTGTGGGGAAAGAGGAAAAGGAAATGCCAAATAACTGCACAGAAGAATGAATGGGTAATAGAGTGTAAAATCAGCAAGCAAAAAGCTTGATTGAATTCAAGAATTTGTGTTTTTTTTTTTAAAAAAGAAAGGAAGTGGGCGAGACAGGAATAGGGAACAATGAAATGCAGTTTTGACAGATCCATTTAAATCATTCCAGTCCAAGTGAAATCAATTAGAACATAAATGGAGGGAGAAAAAAAAAAGAGAGAAAGAGAAAGAGAAGTAAACCCCGGTACTGAAAGCGGCAACACATAGACCGGTGGCAAGACCAAGAAGGCAGCCAATAAGAAGCATAGCCCATTCAGGAGTAGCACTTTCTCCAAGCACATTGTCATTAGCACAATAAGAACAGTCGTCATGATGATGATGGTGGTGGTAGTGGTCGCGGAGGCGGTAGCGAGGATGATGAGCATCAGTATCAGATGTCGTATGAACAAAAGTAGAAGGAGTAATTGTAGCAAGGGGAGAATTAGTAGATGAATGGCTGTGGTCTCTGTTAATAATGCCACGATTATTATCATCACGCTTAGGACTAGAGAGACGGCGACCGGACAAACCGCGATCCAAATGCTTGAGAAACAGATCCTTAAAACTGCCACTCCCACCACCACCGCCGGGACTTCGTCTTCCTCCTCCTCTGCCTCTTGTGAGAGTAGCGGAACCGCCTCCACCACGAGATTCCAAGTCGAGGTGTTGATCTTCTTCCTCTTCTTGTTGTTTATCTCCTCGGTCGCTGTTGGAGATGTTTAATCTTAACAGAGGCCTCTCGTCTTCTCCTGACATTTTGTTTTTAATTTAATCGTGTTTGATTTGGCAATCAAAACCCAAGGATCCGATACAACAACCAGCCAAGGCTTTTTTCGTCTTTCCCCTAACTCCATTTTTATTAATAACACTGTTATATTCGTATTTCCAAATCACATACATTAGGCGAAAGGATATCAATTAGCCAGGCTGGGAAGGGTCGGCTGCGGCCTGGCTTACCGACTAGCTATCCGGCTCGTGGCCCAGTGAGTTAAGGGCGGGTTAGGTTAATCTTGATCTGTCTATTTTTTAATTAAAAAAATATAAAACGGCGATGTTTTAAAAAAAATGACGCTGTTTTGTTCAAAATGATCGGCCGACCTGTGGCTCGCGAGAGCAAACTATAGTCGGCCTGTAGCTATCTCATGGCCCGCCAAATCTGGGTTAAAAATAGGCAGGACGAGATTGGATAGGGCCGAACTTGTCATCCCTAATTAGACGATAAAATAATTCCGCTTCTCTTCATCTAAGCTTGGACTTAGACCTGGACTTGCATAAATACAGTATTTACTTGTTTTGTTCATGTCAACTCATTGTTTTCACATTCTTACAACTATAGCTTGTTTGTTTTTACTTTGATTTTTTATTTTTTCTTGTTATTTTCATATTCAGTAAAACATATGTTTACTTAATTTATTAATTTCTATTTTTAATTTTAGTTCCAGTAAAAGATATGTTTACTTAAGCTATTAATTTCTATTTTAAATTTTAGTTTCTTTCAATTTTTATCATAATCTGATTTATTATTAACTACATATATTATTTAATTGTTTAATATTAATTACCAATAAAAATATGAATTATTTTAATTAAAATTTATACTTATGTTTCATTTTAAACATTCAATAAAATAATTTACATTTAAAATATATTTGAAATATATAAATTGTAAATAAAAATTTTAATAATTATAAAATAAATATAACTTATTTATAATTTAATTATTAAATTTTATTTTAATAAAATATTATAATTTGTTAATAAATATTATTTAAAATAAATATATATTTTTATTTTATAAAGAATAATTTATCTTTAATTTTTAACTAATACATAATTATTATCAATAATAAAAACATGACTACATTGATATTAAAAACAAAACACATTTTTGTTTTTCTTTAAAAAGAAATGAAAACTAATAACAAAAATTAAAAATTAAAAGGGTTAATCACTAAAAAACCTCAAACTTTCTTCAAATTTTCAATTATAGTCCAAACTTTAAAAAGTAACAATAAAATACTCAAAATTTTAATTTTTTTCAATTCTAGCCCAATATTAGTCCCACCGTTATCTGTGCTGACGTGGCACAGCCACGTGTCGATGTCCCTCACTAATCAGACACCTTAGTTGGTTTAGGAGAAGATTGTTTGATTAATGAAACGATGTCGTTCATCTTTGATAGTAAAACGACGTCGTTTCAACTAAAATCAGATGAAAATTCTTCTACCTCTCTTCTCTGTCTCTTCTTTGTCACGCAACACTAAAAACTCTGTAACCTAAAATCCCCCAAATCCCTCAAAGTTGGTGCTTCTTCTATCATGCGTTGGTGCTCTTCTATCGTGCTTTGGTGTTTCTTTTATCTTTGTGATTTCTTCGTCAGGTAAAAACTGAAGAAGCAGTCGCCGGACTTCCTGTAGCGCAGACTAGGGTATGATTGGTCCTCTCTCTATTTATTATTCTTTCCACTCCGACAAGAGTAATTGAATGCATGATGGTCGACTTGCATTTCATCTTGTCCGCAAATAACTTGTGCTTTTAGAAAATTGAATTTGTATTATGCTAGGGTTCTGAAAGCACAAATCCACAAATTGGATTTATGCTTCCAGAAAATTGACTTGTATTATGCTAGGTTACTAGGGTTTCAAATTGGATTTTGGTAGTGTACAATTTGTTCGTTATTGAAAGGAGAATTGACTTGTATGTGTATATAGCAAATTGAACAGTAAGCTTGGTTTTCAGTATGAAATATAGGTCGAATAAAAAAACATCAGCGTAACTGAATGCATGATGGTCGATTCATACTTTGTTTTGTGTTGTATGCAGAATATATACATCTTGGTAATTACTGAAAAATATGACATTGCATAGTCTATAGCCTAAATATTCAATTATATGATACTTCCTGATTTGCTGGGAAAAAGCTTCCTCTCTTTCATTTCGTAAATGCAATGGTAGCTTAGCTAAAATGTTAGAATTGGGGATATTATGCTAAAATTTTGGAAATTTAATTCTTTGTTGGGTGAATTTATGAAAAGAAATCATAATACTGTTGCATTTATGGTAGTAATTAAATATTTATATGATGATATTCTAATAGGATAACCATTTATGGGTAGAAATAAAGTATATGTAGCCTTCGTTGGGTATGCACCTAGTCTATGTTTCACATGGGAAGAGTGTCAAGGTGTTGTTAATGGATGCAAGGGTGCTATTTATTGTTCTTTTGATAGTGTAACAGAAGTTGGAAGGATAAATTCTCAATTTTGTCAAGAGAAAGCATTATTTTTAGCAGTAAAATAATTGTAATATATATTATTTTTTATAAGTGATAGTTTAATTGGATTGAAATATAATTAATATTGATATTTCTATATATAATATAGATGTTGAATATTAATTGCCCCAATTGTAATGCCTTGATGAAGTTATGGATTTCAAATGCTAAGCCTAACATTGGTTAACATTTTTATAAATGCGTTAATACGAAAGTAAGTAATTCAATTATTGTTTGTAACAGTGGCAATCCTATAAATTAATGTTAATCAATATTCAAATTAAAGGTCTTTTGTAGGTACTTGGTATTTGTGAAAGAGAAGAAAGTTTGTTTTTGTGGTAAAATATGTCAAACAAATTCTGTGCGTTGGGATAAGAGTTTTATTTGGAAGATATATTATTGTTCGTAAGAAGTAAGTATGTGTAAAAATTTATGTGCATAATGCAAATTTGTCATAAGTCCTAATATTTGTGTTTATATATTTATTTTGTAGGTCCCAAGCGATTTTATAACTTGGGCGTCAGATGTAAGTACAAAAAAATGGAGACATTGTAATAGTTAGAAGAGCAAATGTAACTATTATATTTATTGTGACTCTTTTTATCTTCTATTCAATCACCTACCACTTAATATGTAATTGTAAGCTTTTCATATTGTTAAAGAAAATACAATTATTACAAGGTTTTACATTGTAGAAGTAATTTCTATTATTACAAAATTCCATTTATTAATTATAATTACATTTGTATCATTCATAATTATTTATCCTCTGGTTTAATTGTTTTTTAGTAGTGTAAAGGAAGGTATAGGAGGATTTCTTCTTCTTTTAGGGCTGCAAACCCACTATGGAACCTCTCCATATGAGTACTGCCACAAGCCTTCACACGTTATTACCTACTTTTCAAACTTCTTTATAATAACAAGGAAATAAGAGGACGAGTATACTCAAGTAACATAAATATTTATGCGGTTGTGTTAAGATAGATCGAGAGAATATCATCTCTTCATAACTTTAAGGCTTATTAAATACCATTTCCAGAAACAAAAAAACTTAAATCCTTGTCACTTAGATAAAAGAAATACTTGCACTTGGTCACACTTCAACTAATGTCTTTATATAACACTATAAACAATAAAATAATATTTTTATGAAGATAAATATTTTATATTTAGTAACTATTACACGATGGTTATATGTTCATATAAGATTATGGATTGGGTTAGAGTTTTTGGTGAGAATGTGATTTTGTTAAGTTATGTTGAATAATTAGTTTAATAAGTTCATAATAAACCAAACTAAATTGTGAAAAAGGTTTCCATAACTATGGTTACAAAAGCAAACAAATTTTTAGATAAAATTTTCCTTTAGAATCTCCAACAGTAAATATCCAATTAAAAAACTAAGTCAAAATCATTTTTGAAGAATAAATTACAGAGTAAGATTAAACAAGCAAATAATTAGGTTACAGATACTGCCATTATTCTACAAACTTCTAAAGCTCTAAATTCAAAACCATGCCTCTATCTTCCAACTTTCTCAGATAGATCGGTTTGCAGTCAGCTCCAGCTCTAAAGGCTTAATCTAGGGACTTCTGCAGTGCTTGATCACTCACACCATCCTTATATAATCAGTAACTAGTAGAAATTTAGAAGAATGATTTAGCTTAAAAGAGATGTCATCAAGATCACACACACACAAACACAAAGGAACTATGATGTCTTTAAGATCACACACACACAAACACAAAGGAACTATCACCTGTTTCACCAAAAACATACAAATGAAAAGACCAAGAAAAACTTTTCATCCAAATGTCATACAAAAACTAGACCATAATCATTCAAAAACTTACTTCCATAGCCATTGAGGGCCAAAAAATCAATAAATACATTAAACCATCCATGAATGAGGCAAGACTCTATAACAAGATGCAATATTTGTCTAATGATTTAGGATCAGTACATATATATGTTTGAATTAGGTAATGAAGCAATACTCACCAACTATGAAGATTTCCTAGTAGCAGATCTTTTAGCCAGTAGTTTGATCCTTCTCCTAGGTTGAGTTGTATTAGTAGGTGTACTTTGGGATGCTTATGTTGCTGTTGTGTTAGTATTGGGAGGTTGTAACACTTGACATTGACTCACCTATCTATGAAGTATAAGCAACCATTTATGTAAATATTTTCATTTCCTTATGATTACATATAAGAAGTACAAACATGAATTTAAATGATTTACTGTAAAGTAGGTATTCCCAGAAACTTCCCCAAATGTTACTCCATATCCTCTATGTGCCTATAAAAGTAAAAAGAATTATAATGTTATATAAGTTAGAAAACAACATAAATTTTATACTTAAAGTTAACTAACCATTCTTGTCTCTCTTCGTAATATAGAAGATGTAGTATTTGATCTTGTAGATACTGATTATGTCGGTCTACCTACTTGATCGTTACGAGTGCTAGATGAAGGGGGCTCAGTAGATCCTGATTTTGGTGGCCTTCCTCTTTTTTGCTGCGTTATACACATTGAAGATAAACATAAAGTTAATAATACTTGATGAATAACACCACATTTGTTACAAAACTAAAATATTTACCTTAACAATTTCAAGTTGGCTTAGAGGTTGATGCTTATTTTTGCATCCTTTTATATTGTAGCCAATTTCATGGCAATGATGACATCTCATAACTACTCCAACCTTGGTCAATTTATTAGGATTGTGAGGTTCTTCAGTGTGATCCTTTTTTCTTGCCTTTTTAGTCTTCTAGGCATCTTCTTAATTATTAGAGGTAATATTGGCTGAAGATTTTCAGTCTTTGTCCAAAACTTAGGAACACTAATAGGTTCCATAACATACTGGTAAGTCTTCAAATAAGATTCATGCTTATAACATTGATTCACATAAGTGATAGCTTGTCGCTAACTACTAAATAATAAATTCCTAACTACCAAACTATGCAGTAAATGGTAAGCTAGGTCGAACCACAGAGAGCTAGGATGCAAATGCTATTTCAAATGTTGTAACAAAAGAAAACAAAGCACCTGAAATGATGAAGATGAGACAGCTAATATGCAATAAAATTAACCAAAAAGACAAGTACAAAGTAAATTTAAAACAGTTTAATAACAATGGTAAAGAAGTGAACTGGAGATATCTTTGGAATTTCGAGATGTTCATTGATACTTGAATCTAAACAAAATGGTACTCTCATCATGTTGTTAGCCCATGGACTCGATTAAGCTCTCGAACCCTTAATTTCTTTAAAATAAGTAAAACTAATAAGCTCGAGAAATGCCCTGATCTCCACTATAACCTAGAATAGGTTCTCTAAGTTCAATAGCAAAGATGCATTAGGTACTACAAAACAACTAACTTAGGCCACCTACTCATAAGATCGGAAGGTGTAACCCAAAGGTATTGGATCCTAGATTAGTTGATTAAGTATCCTGACAAATTCAACTAACCTATTGCTACTTTCGGAAAGCACTATGGACTATTACAGATCACAACCTCAAACTTAGCCTTTAGATTAGAAAGTTACCTAAAGGGTAATCAAACCTATAAGCAATTCCTAATTCGTGACATTTATCCTAAATCCCAAACCAACCTATACCTACAAGCACCAATTCAAGACAAATTCAACTCCATTCTCACAATTTCTATCCCCTCATCCTTATAATATCTCCAAACCCGTAAGTAGTTTAGCCACACATGTTCATATTAAGCTTAATTGATATTAAATAAACAAAACCATACTTAATCAAATAAAACCAAGGCTGGAAATTATAAATAAAGTGATAAAAACTGAAATTCAACACTAAATGACAGAAATCAAAACTCTTTATACTAACAAATGACTAATCATAACCCAAATTACAAACTCTAAACTAATTGTTTCAAAATGAAAATTCCAGCACACACAACTTACATAAAAACCCAAATTAATTGATCATGAATCTAAGAACATGCATAAATCTTAACTATTAAGCACAAATTATCAAGAGCATCACAAATAAACAAAAACCAATAACATAAACCATTAAACATTCAAATACCCAAAAAATTCAAATATGAAAAATCACATAAATAAGCTCAAATAACCAAGATTAAATTGGAAAATTGAGGGAATAAGCATCCATTGATATAACATAAAGATTCCTTACAAAATCCATAAAGTTCAATTACAGAATCCATCAAACATTCATTCTAAATATTCTAGAACATGTAAAAACGTGATTAACACTAAGAAAGCTTTGAACTAATTGAATGTATATGAAAATAAAGCATTGAAACTGAAAGATAATAGCTAAGCTTATGGAAAGTAAAAGAAACTTCTTTGCTGATTCCTACTGTATTTTTAGAGCTTTCCAAAAATGGCAGATTTTAAAAGTCTCTATCTCTTCTTGGAGTTTTTCTAGAAATGATAGATTGGAGGGTACTTCTTTAGGTCCTTCTCTTTTTCTTTTTGTAGTATGTTCTATTTAGGGTAAAACCTAGAATTTTTTTGTGCCTCAAAATTCCAAAAAGTCCCTCAAAAACTTAAGTTCAGAAGGCCATCCGCGTCTGCCTACGCGTAGGATAAGATCGTGGCCTTAGTACACAATTGTAGCCCTGTGCTCAAGCTTCTGTCATGATCATGGCCCTGGGATCAAGCTTCTGTTACGATCGTGGCTGAATCCCCATGATTGTGGCCCTGGGTTACTTCCCGGGTCTTCTCCAAATCTCCTCCGAATGCCTTGATGGTTTCTCCTCCATGGATGGCTCTCCAAACTTTGTCAAACTTCTTCCTTTTAGCATATATTTGTGTTCACTCCTTTAATCTATATGTAAACACAAGATGAACACAAATTGAGTATTTAAACACAACAATAGGATTGAAAAGATATTGAAATGCATAAGAAAATATAAGATGATTCAATCCTATCAAATACCCCCACACTTGAACTATTGCTTGTCCTCAAGCAATTTGACAATAACCAAGATATTCTATCAATTTGTTTTCAAAGAAGATCGAGTATATGTAATCCTTCAAACTTCGACAAACTCAAGTATCGAGCTACTAAATATATCATAATCTTTTCATCAATGCACATAAACAAAGTCAAAGGTAGACACCATTTATCAAAGGTAAAATAAAACTAAGATGGATTTTCCTCATGATGTTCACTCATTTCACTCAAGTATTTAAGGTTGGTGTTTCACTCAATACTCTCTCTAAGATACTACACTACCATAGGCTTGCAAATTCACCAATTCTCTACCACATAGATTACTTATTATCATGGACCAAAAAGGGCTTTTACTAAGGGTTGTAATGGGGTTTGGGTTAAGGTAAGGCAAAAAGGTCAAAGGGTAACTCACAAGTATTAACAAAGTGCTAAGTAAGAAGGGAAAACCAAACACAAATTCTGAGATATGCATATAAATACAACTACTCATCACTAACTAATGCTACTATGTTTCCTTCAATAGTAGAAACAAAGGTGCTTTTCTTTTTCTTTGAAAAACATTAAAACAATAAGGAAATAATAGCAGCATAAATCAATAAAACATAAGTAGAAGTGCCTCTCAAAACATCTCAAAATCGAATACAAAACAAAAGTCCCTAAATCATATACATCAAATGCTTACTCATTACTTCATTAAACTTGTGACAGGGTAAGGCTAATGGGTTTTTTAGGTTTCAATGAAAGGTGATTAATTCAGAAATAAACAAGGTTAAAGGCTCAAAGGGGTTGTTAAGGGAAAATGAGTTTGTGGGTCATTTAAGCTAAGGGTTTAAAATAAGGAAGGCCTTAATCATCTCTATAAAGCATGCATCTTGTAGTTTCAAACCCGTTCAATGTAAGTTCTGAAGGTAATCTTCCTAGGGGAGCATCACACACAACAAAGAAACATAATGACTATGAAATGCAGTCATATAGGCTCAAAACCTAGCATGTGCTAGTATGAGAATCCATCAAAATTTCATACATTACCTAATCACTCAAGTATCAAATTATTGATTGAGTTTATGCAACTAACTACTTCAACCAATCCATATGATTCACCTTCCACTTAAGCTGCTTAATTCAAATTCAAGCACACAACTCAGTTCTTAGTTTAACTACTATGACGAAATGACATGGTTCAACATTCATTATAGTTCAAGTACAAAAATGCAAAAAATTTTAATTGGCCCCACCCCCACATTTAAATAGGACATTATCCCAATGTCCTAAAATCAATAAAAACACAAGGGGATGAGAACAGAAGGATTCCCCTAGATCAAAGAGGGATCAGCGACTTGAAAGCAGAATTCACAGCTCTGATCTTGCATTGCTAAAAGCAAAACAGATAAAAAGCAAATAAGGTACTCAAATGAAAGCAAAGTGAAACAATAAAGAACTAAATTGAAAGGATAAGGTTGGGGTGCCTGCCAACAAGCACTTGGTTAAGGTTGCCAGCTCGACCCTTATCAATTGATATTAACCAATGTATGTTGGAGCTTCAAGCTTCATCAGCTCCACGTTATGAATTTGAAATCCCTCAAAATAAGGCTTGAGACGATGTCCATTTACTTTAAACTCTTTCCCTGTCTTGGCACTTATGATCTCCACTGCTCCATAGGGATATACGTGGGTAACCTTAAAAAGACCTATCCATTAGGAGCATGACTTACCTGGAAAGAGTTTAAGGTGTGAATGATATATAAGTATTTTCTATCCCACTATAAACGTCTTCCTAGAGATGTTGCGATCATGGAATGCCTTAGTCTTTTCCTTATAAATTCGGGCATTCTCGAATGCTTCATATCGCAACTCTTCGAGCTCTTGCAATTGTAATCATCTGTGGGCACCAACAGATTCTGACTCTAGGTTCCATTTCTTGATTACCCAATAAGCCTTGTGTTATAGCTCAACTAGAAGGTGGCATGGCTTCCCAAAAATAAGCCTGAATGGTGACATCCCTATTAGAGTCTTATATGTAGTCCTGTATGCCTACAAGGCATCATTGAGGTGCTAGCTCTAATCCCTCCTATTGGACTTCACCATCTTCTCTAAGATGGAATTAATCTCTCAAATGGATACTCCAGCCTAACCACTCATCTGAGGGTGATAAGCGGTTGAGGCTTAATGCATCACTTGATATTTCTTTAGAAGGTTCTTGATCGTTTGGTTGCAAAAGTGAGTCAACAACCTTATCGCTGATGATGGCTCGTGGGACTTGAAACCTAGAGAAAATGTTAGATTCAAGAAATCAGCAACCACTCAAGAATCATCAGTTTGGGTGGCTTTTGCTTCTACCTATTTCGACACGTAATCAACTGCAAGCAAAATATATTAAAATCCAAAAGAGGAAGGAAAGGACCCATGAAATATATTCCCCAAACATAAATAATCTCACAAATTAATATAGGGATTTAAGGTATTTCCCCACGGGAACCTAACGTACCTATGCACTGATAGTTGTCATAAGTCCTACAGAAATCATATGCATCTTAAAATAGAGATGACTAGTAAAACCCACATTCTAGGAACTTGCGAGCTATCCTATTTAGGAAAAAATGACCTCCACATGCATAAGGGTGACAAAATGTCAAAATAAAAAAATTCACTGTCAGGTATGCATCGTATGATGACTTGATCTGCAAAAATTTGCCGCAAGTAATAATCATCCCATACATAAAACTTTGCTTGGCTCTTCATCCTTTCATTTTGTGACTTGGTGAAATCTATAGTAAATTTGTGGGAAACCAAGAAATTCACTATATCAGCATACCAAGGAGCTATTGACTGTATTGTATGTAGTTGCTCATATAGAAAATCATCATTGATAGGGCCCATGTTAGCACCATGCTCCACTAAGTGGCTCAAATGGTCTGCTACTCCGTTCTCTGAGCCTTTATTATCCTTTATCTCCACATTAAAATCTTGAAGTAAGAGTATCCAACGGATGAACCTCAGCTTTGCCTCCTTCTTTGCCAATAGGTACTTTAAAGATGCATGATTAGAATAAACAGTAATCTTAGTACCCAACAAATAAGACCTAAACTTATCTAAAGCAAAAACTACTGCAAATAGCTATTTTCTGTGAAGGTGTAATTTTCTTGGGCGTCATTTAAGGTCTTCGAGGCATAATAAATAGTATGGGGATCCACCTCGCTCTTTAACCAAAAACTGCTCTAGTGGTATAGTTGGAGGCATCACACATGAACTCAAATGGCAGACTCCAATCTGGAGGATGTAAGATGGGTGCAGTAACCAACTTCTCCTTTAAGTCATCAAATGCCTTCTTGCACTGCTCATCAAAAACAAATTCTTTGTCCTTCTGAAGCAACCTACACAATGGCTATGCAACCCTAGAAAAGTCCTAAATGAATCTGCGATAAAACCCTACATGTTCAAGAAAAGATTGAACTTCCTGAACAGAAGTGGGGTAAGGCAAAGAAGAAATAAGGTCTATCTTGGCTCTATCGACCTCAATACCTTTAGCAGAAACCACATGTCCTAAAACTATCCTTTGTTGAACAATAAAATGACACTTTTCAAAATTAAGTAGGTTAGTTTCAAGACATCATTTAAGTACCAAAATGAGGTGATCCAGGCATTGTTCAAACGAATCCCCATGCATGGTAAAGTCATCCATGGAAACTTTATTGATTTTCTCAAGATACTTAGAAAAGATACTTACCGTGCACCTTTGAAAGGTAGGGGTACTGCATAATCCAAAAGGCATCCTTTTGTAGGAAAAGATGCCATACAGGCATGTAAAAGTCATCTTATCCTGGTCCTATGGAGCAACTACAACTTGAATATAACCTGAATAACCATCAAGAAATCAATAGTAAGCACGACCAACAAGATGTTCTAACATCTGATCAATAAAAGGTAGGGGAAAGTTGTTGGAGCCCGTTCTCGGAGCCCAACTTTCATGCAGAATATTATAGAACGTGAGCTTTTTCCAATACCAAACACCTTGACCATTATCGGGTCATCTTCTCAAAGCTCCCCTTTTAAGTT
>JAOQMS010000005.1:20991746-21025639 GCA_027563885.1 Erythroxylum longipes
TATTTTCTCTTATGTTTAGTTAACCAAAACATGTATTTGAATTAACCCTTATTAATCAATAACCTGGATACAATCTCGTATTTAATTAATTAATAGCTTTACAAATCAAGAAAATCGACGAACTAGACAACATACATACGATGTATATTTAGCCTAAACAATTATTTTTCCTAGAATAATGTCCCTAAAGTAGTAGACAAAAATCCTAGTCGCTACTTTTAATTAAAAGAATTGAACATCAACCAATTTAATCTAGCGAATGATTGAATAAAATCACAAACTAGTTTTTCACCTAGCTGTAAAATCAAACAATGAAATAATAACCTAAAAAATAATTAATACTTGACTAATAAATCAATTGGAATAAAGAACAAAAGTCTCACAACATTCAAAGTTCAATAACTAGAATTCTGTAAACCAAGAAATAAAAGTTTAGTTACCCAACATCACAAGTTTTCCTAACTATTTAAGACAGTCACGAACGTTATTGTGGCTTGATTTATATTTGGAATTGTCACAAATGTTGCTCTTCTTTTCTTTTCACGCTACTCCTCTTTTCTCTATCATAAGCCCTCTATTCTCCTCTCCTTGTTCATTATTTATCGATGGGACAATTTAACCTTAATGGACCACCTTACTATTCATGCCTAGCCACTCTCTCTCAAACTCTCTTCTTCCACCCTCACTTCTACCGCCCCTCACTATTGCTTGATGTGACAAATAAAAGCCTATCTCCACCTTACGATTCACTTCTTTAAAACCTACGCATAAACCCCCTCTAACAACAATGTTTTGGCCTTAATGGTTTTATGAATTAATTCTTGGTCCACAGGTACTGTTCACACCCTTTAAACCCAAGTTTTATTCCTGTGCTACGTCGTTTGCCTTATAATTCCAACTTGTCGTGTTTCATGCTTCTGGTTGTTGCACGAGGCCATGTATACTTAGGTTCAACGCCTAGTTCAGCTCTTTTTGTCCAAAAATCATCGCATTTCTTTCTATTTAGTTTTAAAATACGCCTTAACATAAAACAAGATTAACTTCAAACCTCAAGAACAAATAAAATTAACACACAAAAAGATAGAACATAAAGACACTAACAAACTCCCCTACACTTAACCTTTTGTTCGCCCTCGAGCAAAGTAAACAAGACCATTAAATTCTATCAATTCATTTTCAAAGAAACCAAGTGCATACAATCATTCAAACTTTGGCCAATCGAATGTGAAGCTACTACACACATCATAATTAGTTTTCATCAATGCACATAAACAAACTCAACTTATGAAACTATCATTCAAAGATAAGCATAAACTCACAATGGATTTTCCTCACAAAATTCACTCATTTCACTCAAATATTTATAGGTTATGTTTTTCTCAAAACTCCCTATAGGAAATCACATTACCATAGGCTTGCAAATACACCAATTCTCTTCTACAGTGATTACACGCTAAAATAAATCAAAAGGGCTTTATTTAAGGTTATAATGGGGCTAAGGTTAAAGTGAGTCAAAAGGGTTTTGAGGGGTTCTTCACAAGTAGTCATAAAGCACTAAATATAGAAAAGGACAACAAAATGTATTTCTGAGAGTTGCATGTAAATAACTAACTACTCAAAATTTATTATTGCTACTATACTTGATCCTTTCCTTTTTCTTTTTTCTTTTTTCTTTTTCTTTTTCTTTTTTCTCTTTTTTTTATTTGAATACTAAGGAAACAATAATCAATAATAGAAACTAAATACAATGTGCTTTATGAGTAGAAATATCAGTAAACTCGTCTCATAAAAAATATAGCCAAAAGTCCCAAAACTAGCTAACTTAGTACTTTATTAAACTTGTGAATATGTAAGGCTAATTGGGTTTGATGTTTTAGAATGAGGTGTTTTCTTTTAAGAAACAAAAGGGTAAAGGCTCAAAGGGGTTTGCAAGGGTAAATAAGATAGGTGGGTCATTTAAGTCAAGGATTAAAATAAAAATGGCCTTAATCATTTCTATCTAGCATGCATCTAATAGATTCAAATCGATTCAGAAAAAGTTCTGAAGGTAATCACCTACGAGAGTATCACACAGAAAAAGAAATGAAATGACTTTTAAATGGAGTCATATAGGCTCAATTCTTCAAATAGGCTCACTTGAAAATCCGTTATGCTTCTATACATTACCTAATCACTCAAGCATCAATTTCTGAGTAAACTTATGTAATGGACTACTTTAACAATCAACATGATTCACCTTCTATTCAATTAGCCTAATTTGACTTCAAGCATGCAATTCAGTCTCATTCCAACTATTAAGATAGAATTTCATTATTTAACACACTTCAAATGCAAATTAAAAGATAGAAAAAAATCAAAATCAAAATGAAAAAGGAAATGGTAAATTCAAAACACACAGTCACACAAACATTCAATGTTTCCCCTCATACTTAATCTACATTGTCCTCAATGTATATATAAAAAGAAAAATGTAAGAAAATAAAGAAAATAAAGGTTTAAGAAGCTTCTCTGTTAATGCATCAAGGTGTTGGTGGAAAAGGCAGTTGAAACTTCTACTGTTCGAAGAAAGTGAGCTAGTTGTGCTCCAATCTGTCCAATCTGCGCTCCATGCATTATAGGAGTTCTAAAATAGTCGGATCACTTACAAAATGATGTGTTACAGTGAAGTGGTTTATTTTGGTGGCTATAAAGGGGGCTTTGGGCCATTGGTGAGTGGTCTGATGATTGGTTAAAAAGCAAAGGGAAATTGTCAAAATCCTTGTAATTAAATGCCCTATAATGGTGAATCAATTTTTGCCAAAATCCGACCTTGAACTAAAAATGAAAGTAATGCCACTTAGGAACAAAAGTGTTGTATTTTATGATGATTTACGTGCTCACCACTGAGAAACAAAAACAACGCCTAAGGGAGATATGTAATGGACAATTAATAGGTTAATGGACAATTGTTTAATAGAATCTCACAAAATGGGGCCAAAACAACGTAAGTAACATTAATGGAGAATGAACCATGCAACCACCAACGTAGCTCCACCTTTCTTTTTTTTGAGAAAATTAAGATAAATAAAATGAAATGAAAAAATGAAAAAAAACTTAAATTAAAATAAATCTTGAGGTGCCTCTCAAGAGCGCTTCTTTAACGTCATATTAGCTAGATGAAAAAAAATTATTAACTTACTCAAAGTAAACTGGCTCAGTTAGTTTAATTTCTTCCACAGTTTTAACCTGTAAATTCTCATAATATGGTTTCAATAGGTGTCCATTAACTTTAAACACTTTAAAAGTGTTTAAACTCTGTATTTCAATTGTACCATATGAGAAAACATTAGTAACAACAAATGGACCTATCCAACGAGATCGTAATTTACCAGGAAAGAGCTTTAGTTTAGAGTGATAAAGGACCTCTTGACCAATGGAAAATTCGTTTTCTAATTAAGATTTTGTCGAGGAAGGCCTTAGTCTTTTCTTTATAGATTTTAGCACTCTCATAAGCTTCATTATTTATCTCTTCTAACTCTTGCAATTGTATTTTTCAATTAAGTCGAACCTCAGTTAAATCCAAATTGCATTGTTTGACAGCCCAGTAAGCCTTATGTTCCAATACTATAGGTAAAGGACAAGGTTTTCCAAATGCTAACTTGTATGGAGACATACTAATAGGAGTTTTATATACTGTCCTGCACGCCCATAGCACGTCGTCTAAACGCAAACTCCAATCCTTCCTGTTAGGATTAATCACTTTCTCTAATATTGATTTGATTTCTCTTTTAGAAACTTAGGCTTGTCCACTTATCTGGGGATGGTATGCTGTTGAAGTTCGGTGTGTAACACCATATTTCTTGAGTAAAACCTCAACAATTTGATTACAAAAATGAGTTCTGCGGTTACTGATTATTGCTCTAGGCACTCCGAACCTGACAAAAATATGAGACTTAAAAAGATCAACAACTTTAGAATTATCAGTATGAGTAGACTTAGCTTTAACCCATTTTGAAACATAATCCACAACAACAAGAATATATGTCTTACCGAAAGATGAAGGAAAAGGGCCCATAAAATCGATTCCCCATACATAAAAAATTTCACATACCAAGATATTTGTAAGCAGAATTTGGTCTTTTGGTCCTAAACCACCTATTCTTTGACATCTAGCACAAGACTTGCAAAATATATAAGCATCATAAAATAGTTTAGGCTAAAACAAACCACATTCAAGCACTTTACGGGTTATCCTTCTAGGACCAACGTGTCCACCACATGCAAAAGAATGGAAAAAATTCAATATGGAAGGGGTTTCATCATTAAATACACATCGCCTAATAATTTGATCAGAACAATATGTCTATAGATGTGGCTAATCCCATGCATAATATTTAGCCTCTCTTTTGATTTTATCTTTTTCATCTCATGATAAAGTACTAGGTAAAGACTTGGTAATCAAAAAATTAACTATGTCAGCATACCAAGGTGTTACTTATTTTGTGGTGAATAAATGTTCATCCAGAAATTCATCTTCCAGGTTATTTGAAGTTGTGTCTAGACGGATACGACTAAGATGATCTGCAACCAGATTTTCAGTTCACTTTTTATCCCGTATCTCACATCAAATTCTTGCAGTAGTAGAATCCAATGAATAAGATGAGGTTTTGCTTCCTTTTTGGACAACAAATACTTCAAAGCAGCATGAGCTGAATAAACTATGACATGTGTGCCTAATAGATATGAATGAAACTTCTCTAGCCTAAAAATAATTGCCAATAATTCTTTTTCTGTTGTTGAATAGTTTTTCTAGGCGTCATTTAGCATCATCAAAGCATAGTAAATCACATGCGGTGGTCTGTTCATCCTTTGCCCCAGAACAACTCCTAACGCATAGTTGCTTGCATCGCTTATTATCTTAAATGGGAGACTCCAATTTGGGGGCTGGATTATTGGGGCAGAAATTAGCTTCTCTTTTAATTCATCGAATGTTGTCCTACATGCTTCATCAAACTTGAACTCCACATCTTTTTGAAGTAACTTATATAAGGGTTGAGTGGTCTTCGAAAAGTCTTTGATAAAGCATTGATAGAAACCTGTATGTCTAAGAAAAGAACAAACTTTCCGTACACTTACGGGGTAAGGAAGAGATTTAATGATTTCTATCTTAGCCTTATCAACTTCATTTCCCTTAGAAGACACTACATGGCATTTTTCATAATTCAGAATCAAGTTATTTTCAATGCAACGTTTCAAAATTTTTTCAAGGTTAATCAAACAAGTATCAAAAGACTCACCATAAACTGTAAAGTCGTCTATAAAAACTTCAATACAATCATCTAAATAATTAGAGAAAATACTTACCATACACCTTTGGAACGTGGCCGGTGATTACATAGTCCAAAAGGCATTCTTCGATATGCAAAAGTGCCAAAAGGACATGTGAAAGTCGTTTTGTCTTAATCCTTTAGTGCAACAAAAATTTAGTGATAACCTGAATAACCATCTAAACAACAATAATGAGTTTTCCTTTCACGTTTTTCAAGCATCTAGTCAATAAAAGGAAGTGGAAAATGATCCTTACGAGTAATATAATTTAACTTCTTATAATCTGTACAAACTCTCCACCCATTTTGCACACGGGTGGGCACCAATTCACCTGAAGTGTTCTCCAATATGGTTACTCCAGTTTTCTTAGGAACCACTTATACTGGACTTACCCATTTACTATCTGAAATTGGATAGATTATTCTAGCATCGAGGAGATTCAGAATCTCCTTCTTGACTACCTCTATCATTGGTGGGTTCAATCTTCATTGAGGCTATCTTGTTTCCCTAGCTCCATCTTCCAATAGAATTCAGTGCATACAAATTGATGGGCTAATCCCTTTCAAATTAGCCATAATCCATCTAAAACCATCATTGTAATTTTTCAACATACCCAATAATTGTGTTTCCTGCCAAGATGTTAGTCTGCTCGAAATAATAACAGGAAGAGTTTCATACTCACCTAAATACACATATTTCAAATTACTTGGAAGAGCCTTAAACTCCAATTTTGGTGGCTGTATAAGAGATGGCAACAATTTTGAATTTTTTTCTAGTTAGCTCTGAAAAACATACCTATTCCTCCAAGTATTTTCTCCACTCTAAAATCTGGACAGTGGTATCTAGCTCTTCAGGAATGGCAAGATAATTGGCTAGTGTTTTTCCTTTCTAAATATCCAAGCTATTTTCCAATGCAATCCATAATTTATTTGGTCCATCTAAATAGAATGTTTCCTACGCTAAAGTATCAAGAAAACTCACAGAAACCAAATATTGATCATCATTAGGAAATTTCATGGCGTTATAAATATTGAACTTAATCACATCACCATCAAACTCCATAGTTAAAGATCCATCGTAGACATCAATTTTTATTATATAAGTTTTCAAAAATGGTCTTCCCAATAAAATTGGGACTGAAGTGGGTGAATCTTCATTACCCATCTGTAAGATATAAAAATTAGTAGGAAAAATCATATTATCAAGTTGAATAGGACATTCTCAAGAACACCCTTTGGATAGGCATTAGATTGATCAACAAGTTGGATTATGACACCAGTTTCTTTTAAGAGGCCCTATATTCAAAGATTCATAAATAGATTGAGACATAACATTAATCAACGAACCTAAATCCAATAATGCTTTCTTAATTTTCAGATTACCTATTTTATAAGGGATTATGAACATACCTGGATCTGGAGACTCACGAGGTAACTTCATTTGAAGCACATCTGAAAAATTCTCACCCAATTGCACCTTTTCATTGCCACTTCACTTTCTCTTTGAGGTACAGAGTTCCTTAAGAAATTTAGCATAATGAGGATTTTGTTTAATAGCATCAAGCAAAGGAATATTGACCTGTACCTTGTGAAAAGTTTCCAGAATTTCTTTATATTTCTCCTCCTTCTTCTGCTTGGCAAAACGATTAGGAAAAGGAGGTTTTACATTGAACTTAGGTGTGACAATGCAAGAATCACCCTCCTTTTTGTCTTGTGATTGCTTTGGAACTTCTTTCTCTACTTCTTCTTCAACCTCTCACTTAGAAACCTTTGGGTTAGGTTCCTTTAACTATTTACCACTTTAAAGTGTGATAGCACAAGCACTCTTCTTTGGATTCACCTCAGGTTGAGAAAGGAACTTTCCTGAATTTTATGCCTCCAACCTATTGATGGTAATCGCCATTTGGCTCATTTGAGTCTCAAGATTCTGTATGCTGACTTGCGCATCTTGCTGAAATTTAATGGTATTCTGTTGAAAGTTCACAGTATTCGTGGCCAATGTCCTGACTATGTCCTCCAAAGAATTATTTTCACTAGAACTTTGTCCCTTTTGCTATTGATGTCTAGGCACATAAAGTTGTTTATATGGCTAAAAATTAGAACTTACTTTTTGTCCCTGATTGTTGCCATAATGGAGGTTTGGATGATCTCGCCAACCCGGATTATATGTATTTGAAAATGGGTCATACTTCCTTTAAGGTTGTCCCAAATAACCACCCATTTCCTTGGCTTCTTCAACTTGGTCTTCTTGTAGAGTGGGACACATATCTGTGGGATGGCCAACCATAGAACAAATACCACAAGTCTTAACTTCCTGTTTCCTTAATACTGCAAGTTGAAGCACCAAAGAAGTCAAATCATCTGATCTTCTTTCCAACGACGAAACTCCCATCTCATTAACATGTCTTAAACCATAATCATTCCGAGCTCCAAATTATTGAGAGTTAGAAGCCATATTTGAGATCAAATCCCATATAACTACTAGTGTTTTATTAACTAACGCTCCTTCATTTGCAGCATCTATCATACTCCTCTTATTCAGTAAAAGACCTTTATAAAAGTATTAAATCAAGAGTTGCTCACTAATTTGAAGATGGGGGCGGCTTGCACACAGCTTCTTAAATCTCTCCCAATATTCATATAATGACTCCCTAGTGTTTCGTCTGATGCCACAGATTTCTTTTATGATATCTGCCGCCCTAGCAGCTGGGAAGAACTTCTCTAGAAATAACTTCTTCATCTTTGCCCATGTTCTAATTCTTCCAGCGGGTAAATAATATAACCAATCTTGGGCATCGTACTTCAAAGAAAAGGGAAAAGCCCTCAGCTTTCTGCTCTTCAATGACATTAGTAGGCTTCATCCCTATATAAACAATGTCAAACTCCTTCAAGTTCTCATAAGGATCTTCTCCCAATGTGCCTCAAAAAGTGGGTAACAAGTGACTTAGTCCTGACTTCAACTCAAAAGTGTTATTATCACCTAAATTTGGAAAATTAATGCAGTGAGGCTGTCGATCCTCAGCTGGAGCAGCTAGTTGGCGTAAAGTATCATTTGCATCCATGTTCCTTTACCTCTATCGTTCTTCTCTCAGTACTTGTTGTCTTTATTTCGTCTGATTTCTTAATGCCTTTGTTAATTTCTCAATTTCAGGATTGTACTGAAAATTTTCAGATTGATTCGAACGCGTAACGTATACAAATCGTAAAAAATTTCCCAGCAACAACGCCAAAATTTGGTGACTGCTGTCGCCTGCAACCAAATATAAAAAGAAACCAACTTCCTGCAACAAAAATTCATGTAGTAATGGAAAGTAGGGATCGTTCCCACGAGGAATTCAGACATTAGTAGTTACACAATGAAAAGGGGATTTTAAAATTGTGAATTAAATAGAATTTAAATGGAATACGAAATTGAAAAATAACTAATAGAAAAACAATGATAATATAATAATCAATAGTAACAAATCTTGGTTTCCAGTCTCCTTTATTATTGAACTTGCATTAATCATCGACGTTAAAAATAACCAATTTATCAGTTAAGCATTTGTCGTGGTAAATTTCTTTACCTATTTTCTCTTATGTTCAGTTAACCAAAACATGTATTTGAATTAACCCTTATTAATCAATAACCTGGATACGATCTCATATTTAATTAATTAATAGCTTTACGAATCAAGAAAATCGACGAACTAGACAACATACATATGATGTATATTTAGCCTAGACAATTATTTTTCCTAGAATCATGTCCCTAACGTAGTAGAAAAAAATCCTAATCGCTACTTTTGATTAAAAGAATTGAACCTCAACCTATTTACTCTAGCGAATGATTGAATAAAATCACAAACCAGTTGTGCACCTAGCTGTAAAATCAAACAATCAAATAATAACCCAAAAAAATAATTAATACTTGACTAATAAATCGATTGGAATAAAGAACAAAAGTCTCATAACATTCAGAGTTCAATAACTAGGATTCTGTAAACCATGAAATAAAAGTTTAGTTACCTAACATCACAAGTTTTGCTAACTATTTAGGACTGTCATGAATGTTATTGTGGCTTGATTTCTATTTAGAACTATCACAGACATTGCTATTCTTTTCTTTTCATGCTACTCCTCTTCTCTCTGCTGTAAGCCCTCTATTCTCCTCTCTTTGTTCATTATTTATCGATAGGACAATTTAACCTTAATGGACCACCTTACTATTCATGCCTAACCACTCTCTTGCAAACTCTCTTCTTCCACCCTTACTTCTGCCGCCCCTCACTATTGCTTGATGTGACAAATAAAAGCCTATCTCCACCTTACTATTCACTTCTTTAAAACCTACGCATAAACCCCATCCAACTACAACGTTTTGGGCTGAATGGTTTTATGAATTAATTCTTGATCCACAGGTACTGTTCACACCTTTTAAACCCAAGTTCTATTCATGTGCTACGTTGTTTGCCTTATAATTCCAACTTGCTGCGTTTCATGCTTCTAGTTGTTGCACGAGGCCATGTCTACTTAGGTTCAATGCCTAGTTTAGCTCTTTTTATCCTAAAGTCATTGCAGTTCTTTCTATTTGGTTCCAAAATACACCTTAACATAAAACAAGATTAATTCCTATTAAGTATAACTTTAAACCTCAAAAACAAAGAAAATTAACATACAAAAAGATAAAAAATAAAGGCACTAACAAAGACCACTTTCAAAAATTTTCTAAAATTATTTTAACACATTAAGAATGCTTTATTTAAGTTCTTCCCAAATCTCTTTTTGATTATGATAAAATATGTGCAATATTCCTTAAGTATAATTTATCATGCATTGATTAAGCACATAACTCATTGAAATGACCAAGAAAAGGTTACAAGAAAGACTACAATAATTTTCACACATGAAATGACTTTATTCTTTCTTCCTCTGATTAATTTGACTTAAAATAGCTTAAATCTCTCTTGAATTGCATTTAATGCTCCATTTAGCTTTTTTAAAATCTTTGATCACTTTGGTCTTCCATTGAACTTGATTTTTAACTTTTTGTTTAAAGCTTTAACAAATTAACTTACTAATATCATTAAAATCATGAGTTATAATCTCACTTGATCTAAAATCTTCAAATGAGTATTTATCATAATTCTAGATTTGAATACTTTATTGCTTATACATCATCTAGGTCCCATGCTAAAAGATAAATCTATGCATTTATGTATGGTTTATAACCTAAAACTAGAATGCATAGGCAATAAGGTAAAAATAGGTAATTTTAATGAAAGGCCATTATAAAAAAGCATGTAACTTTGTTCTCACTCATATATGTCGCTTTTATCATTAAATGAAATACGCTCATTATCGTTCTAGGGCTTATTAGAAACGAAGGAGCATATCATATGTTAAATTAATTATTAGGCCTCACCATCAAACAAAGAGAGCTCTTACTCCCCCACTTACCAAAAGAAGAGTTCATCGTTGCTCATACATCCATAAAAGACCTAGAAATGCATATAGGACATGTTCTCATAGGTCTTTCTCATATAGAAATAAAACTTTCAATTCCCATCATTTGATATTTCTGTGGTGTTCTTGGATATATCCTTAAAAATTACTCTTGAAAATAATGTTTGTTAAATACACCTCAAAGAATATAAGTAAAAAAAGGTTTACAAACCAACTGCCAAAAGGCCTAAGTTTATTCCAGAACCTAAAAAACATTGTTTTCATTTTATCATATGTCATTATCATATGGCTTCAGATGAAAACCAACAATTAATATCAACTTCATCAAATGAGGAAGAATAATTATATCTTTAAATATGAAAATTGGTATAAGTGACTAATTGTTAAACAAAATGAGGAAGAAAATGAGGTTATCATTTTGATATTGATTCATATTTCAGATATTGATTTGACATATATATTTAGGAGGAGAAAGTATTGTTATATATACCTAGTGAGAGAAAGTAGATTGATATTTTAAAATTATGCATGAGCATTATAAAGTTACTCACTAATTTTATGTATACTTGGATAAAAACTTTACTCTTATGAAAAAGATGTTAAGAAAAAGGGTTGGCGAAAAGAGTGTTATTTATCTATTTATACGTTTTGCTTTATATGAACTAAACCCTTTTTAATGTTGACAAAAGGGGGGTAAAATTATGATATTGAAACTTGATCATTCATGAAACATGAATTAAGGGGGACATGTACTACATATTAATTTTAATATATGGGGAGCTTACTCAATGTTATATTCCACAATATCAATAAATACTTTTTCATTATAAAAAATAAAGAGGTTATTGAACCAATTAAAGTCCAAAGACATGATTTTGATGAAAATAAAACACAATAATATTAATGACTTTACTTTTTAGTGATATTAGTAACTCTATTACAATATAATTAAGCAATGGATAAATGATGAATTTTAATAGAAGAGCAAAGTATGAAAAGTATGCAAAGGAGAAAATTGATTAGCTAAAGTAATCAAATGATGAAGAACATTAGTAAAGTAGAGAATGTATACAATTTATGATAGTTTCAAGGGAATTCAAGTGAACAATTAAGAACAAAAAGGAATTGAGCACATTAATATTTAATAAATTATCATAAGTTTTGTAAAATTATTTTGATTATCTCGATGAATTAGTGGTTAATCATTATATGGTTATTATCTAAAAGACATGTTTTTTATATACTTTGTCATAATTAAGTGTAAATTTGGTTTGAGTTTAAATAAAACCTTTTTAATGCATCAAATTATTTTTAAAAACTTTTGAAATAGTTTTAGATCAAAATTTTGTTAAAGAAATATATTTTTATTTTTGAAAGAACATAAAATTTTTTGAAAAACTTATTTTAGGAGGTCTAATCAACTTATGTTAGAGTTTTGAGGTGATTTTGTATTTTATAGTTCAATTAATATTATTAAAACAACAACAAAAATAACAACATCTATACCAAGTGAGAGTCTTGCTCAAATACGGGGTTTAGGGAATTTTAGTAGTATACAGCCTTACCTCTACTTAGTAGAGAGGCTATTTTCAATAGACCTATATATAATACAAAATAATGTTAATAAAAAAATATAAATAAATATGTATAAATAAAAATATAATTGTATGTAATGTAATACATAATACTGTACACATAGAATATGGTAAAGATTAACAATAAAAGATAAAATACGTAAATAAATACACAAACCAGAAAAAAGACCAGTACAAGAATAAATCAAACTAGCCATTTTAAGAAAGTAATTAGACTAAGTAAGAAACTGCTTAGGTTAATAACTACGAGGGAAGTACTACGTAATAAAAATATTAAGGCTCACTATGAAATAAAAGACTTGAAGGAAAATGTTTAAAAGAATTAGGAGAATGAGAAAGACCTCTTTATGTGAGATCATTTATTCGTATCCTAGTACCTAAAAGTTTTTATTACAGGCCATGTTCTCGATAAGTTCTAGCATAGCCATATTATTCTTGCTCATTCCCCCTTCCCCCCAAATTCTTTTTAGACCTTTCTTTTTTCCTCTTATAATTTCTAAGTACTATTTTCTCGCATCTTCTTATTGGAGCATTAAGGTGTCTCCTTTTAACATATTTAAACCACCTATGCCTTGTCTCTCTTAATTTGTCATTAATAATGGCCACCTTTAATTTTTCTTTTACAAATACATTCTTGACCTTTGCTCGTCTAGTAAAGTTACACATCCATTAAAGCATCCTCATCTTTGCCACCATTAGCTTATGACTATGCACTTATTTCATGGGCCAACGCTTCGTCCCCATATAGCTTGGTCAACCCAATTACTAAACCATAGAATTTACCTTTGAGCTTGAGTGGTATCTTCTTGTCGCATAAAACTCCTAATGCACTTCTCTTGGACTATATCTTTATTGGTCTCTCTATTTCTTTAGATGATAAATCAATATTATTATAACTAATCATCATAATCAATGACTTAAAAATCAAACTAGATCATCCAGTTAGTGTTCATACAATTGAAAGGACACATCCCAAAGTTCCCCTTCTTGAAACCTAAGTGGAGCCCTCCCAGTGACCTTATGGTAGCTCTTTAATTGATATCTAACTCAATTGAAGGGTTCCCACAAAGCCAAGCCGTTCAACCATTAAAAGCCTTTATACTATAAAAGTTAAAAGTATGGAAAATAGTGGGAAACTTTTTTCTCAAATAATTTTATTGAAAATTTTAACAGCAAAATTACTGCTTTTTTAAAATTCCCAAATTTCAAAAACCTGCATAATGATAGTTATAGGTTGTATGATGTTTTAGTAGGCATTTTAGTATGTTTTTAGTAATCAATTAGTTAATTCATGCATGTTTAGGGTTAGAATTGTGTTAGTTGGTTAGATATTTGTGTTTTGAGTGTTTTTTGGGTTAGAGCACACTACTTTAATATTATATGCATTTTAGGTGCCTTGATGTGTTTGTTAATGTTTCAGATCAAATATCGAAGAAAGGAGAGAATTCAAAGGAAGCCTAGAGTAAGGCCCAGGGCCACGATCATGACAAAAGCCTGGTGGTCTGCTATGATTGTGCCTCCATTTGTCACGATTATGACAGAAAGCAAAAAACTGAGTGCCACAATCATGGCTTGTGCGACACCAGACGCAACTAAGCTTCTTAAACCCTAATGTTTGCCTTAAATGGAAAAGATATATAAAGAAAAGAATGAAGACCTAAAAGAGGGCTCAAACTTCTGCCACTTTGGGAAAACTCCAAGAAGAAGAAAAGGAAGAGAGAGAAGAGGAAGAGAAGGAGAGAGGAGTAGGCTTCTGCTGCTGCTGTTTTCTTGAGACATCCCTATCTCGTCCAAGTGACATTTCCTTTTCATCTTTGTCATTTTTCTTCTTTAAATGTGTAAGATGGATATGATGATGTTGATGGATTTGGGGTTGATGATGATGTTCTAACTTTTCTTTAGGGATTTAAACCTGATTCAATATTAATCTAGTTGTTTTCTTGTTAATTCATTTGGGTGCTATGATTATTTGTTGTAACTTTATGCTTCAGTAATAAATCGAGAGAGTGAACTAAATGTAAAATGATTAGGTTGGTTAATGAGAGTTAAACAACCCAATAGACCACGCAAATAATCAAATCGGTACTTATACAGAGAGAGATCTCATGTAAGACCCGGTTGTTTATTCAAAGGCATAAGAATTGATTAGGTTATGGGCTGATTGTTAATCGAGAGATGAAATTTTTGGCATCTCAACTTAATTAGGGTATCTTAATTAAGGCTTAGTGATTATATCTTGAGAGAGAGTAATCCACCCTTCGATAATCTAAAACTGACACTACATTAACACAAAAGTGACTAGGTTAGCATTGATGATAGGATAAATCCCTTTATCATAATTTGACAATTTTTCTGGTGTGATTTCCCATAGTGAATTTGGTGGTGCTCAATATTAGATTTCTTTTATGTTAATTTTACAAATTAACTGTCTGTCAATCATCTTCACATGTTTACTTTTCTGTTCAATTTTTATTTTTATTTTAATAATTCTTTAGGCCTTAGATAACTTAGAATTACATTAGTTTGACAACTCCTCAGAGGATCGAGACCTCACATACTACACCCACGACCTGTGTGCTTGCAATATATTAAGAGTTTTAATCAAGACACCATCATTAATTAAACCTAGTCACCGAATAACTAATTGGGGTTTAGTTGTGTGTAATTTTTAATTATTAACCCTTGATAATCCGTAAGCGCACGGTTTATTAGCATAGTACCAAGGGTGTTGATCTCACTAGGAGGGAACTAATCTAATCCTAAAATTTAAGACCAGAAACAAACAACAAAAATTTAAGATGCAACGAAACTAATATGAGAATTTAATTCAATCAATCAAATTAAGAATCAAACATGAAAATACTAATTATTAAGCAATTTGCAACATACCCAAGAATTAACCAAACGAAATTACCAATTGAGAGAAAGGAAATTTTAACTATCCTTAATGCTAACCTAACTGATTATGAATTATTGGATTATTGGTTCTAGACTATCCTAGGGTTGATTACTCTCTCTTGAGTTATAACTATTAACCTTAAATCATAAACCCTAATAAACTTATAGAGGTTGCATTCTCTCAATTCAGAACCTATGCAAAACCCTAATTAGTTCTGAGGTTCTCTAATAAACTATTGGAAACCTATACAAGATCTCTGTCTGCACAGATTATCGATATGATTTCATTATAGTTTCTATTAAATTACCTAACTCTTGTTAGTCCAATTTAATCGTTTTTCATTCAATTCACCCTCTCAGTTTCGAATTATGCAATAGAATCAAGCCACAACAATATCCAATAAACACATAAACAATAAGACTGTCATTAATTCAAGAATAAAATTTCGAAGGTGAGTTTAGAACATCCTCGACATTCTAGATCCTATCATCAACTGTTCAATCCAATTCTGCACAATAATAAAACTGAAAAGAATAGGAAATATAATCTAAAATAGTGACGGGAGGCAATAACATTAGGAAACCTCCTGATTTAGGAAGTACTTCGAGTCAGCTTCTTCTCCTCTTCTCTCTTCTTTCTTCTCTTCCTCCATCTCTCGATGACCTCTCTTAGGGTTTCTCAAGGTGGCTGATACAAAAAGCTCCTTCTCTACCTATTTTTGTTCTTTTTATATTCTCTTGTGTTTTGGGTAACCCTCTAGTTTTTTAGGGGTCTGAAAGGTCCAAAAAATGTATACCGGCTATGACTGTGGCCCCGCAAGCCATGATTATGACACACTTCTGAGCCTTCTATCATGATTGTGGCATGTAGGCCACGATTGTGGTCCAAATCTGAAGCTTCTGTCATGATCGTGGCCTGACATGCCAAGATCTTGGGTCATTGTTTCAGCTCGAATGTCTCCAAAACTCCTCCATTCTTTGATGTTGGCCCTAAAACACTAACAAACACATCAAGGTACCTCAAAAACATTCTATTTAAGCTCAAGGACTTGTACTAACCCATAAAACACTTAAAAAAATAAATAATTAACAAACTAACATAATTCTAACCTAAACACCTATTAAACTATGCCCTAAAACATGATGCAATTTACACTTATCAGCATCCTTGCACTTAAAGGTTTGGTTGTCCTCAAGCATACAAAACAATAAACAACACAAAATCACAATGCACACAATGAAATAATGAGACAATGACTTCAACTTCATGAAATAAATTTAACTTTAAACAAAATCATTCAAGTTGTTCCAAATCATTAACATGCAAAATCTGCATCTAGAAGCTCTGGACTAAATATACATATTAATCAAAACTTAAATGTCAAGTTTGTTCACCATTTTCAATTATAAACACACATTAATAATTATTTGGCCATTCAAACTTTGTAAGTAATCCTAAGTACGTTTTAATGAAAAGTTAAGCTACTTACAAGTTCGGTAGGTTTTTATTAGAAAACACATTTTTTAATTACTTTTTGTGGACATGGACCTAGTCTTTTTACACGGAGTTAAACATTGGTGATGAATATAGATCCAGTTACTTGACTAAATCATGTTTTATTAAGTTGCTTGTTTGGAACATTATTATAGCCTTTTGATGTGAACACACACATTTATGATGTTTGTCAGTCTGGTTACTCGGCTACTGTTTGCGCGTAACTATACAACATAAACTACTCGTTTTATGCTAAAAAACTGCAAGTGAACAGGTTGTGACTTGTAGTTAAAAAGCGGACATCGATCCCAGATGGATTAATGCCCAGAAACTACTTAATTCAAACAAAACTTTTTTTAAGAAACGAAATTGTTTAATGCAAATAATCTGAAAAATTAAATTAAAATTAAAAGACTAATAACGAACACTGAACAATTCCAATATGCAAAAAAATCAGAACTCAAGATTCTAAAGATCAGTTATTAGTTTTTCCCTATTTTGTCTCCTTCCCATTTAATTAATCAAATTGTGTCTCAACTAAGATTTCTGAATGTATTAATTACTCTTTCTTAATGTATAATTAATTGTCCCTAATAAAATTGAAAGGAATCAATTGAACAATCTCTCAATATACACAATGACTCTACCAATTTAACTAATTATTAAACTATCCTATGAGTGATCAATTGAATTCGTTGAGATCTCTCTTGTAACTAATCAATTGATGTGATGATTGTATATCTATAAGTTGCCAACTCTCGTTGTACATCCTACACAAACAATCTTACTCACTCTCTCGATTTTTTGTAAGATAACAAATAGAATCAACAATCATCAAAGACACTTTTATTCAATTCAATAAAATATGAGTTTTAACAAAATAGTTCAAAAGTAATCCTTAAAACTAAATCAGTTAATCATAGTATCCATAACATCATTAATATTAAAATAAACCATTTTCCAAAGAAGAGAAGAAGTAAAATTGACAGATGATAGAAAATTGAATAAAGAAACTCCTTATCTTCTTTGCCAAAATTTGGAAATTTTGGTGTTTACGTGCTATTTTCCCCAATCTTGATGATAATCCTTCACTTTGATCCTTCATCAAGGCTAGAAACTTGTGTTCTTCACTCAAGGATGGTGTTTCTACAGAAGGGTTTCGTCCTCCCTAATGATGGAGGCTTAATTATTCTTTAATAGTCCCAAAACCCTAAGTTTAATGAAGCCTCACATTATGACTTGGATTACAATTCCCATGATCGTGGGAATTGGCATGATTCTAACGATTGTAGGAATTTGCAGCAAATAGACTCCTCTTTTATTTTCCGCTTTGATCTCTAGCTCAACCTCCAAGTTGCTCCATCTTCCTTCCTACACAAAATAGTCAATTCTTACCCTAAATTAACCTCAAACATAAAAGAACAACAATGGAAATCAAACTAAATGAAAACATACAAAATGAATCCTAAACTATAAAAATAATCAACAATTATATAAGAAAACACATGCCAATTACTTAGGAAAACATAGAATAATGCACAACTATCAACATTCCTATACTTAAATCTTTTCTTGTCCTCAAGCAAAATAAATACAACTTATCAATTCTATCACTTCATTTTCACAAAGATCAAAGCATATAATCCCTCAAATTTAAGCCAACTTAAATATCAAGTTAATACACATGTCATGACTACTTTTTTATTGGTGTACATAAGCAAACTCAACAATTGGCACCATCAATCAAAGAGAAGTAAAGATGCAAAATGAATCTTCCTCACAGTTTTCACTCATTTCTCTCAAGTGTTTGATGGTTAGTGTTTCACTCAAACTTCCTATAAGAAACTACACTACCATAGGCTTACTAATACACCATAGGCTTACTAATACACCAGTTCGCCTCCACAATGATTGCATGCCTAAATAGATCAAAAGGACTTGTTTAGGGTTGTAATATGGTAAGGGATAACGTGGGTAAAGAGAGAAAAAGGTTAACACAAGCATTCGTAAAGTAAAAAGCGTATAAAATAGGATAACAAAACATAACTCCGAGATATACAAATGTAACTAATATTCTACACTTATTGATGCTACTCACTAGTTCTTCCTTTTTCTTTTCTTTTCTTTTTAAACAATTTTTTTTCATTTTTCTTTCTTTTTCATTATACATGGAAGAACTATGAATATAATAGCAGATAAATACAATGTAATCCATAGGCAGAAATATACTCAACTCATCTTGGTAAAATTTTCACAACGGTCCCAACTAATGTATTACTTAATACCTTACTAAGCTTGTGAATGGGTAGGTTAATGAGGTTCCAGGTTTTAAAATTTTGGGTGTTTTCAAGAAACAAAAGGTCAAGGCTCAATGGGGGTAGCAAGGGATAATACAAAGGCTAGGTCATTTAAGCCAAGCGTTAACACAAAAAGGGCTTTAATCATCTCTATTAAGCATGCATCTAATAGATTCAAACCGATTCAAAGCAAATTCTGAAGGTAATAACCTAAGGAAGTATCACTCAACAAAGAAATAAAATGACTATAGATGGAGTAATATGGCTTAATCCTCAATTTAACTCAAATGAAAACTCATTATGCATCTCTACACTACCTCACTACTCAAATGTCAATTTGTGTCTAAGCTTACATAACTAACTACTTTTCATCACTCTATATGGTTCACTTTCTACTCAAGTAGCCTAATCTGAGTTCAAGCATGCATTCAATCTAATTCCAACTAACATGATAGAATCTCATGGAAATATTCACTAAAATGATTCAAATGTGGTTTCATTGCTGACACAAAGCACATGATATGCCTAAACATGCATTCTGTTTAACAAAATGCAACCAATACAATTGAAAAAGTCAATGTCACCTCCTCACACTTAAAGTTCACATTGTCCTCAATGTGACAAGTCAGCCACCAAATAAGGGAAAATGACCCCAAGCCAAACAAAATAAATTAAAACATATAAATGACATCAAACTAAACAAAAATGACAGCAAACCAAACAAAAGAAAATGACAAGAAACCCAACAAAAAAAGAAATTAAACCAAGCAAAAGAAATAACAAAATTTAAAAGTAAAAAGGGTAAGAAAAGCTTATTGAGATGATGGTGGGGACGATGTTGGTGAAGGAGCTTTAAAATTGTTCCTCCAACAGAAATTGAGGAACCTCTTCTTCAGGCTACATTGCTCTTTGTGGACTTATTGCATTTGGGTGCTGAGCTCATTGAGTTAGGATGTCATTTGTTGTTGGTTGGAAGCCATTTGGTTGAGGATTTGTTGAAATTGGTCAACCTCCACTAGTGCGCTCAGTTTCTCCTCCACTACTTCCTCTTCTGGCTCTAGGACTGCTCGGGATGTGGAAGGTCAGGAAGCGGCTATACAGGTGCCCCTCTTGTTCCTCACGGCAGTACGCATGTGAGGGTTTTAGAGTTCCATAGAATGGAGCTCCAAAATCTCAGAGCATCTCAAATACAATATGTCAAACATATCGAATGGTGTTGTACACAAATCTCCCACATCAAGGTTATAAAACAGAGCTAACGCAGTAACAGCATGAGACATGCCAAATTATGAACTCTTTTTATTTACAACACTCACTATTGATTGAAAAATTCTAAAAGGTGTGTTAATTTTAATTTTTTGATCCATGCACCATAAAAAGAAAAGTTCTTTAGCTGAGCATTTGTTACTTTCAGTTTTATTAAACACAGTTAAACACATAAATTTGTGTAAAAATAAATGCTCGATACTTCAGATTAGAGAATTCGGTGCATTCCTAGAGTTAAAATGTTCTTTCCCCGTCAGAGTTTTCCAGGAATCATCCAAATAAAAATTATCGTGATCATCTAAAACTTTAGTGTTTAGCAAATCGAAAAGACTATGCATGATAGTATAATCCAATTTATAAACTGTGCCGAATAACCTAAACTAGAAAATGTCCATTTTAGGATTATATTGGACTGTAGAGAAAAACTTTATGCTCATCATAGGGTGAATAGGTACGTCACACCAAACAAACCTATTTCAACCTATGTTTACAGTAGTCACTCTATTTTTCGCCTCACTCCTATGGTTTCTAGAAATTCAAAATCAAAATACCTAGAAGTGACTAGTTCTCTATCCTTAAGGTCTCGGAAATGCATACCTTCTTCTTTGTAATAAATTGGGAATGGAGAATGGTAAGCAGCCGTGAAGTCGGGCTTACCTTCACTGAAAACTTCACGATGCAATTCATTGGTCGGTTTAGTAGTTTTTGAGCCATCATCTTCCATGGTGCCATTGTAAGAAGAAAATCTGCACAAATAAGAGAAAGAGACGAGTGAATTCGATTTTAGAGAGAGGAAGAGAAATCTTACCAAAATCCTTTTGTTTTTGAATGATTAATGCATGAAAAGAGTAAAGGAATATAAGATTAATGAAAAAAGATGAAGAAAATACCAAGAATATAGAGGAAAAAAGAAGAATTTTAGAGAGTTGGAAGATAATTTTTGTGGGTTAGAGAGAGAAGCGAAATTTTAAAGAATAGGTGAAAGAAGAAAAAGGGGAGAACTTAAATTCCCTTCGGATGGAATTCCCACGATCGTGGGATACCTACAATTCCCATGATCGTGGGATTATGCTCCATAAAGTTTCTGAAGGGATTTCCCACGATTGTGTGAATCACCTCCATTCCCACGATCATGGGTTTTCTCTCCAGAAAGTTTCTGGAGATATTTCTCACGATCGTGGGAATCACTTCAATTCCCGCGATTGTGGGATGGGGTAATTCTTCCACTTCTAGACCTTCTTCTAAGCCTAATCATAACTAAATGAATTAAATAAACAAATAGACAATGACAATAAAAAGGAAATATATTTCCATGGGTTGCCTCCCATGCAGCGCTTCTTTTAACATTAGTAACTCGACGCTCTTCCTTAGAAACTCAGCCAGGATCAATTATAAAATGCTTGCTTCCACCTTTTTTGTTCAACATTGGTTTTGTAGCTTATAATTAAGCTACAAATTGTAAAATAATCAAAAGGACAATATGGATAACATTATGAAAATCAATTAGGCTCAATAATGTCTTTTTTCCAAGTGAACTATCAATATAATAGTGAATAAATAAACTCCCTGAATCTTCCATTGAATCCAACAGTTTGTACTATACGAAGGTGAGTTGCTCTCTTTCTTCCTTAATCACCTTCGTCTCCTTTACTTCTTCCTCTTCCTAAACAGAGACTTTCATAACTTCTTCAAACTTAATATCTGTTGTCATTTTTTCTTCAGCCTTTTGTTGTTCAGAAGATTTGAACACATCAATTATCCTGAATGACTTACTATCCTTTAGATTCTTAAATAAATCATTCATGTTGAATGTTACTTGATCATCATTCATCCAAAAGATAGAGTTCTTTTTATGAACATATACCCAAGATTTTTTAATGTTCACATATGGTATATCAAGAACTGGCGAATAATAGGGAGGGTTTTCATCCTTTTCTTCATCCTCTTTCTTGATTTCTTGGTCTTCTATAAAGTAAGGTTCAGCAATCTTCCACTGGTTTTTCTTGTTCATACTCATTTCTAAGTGTGATAGCCTCACTTTGCTCTCGTGGATATAATTTCGTATTGATCAAAGAGTCTTCCACACTTCTCTTACAAAATTAATGGGAAGCTGTCTTACTTGAATCTTCAGGTTGTGACTAGAAACAACATGATTTTCAAAAACTTGATCAAACTTCTCTTCCAATCTCTTCTGACTTTCCTCCTAGGTGAAAAACATCCTCTTCTGGTTCTCTTCCAATTCTATTAGCTTATCTATAATTTTGTAGAATTTGTCATTTTACTGAAATTCAAATAGGTCTTGATGTCCCATATGAGTACTTGGATTGTTGGACTAATAAAAATCTTGGTGGTTCTGCCACCCCGGAGTGTACGTGTTATAATAAGGATCGATACTTCCCTAACCATACTATGCCTCATTTTAATTTGCAAAAGTTCCTTGCTCCCTATAATATCTTTCTTCCATTATGGTTCTTTCAATTTCTTCTTGGAATCTAGCTCTTTAGATGTCTCATCCCTCATTCTAAGATGTCTTAATGTGTCTTGTGATATCAGATAGTTCATCGTTACCAAATTCTATCGATCTTCACATGCTCTTTATGTTTATGCACCTGCAAATACACAAGGAAAAGTATCAAAAACTCTTAAATCAAAGTAATCTAAATTAAACAAGATGCTAAATAATCAATCCTCAGTAACAGCACCAAAAACTATTTTGCATGTAACTATGCAACAAAAACTACTCATTTTATGCTCAAAAACTACAAGTGAAGGGGTCATAACTTACAATTAAAAAGAGGATATCGATCCCAGATGGATTAATGCCCAGACACCACTTAATTTAGATAAAACTTTGTTTAAGAAATGAAATTGTTTAATGCAAATAATCTAGAAAATTAAATTAAAATTAAAAGACTAATAACGAACACTGAATAATACCAATATGCAGAAAAATCAGAACTTAAGAATCTAAATACCATAGATTACTTTTTCCCTATTTTGTCTCCCTCCTATTGTATTAATCAAATTGTGTCTCACCTATGGTTTTTGAATGTATTAATTTCCCTCTCTCAAGGTATAATTAATTGTCCCTAATCAAATCGAAGGGAATCAATTGAATGATCTCTCAACCTACCCAATGACTCTACCGATTCAACTAGTTATTATACTATCCTATGGGTGATCAATTAAATTCGCTGAGATCTCTCTTCTAACTAATCAATTGACGTGATGATTATATGTCTATAGGTTGTCAAATCTTGTTGTACAATCCTACATAAATAATCTTACTCACTCTCTCGATTTGTTGCAAGATAACAAATAAAATCAACAATCATCAAAGACACTTTCATTCAATTCAATTAAATAGGAGTTTTAACAAAATAGTTCAAAAGCCATCCCTAAAACTAAATAAGCCAATCATGGTCTCCATAACATCATCAACATTCAAATAACCCATTTTACAAAGAATAGAAGAAGTAAAATTGACAAAAAAAATTGAATAAAGAAACTCCTTCTCTTCTTTGCCAAAATCTGGAAATTTTGGTGTTGATGTGCTATTTTCCCCAATCTCGATGATAATCCTTGACTTCAATCCTTTCTCAAGGCTAGAAACTTGTGTTCTTCACTCAAGGATGGTGTTTCTATAGAATGGTTTCATCCTCCCTAATGATGGAGGCTTAATTATTCTTTAATAATCCCTAAAACCTTAAGTTTAATGAAACCCAACATTATGACTCAGATTATAATTCCCATGATCTGGGAATTGGCATGATTCCCACGATCGTGCAAATTTGCAACAGATAGACTCATCTTTTCTTTTCCTTTTTGATCTCTAGCTCAATCTCTAACTAGTGTGCATTAGTCTATGTTTTTCTATGTAATTGGCATGTGTTTTCTTGTATACTTGTTGATTATTTTTGTAGTTTAGGATTTGTTTTGTATATTTTTGTTTAGTTTGATTTCCATTGTTGTTATTTTATGTTTGATGTTAATTTAGGGTAAGAATTGACTATTTTTGGTAGGAAGGAAGATGGAGCAACTTGGAGGTTGAGCTAGAAATCAAAAGGAAAAGAAAGAAGGAAGTGTTCTGTGGCTAATTCCCACGATCGTGGGGATCATGCCAATTCTCATGTTCATGGGAATTACAATCCAAGACAATACATAGGGCTTCATCAAATTTAGGTTTTTTGGACTATAAAAGCATAATTAAGCCTCCATATTAAGAGGAGATGAAGCCATTCTGTGGAAATACCATCCTTGAATGAAGAACACATGTTTAGAGCCTTGAGGAAGGATTGAAGTCAAGGATCATCATCAAGATTGGAGAAAATAGCACATCAACACCAAAATTTCCAGATTTTGGCAATGAAGAGGAGTTCTTTTATTCAATTTTCTGTCAATTCGACTTCTTTTATTCTTCGTAAAATGGTTTATTTGTTGACGATGTTATGGAAACCATGTTAGACTGATTTAGTTTTAGAGATTGCTTTCGAACTATTTTGTTAGAACTCCTGTTTTATTGAATTAAATGATGTTATCTTTGTTGATTATTGATTTTATTGGTTATCTTGCAACAAATCGAAAGAGTGAGTAAGATAAATTTGTGTAGGATTGTACAACAAGAGTTGGCGATCTATAAACTAGCAATCATTAAGTTAATTGAATAGTTAGAACAGAGATCTCGGCTTGTCAATTGATCAACCATAGGATAGTTTAATAGCTAGTTAAATCAGCACAGTCATTGGGTAGATTGAGAGATCGTCCAATTGATTCCTTTCAATTCAATTTAGGACAATTAATTACACTTTGAGAGAGGGTAGTTAATACATTCGGAAATCTAGGGTGAGACACAATTCATTCAATAAAATAGGAGGAAGACAAAATAGGAAAAAAAAGTAATCTCTACTCTTTAGATTCTTGAATTCTGATTGTTCTACATGTTGGTATTGTCTATTGCTTTGTGTTAATCTTTTATTTTTAATCTAATTTTCCAGATTATTTTTATTAAACAATCTTATTTCTCAAACAAAGTTTTATCTAAATTAAATGGTGTCTGGGCATTATTCCTTGTGGGATCGATATCCGCTCTTCTAAGCTATAAGTCACAACCCGTTCACTTGCAATTTTTTGAGCATAAAATAAGTAGATAGGTTTTACCGTCAACAATCTCTAAGTTGCTCCATCTTCCTTCCTACATAAAAATAGTCAATTTTTACCCTAAATTAACATCAAACATAAAAGAACAACAATGAAAATCAAACTAAATGAAAAAATACAAAATGAATCATAAACTACAAAAATAATCAACAATTATGCAAGAAAACAAATGCCAATACTTAGAATGATATAAACTAATGCACAACTATAAGCTACATCACGTTCTCAATTGGCTACTAGCTATATTCATAACCTGAAGGCCAGGTGGATAGTTATTTATTTAAAATGTACAATCATTTTATTAATTATTATTTAATGCCTATCTTGTTGCTTTAGTTACTCATTTTCATGAAAAATACTAGCAAAGCTACTTTAGTCGAAAGACCTAAAATTATGAATGAATGTGACAAATTATAGGGTGATAAACTAACACTAAATCCTAATTAAATTGTATATTTAGCCAAAGAACCCAAATTACTAATTTAGCAAGCTAATAAATCTTTACAACCTAATAGATTATGTTCAAAATTAAATCAATTTCATTCCATCTAATCCATCAACACATTCATATAATTCACAATATGCAACCTAACAGACTATCATACAATTTGCAAAATTCACACTCAAAGAAAAACACACAACCCTCCCCACACTTGAACAACACATTGTCCTCAATGTGAGAAGGAGACAAAGAAACACACATGGAAGGAAGAAACATAAAATAAAATAAAACAAAAACAAAAACAAAAATAAAGATTAAATTTAAAAGAAAAGGGTTAAAAAAGCCTTACGGTGATCGAGGCGGGGATGGTGTAGGAGGTGGCAGTTGAATGCCTTGAGCCTCGAAGTATTGATGAATCCAATGTATATCCTGGCTCTAACGTCGTTGTGTTTCGACCATCTACTTCATCCTTTTAGAGTTCTCTGCAAGTGTGTTTGTAATTACCTTGGTGTTGGCGGAGATTGTATCGAGCACTTTGTTCCAACCAGGTTCTTTTATGTCTTCTTCCTCATTGGACTCCTTGCTAGTGGAGTCCTTTTTTGCCTGCTAAGGTGGTAATGTGAACTTGCCTGACTAGCCCTAATCTTTACATGAGTTTTGGCTGATGTCCTAAAGTTCCATATTATGGGACTTTAGGATTTCAGCATGACACAAGTGATGGTGATTTAGAAAATCTAGGAGGTAGATGATTAAACCATTACAATCCACGCCATAGTACTCAGTAATGGTATAAACCAACTAACTCATACCCAAATTGTTGCTCATCTTACGTAAAGTCACAACAATAGCATTAAGCATATGTGTGGAGGTGCATACTGGGATTGCTATGATCCATGCACCACAACAGAAACAGTTCCTTCCTTAAGTACTTGTTAGTTTCTGATTTGTTAAAAACCATTTGACATATGAATTTATGTAACAACAAGTGCTCACAGGTTTGTGTAATGTTGTTGTAGGCATTCTTAGCATCGAACCGCTCTAACCCACTGAACTCATTCCAATAACGAGAAGCACAAAAATCATCATGCTAATCGACAATGAATGATTCAAGAAAATAGTAAATTTCACACATGATTTCAATGTACAGCTCATAAGGTTGTCCCCAAAACCTAAATCTCATTTCCTTAGGGTTACTGGGCTCGAAATGAAGGGAAGTGAAGAATTCAAGGTGAGCTCCTAGTAGACAAGATATTGGAAATTTATAAACTTGCCTCATTGAATTCTTTCTGTTAAATTCTCTACCCTATCTCATAATTCTAGCCTATTAAACGTATCAAAATCAAAGTATTTCGGGACTACTATCTGTTTAACATTAAGGGATTGGAATCGAATACCTTCCTCCTCTTTGTAGATTGGGAAGGGTGCTCTAAAATTTGTAGCCCTGTTCCTCCATCCTCGACCTAAGACTTGATTTCTTCCCGATGATTGGTTGTGCTTCACTGACTGTTTAATACACGACATAGTGGACTGCAAGTAGGTGGAGTTTAGGATAAAGTGGAAATTTGGAAGTTGGTTAGAGAGAAGTGAGAGCATTTGGAGGTTTTAAACTTAGAGAGATAAAGTTGAAATGAAAGTGAGCAAAAAATGAAGTATGAAATGAATATATAGGTAAAGGAAGGGTAAAATGGTAAAAATTTTAGTTGAAAATTGCATGAATAGTTTTACCCTATCGTAGGCCACGATCGTGGCCTGCATTAATTCCACCAATTTTCTAATTTTTTTTCTTCTTTTGTCCTTCTACTCATTCCCAATATCACTTCTTAACTTTTTCATAGCTCTTTCACCTTTTTTTTTTTGCTTACTTCCTCGATCATCTAACTCATATCGAAGTCTTATGCCTTCCTGACCTTATATGGAAACAAAATAATTTAACTACGAAATTCAAACTATCTAAACGTCAAAGGAAATAACATGGAAATAACAATCCATGGGTTGCCTCCCATACAATGCTTCTTTTAATGTCGGTAGCTTGATGCTCTTTTTTTGCTCAAGGTGGTTCAAATGAATCATGTAATGATAGCGTAATCATCAATCTTACAATTTGCACATGAGCTACCATGCCCTAGTTTCCACCTTCCTTCGCTTTCTCCTCAATGATCGTTTCTTTCTAAATGCATTCCCAGGATCCTCAATATCTTCCCATTGTCCTTAAGGTTCAGTTTCTTTGATGTTAGCTAGATGTAAGGGAGAACTGTTTTCATAATTTGACACAGTGGAGGTTATTTGATGCTCTCCGACCCTCAGAGTTAGTTCACCCCTATTAACGTCAATTATTGAGCAAGCAGTAACAAAGAATGGTCGTCCAAAGACCATAGGGGTTTCCACCTCTTATCTAATATCCAATAAAAGGAAGTCTGTAAGGAAGATAAATATATCTATCTGTAATTACACATCCTTAATAATACCCTTCGACCGATGAACTGTTCTATCCACTGTCTTCACTAGCATTGTAGTGGGTTCTAACTCTTCTAACCGTAAATTTTGACTAAAGGTATAGGGCCTAAATCTACAAATGCTCTGTCTATTTTAACTCCATTAATACTGCAAGGAATGTAAAAATCCCCTGGGTCCTCTTTCTTTTGTGCTATATTAGGGTTTTCTTCCGCTATGAGCTCCTTAACCTTCATCTTGATTGATTCCCTTACTGTGAGCCTCGTTTGTAGTTGTTCTGTTATATCCTCAACATTGTTTAATTTAGCCTCCTTAGAATTCCTCATCACCTTACTTGAATTTGACTTCCTCTGAGCTAAAATAGGGTGCGAAAATTCAAGTCGAGGTTCCTCGATTAGCTTAATTACCAGCTCACTTGGAAGGAATTCCATATTTGCTTGTCCTTCTCCATCGTCTCCATCTTATTTCGTATATTTGAGTTTCTTTTCTTGGGTTTGAGTAATGGCTATGATCCGTTCCTTTAGGTTAGATTTCGTATTGCTAGAAAGGGTTTCTGTATTTTGAGTTAAAATTGCCTCTACTAGTTGACTTACTTGGACCTCCAGATTGTGTATTGAAGAGGAAAGATTCTTAGTGACTTGCTTGAACTTGTTTTCAATCCTCTTATGTTCATCCTCCATACCTTTAATTTTATCTAAAATCCTATCCAACTTAGATTCCATTAAGCTCAGTTTATCATGTTGGAAACCTGGTTGTCCTTGGGGTCTAAATTGTCCTCCAACATTATTCGTCTAAGAGAAGTTAAGGTGATTCTTCCACCCAGGGTTATAGGTGTTGGAGTAGGGATTGTTGCCCCCTCCTCATCCATATTGAGGTCCCATATAACTAGCTAACTTTGGATCGTTATCCTTCATCAAGAAGCAGTCCACCATATTATAGTTCATCTGTCCACAGAGTTCACCCTTTAGTTATAAGACTTTTATCAAAGCTGAGGATGAGGCCTTCATGTTGTTGAGATATCGATTTAAGATATCAATTTTCACCTGCATCTCTATCATTTGATTAATAGCTACAACTCCTTTTTTTCTTAGAAGGTAGTGGGTTGTCTACTCTGCTTGTTCATCTGTAGGCAACTATTACTCACTGCTCTTCTACTTCGTCTACCATCTTTCTCATCAATGATCCTCCTGAAGTTGCATCAATCGTGCCTCTCATATGTGGGGTTACTCCATTATAAAATGTTTACAACGAGAACTCCTTAGGTAAGTTATGGTGTGGGAATTTTTGTTGCAAGTCCTTGTATCGTTCCCATAGTTCATAGATCAATTCTCTATCACTTTGCTGGAAGTTGGTAATCTCCTTAATAATATTCATCGTCTTGGTAAGGGGAAAATACTTGTCTAAAAAGGCACAAACTAGTTGATCCCAAGTGGTGATGTTGGCTAGGTTGAGGGAGTGGTACCAGGTCTTTGCTTTATCTCTTAGGGTAAAAGGGAAAAGTCTAATTCTTACCATATCCTCCGACATATGATGGTACTGAAAGGTATCGCAAATTTCAAGGAAATTTACTATATATGTATTGGGATCATCATTAGTTAGTTTATAGAATGCACATTCTGTTGAAACGTTTTTAGGAGGGCTAGTTTAATTTCAAAAGAGGCTGCTTGTACGGGTGGGCTAGCTACTACTTGGTTAGCCTTATAGAACCCTAGTCTCATAAAATCCATAAAGGTTCTTTGTTGACGTCCTTGGTTTGCTCTGTACTCCAAATCTTGCTAAAATTCCTCGCCCATTATTGCTTTTGCAATTTATTCTTCTTCTTTACGCCGAGCTTTCTTAATTGATCATTCTAATCAAGTGATATCTAGCTCTAAAGTTTCAGTTGCACAATGCGAACTTCTCATAACTCTTGTGTTCATGCAAGAGCACGGATTCATAAATATAAAGAAAGAATGAAAAATAAAAACTAAGTAAAACTAAAGAACTAAACTAATCACCTCCTCAGCAATGGCAACCAAAACTTGATTGGGTGTGTGTAAGTTTTAATTATTAACCCTCGATAATCTACAAGCACACAGTTCATTAGCATAGTACCAAGGGCGTTGATCCCATGAGGAGGGAACTAATCTAATACTAAAATCTAATGCCAGAAACAAGTAACAGAAATTTAAGATGTAACGAAACTAATACGAAAATTTAATTCGATCAATCAAATTAAGAATCAAACATGAAAATACTAATTGCAAAACAATTACAACACACCTAAGAATCAACATAAAGAAATTACCAATTAAGAGAAAGGGAATTTTACCTATCCTTAATGTTAACCTAACTGATTATGAATTATTGGATTGTTGGTTTTAAAATATCCTAGGGTTGATTTCTCTCTCTCAAGTTATAACCATTAACCCTAAATCATAAACCCTAATCAGATTATGGAGGTTGCAGTCTCTCAATTCATAACCTATCCAAAACCCTAATTAGTTCTGACATTCTCTAATAAACTATCGAAAACCTATACAAGATCTCTCTCCGCATAGATTATTGATCTTATTTAATTCTAGTTTCTATTAAATCACCTAACTCTCATTGGTCCAATTTAATAGTTTTTCATTCAATTCACCTTCTCAACTTATTATCAAATTATGCAATAGCATAATCAAATCACAACTATATCCAATAAAAACATAAATAATCAGATTCTCATTAATTCAAGAATAAAATTGTGAAGATGAGTTTAGAAGGTCCTCGACATTCTAGATCCTATCATCAACTGTTTAATCCAATTCTATACAATAATAAAACTGAAAAGAATAGGAAATATAATTTAAAATGCAAGATGAAAGGCAGCAATATAAGGAAACCTCCTAATTTGGGAAGTACTTCGAGTTAGCTTCTTCTCCTCTTCTCTTTTCCTTCTTCTCTTCCTCTATCTCTTAATGATCTCTCCCTAGGGTTTCTCAAAGTGGTTTATGTAAAAAGCTCCTTCTTTGCCTCTTTTTCTTCTTTGTATATCCTCTTGTGTTTTGGGTAACCCTCAGGTTTTTTGGGTCCAAAATGTCCAAAAGAATCCCTCGAAACTTGATATTCGTGTATGCCTGTGCATCTACCACAATCATGGCATGTAAGCCACAATTATGGGCCATTCCCTAGGATTATGTCATGATCGTTGCATGTAGGCCACGATCATGGGCTAAATCTGGAGCTTCTGTGACCATCATGGCCTGACATGCCACAATCTTTGGCTATTGTTTCATCCCAAATGTCTCCAAAACTCCTCCCTTTTTCGTTGTTGACCCTAAAACAATAGCAAACACATTAATGTACCTTAAAAATATAATGTTTAAGCTCAAGCACTTGTACTAACCCATAAAAATCTTTTTAAAAAATAATTAACAAACTAACACGATTCTAACCTAAACATATACTAAATGATTAAATTAACATGATGCAATTTACACTTATCAATAACCTAGGATATGATCTCTAGATTCAATTGGGCAACTGCATTACGAATTAAGAAAATCTATTAATTAAGGCAACAACCACATACGATGCGTCATTTAACCTAAGTTATGTTATCCCTAATGATTACGAACCATTAGTCATTATAAATGAATTTCAACATAAAAATTACAGATTACATTGAATATTATAGCAATGAGTTTGTAATAAAACGATGTAATGAATGCATTAAAATCATCTTTTTTCAATACCCAAATCCATACACATTGGATAACATAATCAATTTCTAAAGAGAAAAAGAAACAACAAATACAAGGAAGGAAGCTTTAATCGGGTTGTCGGTGTCGATATCAACTACGAATCAGCATCGATAAGCTACCTCTCTATGGGTCTTATCATGGTAGAGAGTTTATCTCCCTCTTCGTGCTCTCGCGAAGCTCCTGAAGGTCTCTTACGATTCAGCCCAACCAAAAATATCTTTTGCTCTTTTCTCTTGGTAGAAGCTCACTTATTCTTTTTTCCCTATGCCGTTACCTAAACGATGTTTTCATATTAAAAAGTAAGGCTCAGTAAGCTATCAATGGTCACACCTGTAACTTGGTGTGTCACAGGTGTGACACATTCCATACACATTCGTGCATTGGCCTTTTGTTTTTATTTATCAAACCCACACTACTGTTCTCTTTATTTTGTTTTTAAAACCAACGCATGCCTAAAACCCTCATTTATTATCCTCTGCTACGTCTGTGTTTTTGCTGCTTTTATCTATTATCTGCACTGTGTTATTGATCGGGTTATTTTGATGTGTGTAAGTTTTAATTAATTGATCTCGATAATCCCCATATGCACAGTTCGTTCGCGTAGTACCTAAGGTGTCGATCCCATAAGGAGGGATAATCTAAGGCCAAAACAATTCACAAAAATTTAAAATGTAACGGAACTAGAAAGAGAATTCAATTTAATCAAGGAAATCAATTCAAGAATCAATCATGAAAAGATTAATAATTTAGCAATTGCAACACACACTCAAGAATCAACCTAAATGAATTACTAATTGAGAGAAAGGAAATTTTACCTATCCTTAACGCCAACCTAATTGATTATGAATTATCGGATTATTAGTTCTAGACGATCCTAAGGTTGATTACTCTCTCAAGTTATAACCATTAACCATAAATTATAAATCCTAACCAGATTATGGAAGTTGCAATTTCTCAATTAACAACCTATTTAAAACCTTAATTAGATTTGAAGTTGTCTAATAAACTATCGGTAACCTATGCAACATCTCTCTTTGCACAATTTACCGATTTGATTTAATTTTTGTTCTATTAAATCACCTAACTCTAGTTCGCCCAATTTAATTATTTTATTCAATGTACCCCCTCAGTTTATTATCGAATTATGTGTTGGATCCCGATTTTTCTTAGGATTTATTTTATTTAAATTATTAAGCATGAAAAATAAATTAGGATTTATGGATTAGAAATTTTTGGAGTTTAATATGGTATATTATAAATTTTATAAGGTGATATGAATTAAAGAAGGAGTTGGTAGGAAATTCTTTTAATAAGGAAGGACAAAATTGGAAGAAAAATGTTGTTTTAAGTTAATAAGATAAAAGGAGAGAAGATGTCGTGAGTATTCAAAAAGAAAAGATGGAGAGAGTCGTGGAAAAACCTAGAAGGAGAGAAGAAGAAAACGAAGCAAAGAGAAGGAAGAAGAAAAGAGCAAGGAAAAAGATAGAAGGAAGAGTTTCAGCTAAGTTTTTGTTATTAGGTTAGTTTTGATAGAAGAAAGAAGTAGAAAGAAGTAGGTTTTAATATAATGAAGATGAATATGATGAAGATGAAGAAAGAAAGAAGAAGAACAAGGGGATGGTGTTTTCTTTAGATTTTTATAGATCTTAGTTTTTCTAGTTAGTTAAAATCAAGAATAGCTCAAGCTTAAGTTTACTCATAGATAGCTAGGTTTAAGAAAAGCTCTATACGTGTGTGTGGATTAAATGAACATATGTTTGTTCTTAGGGAATCAAGAATACCGACAACAAGAGCAAGGAGAAGAGCAAGCTTGACT
>JAOQMS010000005.1:21025739-21039533 GCA_027563885.1 Erythroxylum longipes
AAGTGAATAATGATATGATGCCATGTGAAGTGAATGTAGTGATCGATAGTAGCCCGCCCTTATCGTAGGATATGTACTGGAATGACCTCCTGGGCACCCCGGTGTGTACCCTGCAGTAAGGAGGGGGGTGCTACACAACAGCACCTGACGATACACCTAATCCTATGGTGGAGTCCTAATTACTATAACACTTGTATGTATACCTAGGGTGGTTTGTTTACAAACATAAAAATAAGGGTGAGCTAAATGAGCTCAGTAAGTGTAATTAGTTTACTAAAAATTTGAACTTTTTCATAACAACATAATTGTAGTATTCATATATGATCATAAAGCTCATGGTAGAGCATTTGCCATAACAATTGATTCGTATGTCATCAAATTTGGTCATAACAACACAACTGTAGTATTCATATACAATCATAAAGCTCATGGTAGAACATTTGCCATAACATTTTATTCATACATCATATTCATATACAATCATAAAGCTCATGGTAAAGCATTTGCCATAACAATTTATTCATACATCATCAAATCTAGTCATAACAACATAACCATGGCCATAGTTGAATATCTCTTCTCTTTTCTCTCATCAATGACTGTAACTTACCTTTCTCTCTCTTCTTTTGTTCTTCTTTTTGCACACATGATCATGTCATTCGATATTAAAATCTATAAGCCCTCAAATATTCCAAGCATAAGGGTCACGACTGTAGTATTAGAGGTGTCGATCCCACGAGGAGGGTACTGGCCTAATCTTAAGTCGTCTAAGGCTCAAAAGAAAGAATAAAAAGAAATAAAAAATGCACAACTGAACACGGAAAGTAAATACGAGAAATTGACTCAAGAATTGAAAGTGGAAATTTCAACAAAACATAATTAAACTAAGCATTCACACAGATCACAATGGAAATCCATCAAGAGTGTTAATCAAGTTATGAGATAGGGGATTTTACCTATTATTAATGCTAATCTAGCCATTTATGTGTTTATAGGGTATCAGCTCTAAACAATCATAGGGTTGATTACTCTCTCTCGAGTTATTACCATTAAATCCTAAATTGTAAACCCTAATCGAATTATGGAACTTGCAATCTCTCAATTCATAAATTTCCCACAATTCTAGTTAGTTCTAATGCTCTCTAATAAACAATCAGGTCTTGCATAAGATCTCCCTCTATGAAATTACCGACTAGATTGATTAAGTGATCAATTAGATAGCCTTACTCTCATTATTTGATCTAATCATTTTTATCTGACTAACCCTCTTGGTTTGTTACCGAAACATGTAAATACATTAATCAATCATAACACCAAAACTAATAAACGCAAAAATAAATAAATCAACATTAACTCAAAATAAAATCCCGAAGGAGAGTTCAGAATATTATCAATAACCCAAAATCCATCTCAACTTTATACATTTAAATGTAAAAGGAAATGAAGATAAAATGGAACTCAGGTCAGACAAATCAAGAAGGAAGCGACGTTGAGATACCACCTGATATAGGGAGCAGCGTCGTTGGGATCCACCTCTTCTTCCTCCTTCTTCCTCTTCTTCTTCTCTCCCTCTCTTCTTTTTCTCTCTTCTTAAAGTTTCCAAGAGTGGTTGAATGTAAAGCTCCCTTTCTCTGCCTCTTTCTCTATCCTCTTACATTTTAGGTAACCCTAGGGTATTTTTGAAACCAGAAAGGTCTAAAAAATCCCTCAAAACTTGACGTTCTTGAGTGTCTGTATGTCCGCCAGACACAGGCCACGATCGTGGCCAACATTTGAGCCTTTTGTGATGATTGTGGGTCATTGTTTCAGCCTTAATGTCTTCCAAAACTCCTCCATTCTTCGATATTGACCTTGAAACAATAGCAAAAACATCTGTGCCTCAAAAACATAATATTTAAGCTTAAAAGCTTGTACTAACCCATAAAATACTTAAAATACAAATAAATAACTAACTAAAACAAGTCTAACCTAAACACATACTAAATGATCGAATTAACAACTAAACATATATCAAACTATGCCCTAAAACACAATGCAATTTACACTTGTCAACATCCCCACACTTAAACATTTGCTTGTCCTTAAACAAACAAAACAACAAAAAACACAAAGCACATAATGCAATAATGAGACAATGACTTCAACTTCATGAAACAAATTTAATTCCAAACTCAATCATTCAAGTTATTCCAAATCATTAACATGCAAAATCTACATCTAGGAGTGCTAGACTAAATATACCTATTAATCATGACCCAAATGTCAAGTTTATTCACCATTTTCAATTGTACACACACATTAATAATTTTTTAGTCATTTAAACTCTATAACTACTCCTAAGTATGTTTTCATGAAAAGTCAAGCTATTTAAAAGTTTGGTAGGTTTTTACTAGAATTTTTTATATTTAATTTTTGTGGACATGGACCTAGTCTTTTACTTGGAGGCAAACATTGGTGATGAATGTCGATTCAGTTACTCGACTAAGTCATGTTTTTATTAAGCTACTTGATTAGAACTTCATTATAGCCTTTTGACACGGAGGCACATATTTGTGATGTATGTCAATCCGATTTCTTGACTACAACACATTCTCAATTGGCTACTAGCTCTATTCATAACTTGAAAGCCAGTAGAATAGTTATTTATTTAAAATTTACAAACACATTTTTTTATTACCTACCTTGCTGCTTTAGCTCGTTTCTATGAAAAAATACTAGAAAAGCTACTTTAGTCGAAAGATCTAAAATTATAAATGAATGAGACAATTTATAGGGTAATAAACTAACATTAAATCCTAATTAACTTGCATATTTTAGCCAAAGAATCTAGATCACTAATTTTGTGAGCTAGTGACTCTTTACAACCTAATACATTATGTTCAAAATTAAATCAATTTCAATCTATCTAAGCCATTGATACATTCACACAATTCATAATATGCAACCTAAACACACTAACATAAAAATATGCAAAATTCATATTTAAAGCAAAATGCACAACCCTCCCCACACTTGAACAATATATTGTCCTCAATATAAGAAGGATACATACAAGATTAAAAGGAGGAATGAAACAATATATGAAAGGCAAAAGAACAAAATACTAACAAAAATGAAAAGAAAAGGGCTAGAACATGAAATCAGCATAGTGGCTAAGGTAGTGATGTGTCGAAGGCGAAGACCAAATGCGCTTAATGCTGAGTTAGCTTTCTTATCTTATAATTGATTCAGAGAGAATAAGAGAATTAGTAGGGCAATGCATTTCGAATCATTGATATTTATTTATGGAAATGAAACAACTTTAAGTGCATAATAATTTAAACCCTAAACATGCTAATTTACAGTCATTAGCTTGACCTTGTATCATTAGAAACTTACCCAAGATCAATTATGAGCAGTTTGCTTCCACCCTTTTTGTTCAACATAAATTTTGTAGCCTATGAGTAAGCTACAAATTGCAAAATGATCAGAAGGACAATATTGCTAAAGTTAAGAAAACTAATTAATTTCAGTATGATCAGAAGGACAATATTGCTAAAGTTAAGAAAACTAATTAATTTCAGTAATGTCCTTTTCACTAATAGACTGTCAATAAAATAGGGAATAACGAAAATCCTTGAATCTTCTATTAAGTCTAGTAGTTTGTTTGGTAAAAGGGTAAGATGTTCTTATTCTTCCTTAGTCACTCCCTTTTCTTCTTCTTCGTTTGCTTTACAAATAGAGATTTTCATAGCTTCTTCAAACTCGATGTCGATTTTCATCTGTTATTCTTCCTCATGCTTCTTTAAAGATTTGACATCATCAACTCTTATAAATATTATTCTTAATGGGTAAGGCGGAGGAGGAACATAGGGAGGATCCTCATTCTTATTGTCATTCTTTTTTTGCTTCTCTTGGTCTTCTACATAGTGAGTTTCAATTGGTTTATCTATTAGTTCTCCTAAATCTTTCCCACTCTTAAGTGTAATAGCCTTAAATTGCTCTCTTGGATATACTTCCGTGTTGCTCGAAATACTTCCCACAAGTTTTGTACATAACACATTGGAAAGCTATTCCACTTGAACCTCCAGGCTAAGAATAGAAGAGGCATGAGTTCTTGCTACTCGATCAATTTTCTCTTTTAACCTCTTCTATGCCTCATCCATACTTATGAGCTTGTCCATAATCTTGTCTAGTTTGGAATCATAGTCATTGAATTTATCCTATTGATATCTATGTCCTTGATTTCTAAACTGAATCTCAGTATTATTAAACCAATGAAAATTTGAGTGGCTATGCCACCCTGACTGGTATATGCTGAAATAAGGATTGCTATCTCCCTGAACAACTTATACTCCATTAAAGTTGAATTGCTTCACATTGTTGTTTTCCCCTAAGAAGAAATCAGCTTCGATATAGCTCTCTTGTCCACATGACTCATATTTGTGCTGCATTACTATAACTGAAGAGGAAGAGGTGGCTTTCAGGCTATCAATTGCTTAGTTAGGTTGTCGATCTCAGCTTGTAATGTTTTTATTAAATTTGCAGCAACAATTTTTCCTCCTAGGTCCCAAAAGGTTGACTGTTGTCTACTTCATTTTGATGTCCAAAGACAACTAGTGTATGCCATGTCTTTTAACAGATCGTGTGCTGCTACAACTGTTTTCCTCATGAATGATCCTCCAACGGTTGCATCTATGGTGCTCCTTATGGGTGGATTAACTTCAGTGTAAAAGGTCTGCAATAAGAATTCATTGGGTAGGTTATGATGAGGACAGCTCCCTTGCAACTCCTTATACCGCTCCCACACTTCATAAAAAGACTCCCAGTCATTTTACTAGAAATTGATAATTTCCTTTATTATTCTTGTTGTCTTGTTTAGAGGGAAATACTTATCTAGAAAAACTCGCACCAACTACTCCCAAATTGTGATGTTGGATAGGCAGAGAGAATTCAACTAGGCCTTGGCTCGATCCCTAAGTATAAAGGGAAAAAACCTCATCCTAACAGCATCCTTAGACATCCCATTATATCATAAGGTGTAGTAAATTTCTAAGAAATTAGCTAAATGAGTATTGAGATCCTCATTGGCTAACCCGTAAAATTGCACCTTAGTTCACAACATATTTAGCAGTGATGGTTTGATCTCAAACATATTCTCTTACACCAGGGGTCACGTAATTCCTTGACGATGGGCATTGAGTTGTGGCCTCATGACGTCCATAAGTGTTCGTCGCTCTCTATAATGTATTTCCTCTACCATCATTCTTTCCATCTCTTTTTAGCGTTTAACTCTTGAGATTCCCCATTATTGTCTGGTGATATCCAAGTTGATGTGTCATCTACTTTATGCCCAGCTTTTTTCCACAAAATATGGTGAAAAACCTTAGACTAAAAGAATTAAACTAATTTATACCTCCCCAGTAACAGCGCCAAAAATTTAGTCATGTCGTTCAAGCTTTAAAATTTATAAGCCCGCAAATACCGCAAGTGCACCAGTCGCAACTGTAATATAAGAGGTGTCGATGCCACGAGAAGGATACCAGCCAAATCCTAAGTTGTCTAAGACTCAAAGGAAAGAATAAAAAGAAATAAAAACTGCACAAGTGAACATGGAAAGTAAATACGAGAAATTGATTCAAGAATTGTAAGTGGAAATTTCAACAAAACAAAATTAAACTGAGTAGTCACACAGGCCACAATGGAAATCTGTCAAGAGAGTTAATCAAGTTATGAAAGAGGGGATTTTACCTATCATTAATGACAATCTAGCCATTTATGTGTTTACGAGGTGTCAGTTCTAGATGGATGTAGGGTTGATTACTCTCTCTCTCGAGTTATAACCATTAAACCCTAAATTGTAAACCCTAATCGAATTATGGAATTTACAATCTCTCAATTCACAAATTGTCAATAATTCTAATTAGTTCTAAAGCTTTCTAATAAAAAATTGGGTCTCATATAGGATCTCTCAAACCAATAAACACAAAATAATTAAATCAACATTAACTCAAAGTAAAATCCCGAAGGAGAGTTTAGAACATTATCAAAAACCTAAAATCCATTTCTATACAATCCATACCAACTTTATACATTTAAATGGAAAAGGAAATGAAGATAAAATGCAACTTAGGTTGGACAAATCATGAAGGCAGCAACATTTAGATACCATCTGATCTAAGGAGTAATGGCGTCGGGATCCACTTCTTATTCCTCCTTCTTCCTCTTCTTCTTCCCTCGCTCTCTTCTTTTCTCTCTTCTTATATAAGAGTGGCTAAATGTAAAGCTTTCTTTCTCTAGCTCTTTCTCTTCTTTTTATATCCTCTTGTGTTTTGGGTAACCCTAGGGTCTTTCTAAAAATTCCCTCAAACTTGACGTTCTTGAGTGTCTGCACGTCTACGCGATGCAAGCCACGACCTTAGCTCTACAGACCATAATCGTGGCCAACATTTAAGCCTTTTATCACGATTGTGGGCTGTTGTTTCAGCCCTAATGTCTTTTAAAACTCCTTTGTTCTTCGATATTGACCCTGAAACACTAGCAAACACATTAAGGTACCTCAAAAAAATAATATTTAAGCTTAAAAGCTTGTACTAACCCATAAAACACTTGAAACACAAATAAATAACTAATTAACACAATTCTAACCTAAACACATACTAAATGATCGAATTAACGGCTAAACACATATCAAACTATGCCCTAAAACACGATGCAATATACACATTCACTCTAACGACTATGTTAAAATAATGAAAGAAAATGTTGCTTTTATACTCATTTAATGGATTGTCATGTCACCTTCTTATTTGTCATCACTAATGACTCATCACACATGTTATTTTCTCATTGGTCATCTTTAATGACTCATCAATCCACTGATATCATATAAAAAGACCAAATTGCCCTTAATAAGCACAAAAGACTAAATTGCCCTTTAATGCATTTAATTCACCAACTAACCAAATTAAATCCTAAAAATATTTCACAATTGTCTTATCATCAAATTAACCGTGAAATACTCTAATTAGGGTCAATACTTATTGATTGGATGTTTTAAAAATTTTGAATGGGATTAAAATCATCAATACCTATTATTTTTCCAAAATGTGCATTTTAATCCTAAACTTTCAGAACTCCCAAAATTCATCTGATCGGGCTTATTTTTGACCAATTTCAGTATTATTATACTCTAACACCTATTCCATAATTTTTCAAATTTTCAAGGTTGGGTCCCTAAAATCACTATTTTAGTGAAAATATTATTCACTTGGATTCACTATTCATCCAAAAATACTATTCACCGAAGTTATCCAAATTTTGTTTAAAAGTATCACCTAAATCCTCAAAGCACATTTTAGGGCTCTTTAAAGCTTATTTGGGCTCATCGTTATTTTCAGAAATTTTTCGAAAAATTTTTGGTCGGGTTTAGAGTCCTTTCTAGTCTATCCATGATCTCTATTATAACCTTAGTAATACATTTAAAAGCTTAAATTACTCTAGTACACCATAAATAGAGCATTCTTTATAAAATGCATGTACAACACATTATATAGTACAATAATTGAACTAGGATATTACAACTATTATAATTAAAAATCAGCCAGTTAAGTAGTAAACCAAATGGTTTTTGCTAAACCACAAGTAGTATTGAACTTTATGTTGATCTACTTCACTTTCTTCTTGATTTTTCAATCTCTATCTCTAATCAAACTTCAATCTTTTTAATGACTTTTCAGTTTTGTTTAAATTTAGAAACATTTTCAATCTCTATCTATAATCAAGCTTTAATCTCTTTATTAACTCCTAAGTTTTGTTCAATCTTTTCTATTAGTATCCTATTTGAATTGGTTTTCTTTAATGTTATCTAGTATATTTCAACCCCTTTTATGTTTTTTATTATATATTATTGTTTTGATTCCTTATGCTAATAGATCACAAGTTAACCCTCCTTATTTATTTTTGTTTTATTTCTTAGTTATAGTGAGTGAATCCAAATCCTAGACTAAAAAATAAAAAAGACACAAGGATTAGGGATATGGTTCTTTTTGGACTTTCATCAAGGCAAGGATTAAGGATATTTTTGTTTCCAGATTTTCATCTTCTTTATTTTCATTTTTATCTTTTTTCTTTGGTTTGTTATTTTAACATTTATGAATTATTTTTTATTCTAGTTTACAAATATAATTTAAAGGCGTTGAGTTTATTGGGTTGTGATTGAAGTTTTTATGCTAAGAAATAGTGGGATTATTGGAGAAGAATTGGGGATTGTGGGATTGATTATCTTCTCTATAAATGGAGCTTAGATCCTTTTAGTATATCCTTATCTATCCCAAAAGAGAACAAAAAAAAGATAAAGTATGGTGTTAGCTTCTATAAGACTTTAGTCAATATATATAAATATATACATCTAGTTCAGGTTGAGATTTGAGAAAAAGTCCAATTGTTGAGGCCTTTTCTATAACTCAGATAAACTCTTTCAAACTGTCAAAAAGGTAGGACCAATCGAAGTATAAGGGAGTATACATATATAAGGCTTCTAATCTAATTTGAAAGGTAAAGGAGAGGAAGGAAACAATACCTAGTAAGAAGAAAATGCAGTTCTAAAGAGAAAGTTCAATGGAAATGGAGTGTACATATATAACACATATAATCATTTTTGTTATTTTTGCTTTGATGATTTTTATTATTGTGGGTTTGGATCATTTCAGACTATTTTTTGAAAATAAAATAATTTATTATTAACTAAAGATAAACATTTACAACACTTCAATGATTGTGTACTTACCTAGAGCTAACAGTACCTCCGATTATAAGAGTAAGAAAAGTAAATTATAATATTTTCTAATTATTTCTTATATTTCTTCTTTCTCCCTCATATGCTTTATATTCCATCAAGATTTCTCTTATTCAACATAACGTTCTATCCACCATGAAATGTAGTTCAATTATATCATTTCTTTATCTCTACATGATGTAGCTACAATAGGTAAAGGTAGTTTTTGAAGATTCCACCATCTTGCTTTAAACTTCTAGCCATACTACAAGCCCATTATAGAATATAGTTATAATTACTTTCTCCACAATACATATTCATTAACTATTATATTCTTGACTAGAGATCTTGATAGTAATAACACTAGAAGTATAGGAGTGTAATGGCTTCAATAGATGTTTGGGTAGTTTTTAAAACTATTATTTTACCTTATTATTAGTGTCTATTATAATCTTTGAGGAGCTTATAAAGTCTGCATGAATCATCCAATAATAAAGATCAAGAGAGAGGGATACAGAGGGCTACTTACTTCTACTTGTTTTTATTACTCGACTGAATTACTCATACATAGTTTGGTTTAGGTATAGGTGATAGAAGTTATTAATAAAAGGACCGAGTGGAAACAAATTAGATATAATTAATTAAATAAGGGATATTTCTAGGATTACTAAACTGATGAATATAGAATAATTCCAAGAATAAACGAATAAGGTTCCTCTCATTTTTGAAAAAAGGAAATTCGAGAATAAACTATTTAGGAAGTTGGAACAGTGTTAACATTAGGGTTAATGAAAGTGATGAGATGGATGACATAAGTCGAGCTATAGTTGACTCACTTAACTCTTTACTTTGTATATATATATACAAAGAGAGAGAGAGAGAGAGATGGATGACATAAGTCAAGCTATAGTTTACTCACTTAACTCTTTACTATATATATATATATATATATAGAGAGAGAGAGAGAGAGAGAGTGATGGATGACATAAGTCAGGCTATAGTTTACTCACTTAACTTTTTACTATATATATATATGATATTGCTAATGATATAATTTTAAATAGGTAGGACTTCGGTAAGTGGATGGTTGTTCATTCCAGAAATAAAAGGTGGAAACCACTTGTCTCTATAAAGGGCAAACTAAACCCTAACCTTGATCTAAATTTGGGTCAAACTTAAAACTTGGTAGCTCACAGTGCAATGCAACCTAGGTTCTCTACTTCCAGCTTTAAGATGGAAGATAGCTGCAAAATTTATTCCAATGGTCTTTCTAAAGATCCTAATAAAAGAGGAGATTTTATCACTTTTCTAAGGGTTCAAAAGCCTAATTCAATTTCAATACCTCTCCCATGATCTAGTGTTGACTATTAAAAGGAAAAGCCCCTATGTTAATAGATTCAAATGTCACTTGATAGATGTCATACCAAGACCAAAGGCCCAAAATGTTCCTTTTTAAGGCTCAAATGTTTAACTAGAAAGTTCCTCTCATCTGCCTAAGTAAAATGTTGTTCATAAGAAGTTATTTGGTATTGGGTTAGGCTTATTTCTTGGAAATATTTAAGACAAAAATGCTCTATATTCCTAACTCATTTTAATTTGGTAATTCCAAAATTACAAGCAAAGACATATAAATTGAGCAAAGATTTTCACATTTTCTATTAATTCAGTTGATGACTATCTTTTTGTATTCAGTGATTATGAATTATGTGACAAATGATAATAGGTAAACAATTACAAGTACAAATCTTTTTCTTATTTCTTTGAAACTAACACACAACACAATCATATAACACAATATAATCATATAAGTGATCATCTTTCCAAATGCTTTCAAATTAGTATCTTGATTTCTTAGAATAGCTTTTTCATGTAACTATGTTAGATTTAGGATTGGGAGATACTTATCAAGTGTGTTAATTAATGAAAACGATGCATCTATTTTGTTTTCAACTATTCAAAAAAACAAGATATATAGTAAGTAAAAGCTTTCTATTCGAATTTAGTTTGCATTTTAGGGATCAAAGTCACCAAACCTCCCCTCACTTATCTAAGCATCACAATCACCACTAAAAATCCTTTTTAAACTAACTTTAAACCACTTCTATTAAGAATGTTTCTCTCTAAAGTGCTCTCTTTTCTCTCTCTAAAATGTTGCCCTCCAAGTTGCCTCCTCCACCCTCACCTTCTGAACTAGTTCCTAGCTCCTCATTCTCACCTTTAATCCTCTACCCCTCCCTCCCTACCTTATTTATTTGGTTCACCTTGCTTCCATTGATGTGCAACAACAAAACCTACTTCTCCTTGTACTTTTCTCTTTTTAAGACTATCCTGAAGCCCAAAATAGGGCATTTTAGTCCACTAAGTTATAAAACCCCTATTAGCTTTACTTTATTTCCTTCTTTGGACACTGATTGATAAGCCTCATCCACTTCAAAAATTAAACCATTTCCCTATAAAGACATGTCAAATAGCTAGTCAAAAGCTAGCCAAAAAGACACTTATGTAATGACTTTCCCACCTTTCCCTACCTTTTTATCCTTAACCCCCTCTACTGGTGCAAACCTAAAGCTAAGCACACAATTTCAACCCCCATGCATAAATAGGAGACAAGATGTGGTGAATAAACTCCTCAACTCCTACATTATTGTCCACCCAAAGATAAAGAAGGATGCTCTATAGTTACTTCAAATGTGGAGATGATCAAGGAGGGAGCTCGTAGCTGGGAAGCCATGTTAGTTAACTACTTTATAGGATATAGACCTTCATTTCCAATGGTTTTAGCATAGGAACATAAGCAATGAAAGTGCAGAGGATTTTAGGAAGTTCTCCAATCAAAGGAGAACCTAATTCTCTTCACTTTTTTCTTCCTATGCAAAAGCTGCCAAAGTAGTCGAGGATGGATAGTGACACCTCCACAGCTTCCCTATTCATGTAAAGATGGAAACTAGGCATTAACTTTAAGAAGATAGAGCAAGATAAGATTCCAATATAGGTTGATTTTTATAATGTAGCCTTAAAATATTAGAAACTATGGGATTAAGCATGCTAGCTAACTACTTAGGAAAATTGATATGCATGGAGGAAAATACAACAAAAAAAGAATAAGATTTTATAGATTTTGCATAAGTATAGTTATAAATGCATGTTTGACTATAATTATACACCCATATCTAATGTATTTTGCTTGATATTTTATAGTTTTATTATATATTTGGTAATTAATTCTCTCCAAGTGCATTTATAGGTTATAATTGCCTTTATCGACTAAAAGGAGAAGAAGTCAGATGAAAACGTGGTATAAAATGAAGTTTTTAACCAAATTAGAGATACACAATAGTGTCTGTACCTGTGTAACTCTCAAAGCCAGTGTAAATTATGAATTTTAAAGTTTTGAATATACACGATATCTCACACACCATGAATCAAGCTACGTATGTCTTAGAAATCCTAAAATTTACTATAAAAGGATGTGAGTGGAGGTAATTTAAGGAGAGCTGAATTTTGCAGGAATTCCATGTAGAATTGCAATTTTTGAAGTTTTTTTGAATATAAACGGTCTCTTACATGGCTTGTAAGTGGTTGTGTATGTCACAATAACCCTAAATTTTACTATAGAAGGACGGGAACAGAAGCAAATCGAGGAGGGCCAAGTTTTACATTAGATTTCAAATGTGAAAAACTCAAAGAGGCGATGATAAAGATCTAGAGATAAGGAAAACATGAATTTAACATCAAAAGAGATCTGATAAAAGGCTAAATCAATCTGACTTGCAAGAAGATTCAATAGATAGAAAGGGAGATTTAGAATTATAAAATCTTTACTTTCTACTAGTTTTTCTGCATGTTTATATTTGATTTCATTTTCTATTATGAGTAATTAAACACTTTTTGGTATCTAGGTGTGATAAACCCTAGTTTGTGATAACAATATGCCTTAATCTTTTATTCAATGCAATTATTTTGAAAGATTTTTGTGATTCAATTATATATTTTAAACATATTCTAATAGATTTGGCATATTAATGCATGATTTGATTTCATATCATTGAGAATAAAAAATCCTTTGTATGAATAGACCTACCATAATTCAAAGGAGTTGATTGCAAACCTAAAGAAAGGTCGAAATAAATGCTCTAGATTAGAGTCAAACCTAATAGCAGAATTTATGAATTGATAACGCAAACCTAGGAATTTTAACTAGAAAGATTTCAGTTAATCAATGTATTGATTAGTTAGTATTCCAGAGAGAATTATTAACATAAGATAGGAATTTTCATGGTCCAATAGTCAACAAATAATTGCATGATAAAATGTTAATTATTTAATGTTTTTAAGGGGATTCATCACCTAGACAGTAACATTTGATATTGAGTTTTCTAAGTAATTTTCTTTGTCTTCTGCGTTCATTATTATTTTCTATTTTATTTTAATTTTTTAAGTTTTATTTTTAATTAAAAACCAAACATCCAATTCGTTGGCTAGATAACAAGAGAAAGGTCACTAGTAGTAATTATTGGCTTTGTGGGATCGACTCGTACTTGCCTGTATTAGCTACAACTACACTATACACTTGTGGTTAATTCAATATTGATATAACATATAGGCCTTGTTTGGTAAATGGCTTATCAACTATTTTTGGTGGATTGAGAGGTATTTGGCTATTTGACCATGTCAAACTGTTGATAGTCATGTTTAGTAATCAAGTGATTAGGTTGGTGTATTGAACCTAATCTACTGTTTTTGAAAGTGCTCATATGAGGAGTGTTCTGCTCTAGTGTTTGAGAAATTAAGGGACGAAAAGATGATTATATCCAAAAGTTACTACAAATTACTCAAGCTGCCATCTTTTATTATTGCTTTCCCTTCACCAAACACTAGTACCTTAAACTTCAACTTGATTAATAAGTTAACATATTAGAAAAATGAATTTCAACTTGATTAATATAGATAAAGAAAGTAGTGGTAGTAGTAGTAGTAGTAGTAATAATAATAATAATAATAATAATAATAATAATAATAATAATAATAATAATAATAAT
>JAOQMS010000005.1:21049267-21059726 GCA_027563885.1 Erythroxylum longipes
TAATAATAATAATATTCATTTCTTTATTTATTGTTATTATTATATGTTTTTATTAGAGTTATAAACTTAATTTTTGTGAAATTAAATATCTAAAATCTAAATTTTTATGAGAATATTCAAAGAAATACTAAGATATAATACTCATGTCTTTATAAATCCTTTTTATTAAGTCATGCCCTCATAAGTAATTTTACTTATAAACAACTAATTTTACTAAACATCTTTAAATAAACAACTGATGTTATCTACTAGTCAAATCAGCTGATATAATCTACTGTGAGTTAATTGCTAAAAGAATTAGTTAACAACTAATGCAATTCGTTAATTTCCAAACAAGGCTATAAAGAAAAATATATCAATCATATAGAACTATCTAAAGACCTCTTGGGCATTTTATCCCTCATAAGGATAAGCTTAAATAACTTATTATAAGAAGACTCCATCTTGGGAACTTATCAATGTAATCCCTCACTCTATGCTTAACGCAAAGTTTATAAGATAGTAATTTTTAAGAAGGGAAACTATAAGGAGTTAATAGAATTAAAAAATCTGGAGAGTATTATTATAGATGCTATTAGACATGGAAATGTTAGATGTTTATTTGACAATAATTATACACCCATATTTAAGACGTTTTTCTTAATATTCTATAGTTTCATTATATATTTGGTACTTAATTCTCTCCAAGTGCACTGGTAGGTCATAATTGCCTTCATGAATTTAAAGGGGAAGAATTCAGATGAAATCGTGCCATAGAACAAAGATTTGAAGCAACTAAGGACCTACACAATTGTGTAAGTCTCTATAAATGTGTTAAGATTCGAAAATTTTAGTTCTAGTTGTGTGGAGTTACACGCTTGTGATTGTTGACATGCACAGTCACTTATATTGCCCCTATAACTCTATGTGCTCATGTGAAATCACAAATTTAGGTTTTTCTATTATACACAATCTCCTACAAGCCTATGTAAGTGATCGTGTATATCCCAAAAATCCTAAATTGTACTATAAAAGGATGTGAGTGAAGGCAAAAAAAAAGATAACTGAGTCATTAAGTAGTTTTGAGATGTGAGAGACCTAGAGAGGCAATAGATCTGATTAAGGGATGAGGAAAATACAAAGAATACATCAAGAGACCATTAGATAACAACATCAAATCCATACTTACAAGAAGATTCAATAGTAGAGAAAGGGAGATTTTGAATTATGATTTCTTTGTTTTCTATTAGTTTTTCTGCATATTTGTTACTGATTTTGTTTTTTATAAGTAACTAAACGTGTTTAGTTTATAAGTTTGATGAACCCTAGTTCTTTATAACAATATATTTTGATTTTTTATTTAATACATTTATATTGATTGATTTATTATGATTCAATTATTTGTTTTATTCTTGTTCTAATATATTCAGAATATTAGTTCATAATTTGATTTCATATGATTGAGATTGAGAAATCCTCTTACATGAATAGATCTACCATAGTTGGAAGGAGTTGCATGTAAACCTAGAGATAGCTGAACATAAATCCTTCGGATTAGGGCCAAACCTAATAGTGGAATTCGTAAATCGATAAGGTAATGTGGAATTCATAAATCGATAATGTAATCCTAAGGATTTGAAGTAGAAAGAGTTTTATTAATCAATTGATGGGTTTATTGTTAGTAGTATTGAGAAAGATATTAACATAAGATAGGAATTTCCACAGTCTAATAATTAATAATATAATTACATGATAAAGGGTTAATATGTAATGATTTTTAGGGGGATTCATCATATAGACACTATTATTTAATATTGATTTTTCCAAGTACTTTCCTCTATCTTGAGTTTAGAATTATTTTAATTCTTAGTTTGTTTATTTAGTTTAATTTTTAATTAAAATCCAAAATATGATCATTAGGTTATAAAATAGAAAAGGGTAACTACTAGTATTCACAGTCTTTATGGGATTTACCCATACTTGCTTGTGCTAGCTATAGCTACGCTATGTACTTATGGTAGATTTAAATATTGATCTAATTGTAGTCAATCAGGAAACTAAACATAATGTAGATTTCATGGCCTAGGAAGTGCAATCCAAGGCTGCTTCTAAGGCTAGAGAGGAAGACAGGATTAATGGGGAATCTTTAAATGCTACCTATGTCATGGTAACTGAGAATTTTAAGGAAGAGGGATATAAAAAATGATATAAGGTGCTCCTCATTTCTGAAGTATGCAAAGGAAATTCTTAAGAAAGAATCAATAATGGTACAAATAGAGGAAAATTACTTGAAAGTAAGTAATAGAAAATAAGTAATGAGAAGGAGATCTAAGGGATCAAAAGGTAGCATCTATACTTAATGTCTTTTACAGTGTGGAATGTTAGAGGCCTAAACTAACCAAGAAAGCAACATGATTTTAGGGATTTTTTCTTTAAACAAAAGCCACTAGTAATTGGTATTTTTAGAAACAAAAATAAGGTAGGAGAATGTGGAGAAACCAAGTTACTTACTTTTCATAAACTAACTACTCAAGATGAGGTAATCCTTTGAACAAAACATTATTTTCAAGGTGGGGAATGGTGAAACAACATCTTTATAATTTAATAACTGGGGAAGAGGGGCCCCCCTAATAAGGAATCAAGTGGAAAGTTAACTAATGAAGTGGAAAGTTAACTAATGAAAAACACCCCAGAGAAGCCAAGGTAAATAGATAGATAAAGGAAGACCAATACGATAACTACCTAAGAGGAATGGAACAATGGCTACATTATTACACCCTGAATCTAAACGAGGAAGACAACTATAGTTGGATCAATGAAACTAATAGGAAGTTCAACAACAAAGCTTATAGGAATTGGATAAGGCCTAAAGGACATAAGCTTAAATGGACTTAGATTATTTGGAACAATTGCCTCATGTCAAGAGTCTCCTTTCTATTATGGATGGCAATGAAAAACAACCTTCTCGCATTAGATAAACTAAGATTTATGAACATGCCTAGCACCTACCCACTTTGTATGAATAGAGTGGAATTAAACTTTGATTTATTTTTGAATGTGACTTCTTATTAAGAGTATGGAATCGAGCCAAAACTATATGAATTTGGAAATGTTCCACTAATAAGATTCAAAGGATTATCCAGGCCATAATAGAAGGGAGACATACTAATAGGTGTAATAAAGATGCATATATAACTAGTGTGAAAATTTGTTCATAAGAACTGTAGAGATAAATGAACAATGGGGCCTTCAATAGAATAGAGAGCTCTTAGGAGGCAATAATAGCGGGAGCAAGGATAAGATAGATAATGGTCCTAAATAAGGCAACTTGGAATTATAGTAACAAACTAGTAAGTTCATTGAGAATTTAACAACACTCAAAATAGTTAAGTATATAAAAAGTCTAATCCTAGTTACCAAGAAGACATGCATATAAAAAAAATCGATCTTATTTACTAAGAAGACATCCACGTAGGAATAAAACCAAAAATAAGACAAAAAAAGCTACGTATTATAATTCCATGCTATATAGAGGAGGGATCTAGATGTCCTAACCATATCATCTTTGAGACATAGTCAATGAAAAATAAAGAGATTAATAGGAGATTAGTCAAAAAACAAGTGTAAAATTAAAAGTTAGTAGGTAATTAGAGGTTAATAAGATGAGTACCTATAAGGAAAGGCATACTTCAGAGTGCATTACGAAACCAAAGAGGAATCACCAAAAGACAACCTCTAAGTTGCCCTTAAATAATTGTTTATGTCATGAAAAGAATGAACCAGATGTAAGAAGGGTCAAACCAGGCTAACAAATGGCACACTAGACTAATACATGAAAGGGATAAAGCTAGAGATATCATGTCATAGCATAAACATGGTTAGCTGTGTAGTGTAGGCATAGATGCCTACTTCAGAAACTGAAATAGGTTTAATCTAAGATGTTAAGGGTGTACCATGGGATATTATAGGACTATTTTACAACACATAATATGCCAAAACCTTATGTAAAGCTTTCATTTGAATGAATTATTTATATTCTAAAAGAAAAGTTTTATATTCACTTACTTGTATGTTTTTATTCTTTTTGAACTTTCCTATTACCATATTTTTAGCAAAAATGTTACTACCTACACTAGTTTGTCAAATACAATATATTAAGGAGGACAATTATTTTCAACATTTGCTGCTTTCTTAAAATTTCCAAATATGATAGTTGTGTACAAAACTCATAAAATTATTTTTCTAATATTTTTAGGTTAAAATTATAATAGAGGATATGGAATCATAAAAAAAAGATTCGATGAACTTAACATCTTCTACTAATGGTAAGTATGATCTTATCAAACATCTAATAGAAATATTTAATATCACTGTATATCACACACACACACCCAGTCCGAATCCCTGCACCACTGCAGAGTCTGGGGAGGTCTGATAGTATGTAACCTTAACCCTACAGAGTAAAGAGGTTGTTTCCAGTAAACTCACATGCAAATGTGACATGACATGAAAAGAAACTACAAATAAGTGATGCAGGTTAAAAAGAGTAAAGAAATATAAAGATAAATAAATAAAATAAAATACCTAATATGGTGCCAAGATCTTCTAATACCTAATAAGCTGCAAAGTACGACTCTTTATGTCTCGAGTTGTGTTAGGGATCCTTGCTCAGTAGCCATGTGAGTATGAACAATACAAAGGTATTGGATGGCCTCGAAGGACCTTTCCCCATACACTAGAGCTGAAAAGCCAAGTTATAGGACAGAAAGACTTGTCCATGACTTACAACTAGAAAAGACAAATTGGACACTAGGGTTAGACTTCTTAAGCAGCAGATACGTCGTCAAAGCTTTATAGTAAATGGCTCCCAATAACTACCACGACTGTTTTGGCACACTTTAAAGGATATCCTTTACTTATATGGAATTTTCTATTTCTAGCCAATTCCTCAATAAAGGTGACCTCTGTCATATCCTTCTTGATCACTTCCCTCCAGTTCGTGTTTGGCCTTCCTTTTCTCCTCTTGTAGTCACAAAGGGTTATTTTCTCACAACTTCTAACAGGAGCATCAGGGTGCCTCCTGCTCACATGCCCAAACCACATAAGCCTGGTCTCTTGCAACTTGTCGGCAATACTAGCCACCTGTATTTTGTCTTTCACCGCACAATTCCGGACCTTATCTCTTCTGGTAATGTCACATATCCACTAGAGCATTCGCATCTCAGGTACCAGCAACTTACTTGTATATCTACATTTGGTGGGCTAACACTCCGCCTCATATAACATGGTTGGTTGAATCACCATTCTATAATATTTCCCTTTAAGCTTTCATGGAATCTTCTTATCATATAAGACTCCTGATGTGCTTCGTCATTTGACCCATCCAGATCTGATATGATGGAATATAGGCATCAATATTACCATCACTCTAAATGATAGACCTGACGTATTTAAAACTTGATTTTTATAGTATGACATTAATACCAATTACTAAGGTCACCTCATGGACCATCTGGCTTTCCGAAAAGTTATATTCTAAGTACTCCGTCTTCGTCCTGCTCATTTAAAACCTTTTGACTCTAACGTTTCTCTCCAACATTCTAACTTGAAATTACATGATTATCTTAACCTGGATCCAGATCTTCGAACCATGGAACTATGGGAGCTATCGACTCATTTTATTAAGGTTTTGACTGGTTAATCAGCAATCGCTCCCCTTCTTCAGAGCGGTGACTGACGGGATAAACAGGGGGCCTGTAGCCCCGGTTCATCTTTCCATTATATCCAATACATAGATAGAAGTGATGGAATGGCCAGACCCCCTCCCTGGTCTCATCCACGAAGACAATATCGACATCAAATAACATACACTAAGATACCTCTCCTTAAATATGTTTGGTAAGCTCATCAATCACTAATGTAAACAGAAAAGGGCTTAAGGCAGAGCCTTGGTGTAGCCCAATACAAATAGAAAAAGTTTCCATGTCGCCTTCTATCGTCCGTACATTCATCATTGCTCCTTCATACATATCCCTAATTACCCGTATATAGGTCATAGGAATTCCATTTGCCACCAAACACCTCTACAAGATTTCCCTAGGAATCCTGTCATATGCCTTCTCTAAATCAATAAAAACCATATGTAAATTCCGTTTTCGTTCCCTATAGCATTCCATTAGCCTATAGCGGAGATGTATCACTTTTGTCGTGGACCTATCAGGCATAAAGCTAAATTGGTTGGCCGATATAGAATCTGCTCTCTTGACTCTCTTCTCAATCACGTTCTCCCACAACTTCATAGTGTGACTTAGTAGTTTAAGGCCTCTATAGTTGTGACAATGTTAGATGTCCCCTTTGGCCTTGTATAATGGAATCAACCTACTAAATCTCCATTAATCTGGCATTATGGGCTTACTCGAGGATCACATTAGAAAGTTGAAATAGCCACTCAATACCGACAACTCCTATTCTCTTCTATACCTCTATAGGGATCTCATCCAACCCTACTACCCTTCTGCTCTTCATCTCCCTCAAAACCTTTGTAATTGCTTCCCTTGTGACCCTTTCACAACAAGACCAGTTATGAAAATGCTCTGACACAAAGGGGTCACCTAACTCTATGTTGGCCAAGATGTCTTCATTATATAGGCTAAAAAAGTATCTCTTCTATCTACTCTTGATGGTAAGGGCCTCCATAAGTACCTGCCTTGCTTTATCTCGTTTACGACAGATTTGGTTGAAATCCCTCATCTTACATGCTTTATCTCGTACCAACTTGAAAATTTTTTATGCTCCCCTGTTAGTTTCCAAACTCTTGTACAAGGTCTCGTAAGCTTCACCTTTAGCTACTAAAATTGTCTTCTTTGCCCTCCTCTTTGCCAGTTTATACCTTACTCTATTATGGGCTGTTTGGTTGAGGGTAATAGAAATTATATTACCCTCCTCTTTTTCTTATTACCTATTTTATTGTTCGGTTTGCAAAAGAGCCGGGAATAACTATTCCTAAACCTTGACTATTCCGTACAAAATAGAATAGCCAAAGAACTTTCTCCCTCCCTTTTAACCTATTACACATAGATTCGGAATAGGTAAACATACCTCCTCTTTCTCTTGACAAGCTTTACCCTTCGTTTGTTTTCCAACAAAATTTTCACTCACGCAGCAGCACACGCTTCGTCTCTGGCTCTACTGTCATTACTCTCATCCTCAATGCAACTTGCGTTGATTAGGTAAGGACAAATCTTCTCCCCACAACTTGCATTGAACATTTGTCGTGACATCGATGATTGATTTTATGTTCATTTTTTCTCGTAAATTGTATATGTGAAGCGCGACTGGATTATGTTCATTCTTTATTTATCAACAGCTTCTATGTTGATTTATGTTCAGTTTTAGTCTTGACTGCGTTGATTTATGTTCAGTTCAGATCCATATATTCTCCCCCATTTACTTGTCCAAACTCGCTCCTGCGTTATGATCAAGCTTTTCTAGATTTAGAATTTTCCTCATTATACTCATTATCTTTTCCAATGTTCTTCACACCCTTTTCAGATTCTTTTGGAATTTTTTACTTTTTTCCTTCTTAAAGTTCTCAAGAATTCCTGTCATTGATAGCTGGGTATGTTAAAAATGGAATGGTTTATGAAGTAAGAAAAGTGTTTGATAGAATGTCTCAGAGAAATGTAGTTTCGTGGATTGCCATGGTTAAGGGTTATGTTGAAGGTGGGATGATAAAGGAAGTGGAATTGTTGTTTTGGCAAATGTCTGAAAAGAATGTGGTTTCTCGGACTGTGATGTTAGGTGGTTTTATTGTTGACTGAAGTTAGAATGATTTTTGATGAGATGCCAAAGAGGAATGTGATTGCATGGACTACGATGATTAGTGGATAGGCCATGAATAATAGGGTGGATATGGCTAGAAAGATGTTTGAAGTGATGCCTGAGAAAAATTAGGTCACTTGGACAACAATGTTAATGGGATATACTAGCTGCAGAACTTTTTAAAGCAATGCTGTCGAAGCCACTTCCTTTATTAGCTTGTTCCACTTTAAAGTCACCCAGAAAAGAATCGAGTGATATTCTTGCTTTTTTTTCTTTTGTTCGAAAGTTCGAAGCAAATTAACAGTGATAGAGGACAATGAGACCAGATTGGGAGCTCAGGTATTGCTGTCATCATAAGTAAGTTGTTTTTTGGTCACTGTCACTGTGTGCACTGTCGTTATTCTTGCGGTATGTCTCGACCCTTCTCTACTTTCATTTAATAGTTGAGCTAGCTTCTTGATGCAGTTAAACCATGCACCCAAATTACTGATTTGAGTCAATAGTTCCATAAGCAAGGTTTATCTGTACTGTAGAAAAGCTCTCTTCATCGTGTTCTCTTCCAGATTGCCTGATGCGTTCTAAGGTGCATCTGGTCCTCAGTGGATGTTTTAGTTTTGGGTTACAATTACTTAATAACATTCTTATAAAGATCCTTATATATCTTCTTCAACTCTTCGTTTATTAGCTTTAACTCTATTATGTTTTAAGTATACTACTACTGGGTATGGTCAAAAACCACAGTATGATTGAGCTAAACTTGTGGTTTTCTGTATTAAATATAATTAGTGCCTAAATATAAGATACTATTTCACTAGAGATTATTTAGTGGTTGTTGTGATAGTCATGGTTGTTAATGTATATAGACTAATTAATGCTCAAAGTATATTTTATATTCTTTGTTCACTTCTCTCTTCAAAGAATTCTTCTTTTTGTTATTGGGTATTTGTGATGCACTTCTTGAGCTCTGTTTTTACCTTCTTGCTTTCCATCTTCCTTGGAACAAGGAAATAGAAAAGAAATTTTTTTGACAAAAAGGTTGCAATTGCATACAGAGAAAGATAGATAGATAGCAAGGGGTGACATGGGGTTGGAGATTGTGGAGCCAAACACATGTATAAGGGGTTTCTGTACTAGCAAGTCCATCCCTCTTCATCTCCCTCCTTCTTACTCACTACACTCCCCAATTGCCAAAGGTAACACCTTTGACTACATCGCGTATACAACTGTTTTTTTTCTTCCATCTGTGGTTTTCTCTTTCTTTATCTTTTTTTTAATGTTTAGGAGTGGTTTCTATACGTACAGAGGCTTAGAGTGTAGTGTTTTTTCCCCACCTGTGGTTTTCTCTTTCTTTATCTTTTTTTATGTTTAGGAGTGGATTCTACATGTGTAAGGGCGCAAAGTGTAGTGTATTTCTGGATGGGAGGAAAGTTGCAATGAAGAAGCCTGTCTTGTCTACTACTGAGGACCTTGACAAGTTCCATAAGGAGCTCCAACTCTTATGGTCTCTGTCTCACCTGTGATGCATGCCTTAGGAACTGTTGTGATAGTCATTACTATTTTGGAATGTCAATGCTTTGTTCTAGTAAGAAAATGGTCTTGTTCTGCTTAACTTGACCAAAACATATCATCTTATGCTACTGAGTTTAAGTAGTGTGAACATGATCTGCTTTTTAAAGTTCTGCTAAACTAAATGGTGCAAAATAAAATTTGGATATGTAAACTAATTAAATAATGTGATGGTAGTAAATGATGACATTGTAGGTTTTTGAGACTTTGTTTTCCTGTAGCTATTAGCAATGTTCATGGATGGATGGTTTTACTTTAGTTTTCTGTTTTTTTTTCCATGGGACATTAAAGTGCAATAGATCATCTTGGCATTGCCAAGCTGGTTGCAGCTCATACAAAGCCTCCCAATTACGTGTTGTTTTTCAACTTCTAGGAATCTGGCAATCTTTCTGGCAAGTTGCACATTGAACAGTAGGGTCTAAATACTGTTACGGTGCTTAGGATTGCTCTCAATCTTGGTATTTTTTTTAATCAACCTAGAAAGAGGATCTCCAGATAACTAAGGATTTTGTACGAACTTGTAAGAAGAAGAAGAAGAAAAAGAAAATTAATAATAATAAAGAATTCAATAATAATAATAATAATAATAAAATTAATAAAAATAAAGAATTAATAATAATAATAGTAAGTAGACAATTAATAATAATAATAATAATAAATAATAATAATAATTAATAAGAAGAAGAAGAAATTAATAATAATAAGGAATTTAATAATAATAAAAATATAAATAATAATAATAATGAATTTATTAATAATAATTATTAAAAAATTAATAAAAAATAATAAGAATAATAATAATAAGTAGAAAGTTAATAATAATAATAATTAACAATAATGAGATTAATAAATTTAATAATAATAAGAAGAAAATTAATAAAAATAAGAAGAAATTTAATAATAAGGAATTTAATAATAATAAAAATTGTAATTAATAATAATAAGGAATTTAATAGTACTTATAATAATTAATAATAATAATAAGAATAAGAATAATAATGAATAAGAATAAGAATAATAAATTAATAAGAATAATAAATTTAATAATAATAATAATAATTAATAAGAATAAGAATAATAAATTTAATAATAA
>JAOQMS010000005.1:21059826-21076044 GCA_027563885.1 Erythroxylum longipes
AATAATGATGATGATGATGATGATGATGATGATGATGATGATGATGATGATGATGATGATGATGATGATGATAATAAGGATAAGGATATTTTGGTTTTTTTGTTAGTTATTCTTTTGTCATTTCAAGTTTATATTTTTGAACCAAATACTAGCATAGAAATTCTTTATCTATTATATTCCTTGAGCTAAACAAAGTAATACTCATTTTATTCTATTCCTCATCTTTTCTATTCCTAAAAATAACTATTTTATTCCTTATTTATTTCATTCTTTAAACCAAACCGCCTGTTAGTTTCCTGCTCCGCCTCTGTTGTACTTGCTAATAGAGCTTTGTATGCTCTCTTTTTTGCCTTCACTTTTCCCTGAACCTCTTCCGACCACCACCAAGATTCCATTCGCCCACCCCATAGCCCTTTAGAAACTCCCAGGAGTTTTGTGGCAATGGAGCTACTCCCTCCCATATTCGATTGGCATCTCCTCTCACAGACCATGCGACTCCATAACGGATTCGAGCCATAAATTGTTCCACCATGTCCCCTTTTAGATCCCACCATCTCATTTTACGACACCGCTTAGTAAATTGTTGCATCTCCATCCCTTCACTTTGAGATCCAAAACTAACAATCTATGCTATGTTGCTAAGCATACAGCCAGAAGCACTTTGCAGTCCTTGCACCATGCTCTGGCTTTGCTCCTGACAAGGAAATAATCAATTTACATCTTGGTCGTGCTACTCTTAGATGTCATTAGGTGCGCCTCATTTTTCTTAAATAAGAAATTTGCTATCACTAACTTAAATGCTATGGCCATGTCCAATAAAGTATTCCCACTTTCATTTCTAGTGTCGTACCCGAAACTCTTATGAGTCCCTGTATATCCTTCTGAAATAGTCCTTATATGCCCATTAAAATCACCTCCTAAGATAACCTGCTCAGTATTAGGGATTTGCTGGATCAATCCATCCAGCACCGCCTAGAATAGACGTTTTTGTTAATCATCTAAACCAGCTTGAGGTGCATATGTACACACTAAATTGAGAACACCATTGCTAATAATAATCTTAGCCACCATAATCTTATCATTTATCCTTGTGATCTCCACCACTTGATTTATAAGTTCCTTGACTACTAGGATACCTACCCCATTCTACCTCCGCAGATCCCCCGAGTACCATAGTTTGAATCCCCTTATCTCCTTTGCATTAGATCCCAAGCATATGGTCTCCTGAATACAGGCTATTTGTATCTTATACTTGTCTAAAATCTCTACTAATTCTAAAGACTTCTCCATTAAGGTCCAAGTGTTTCAAGAGCATGTTCTTAGTCTGTCATCACTTTTTTTATTTTTGCACGTGGAATGCACCGAAAAGCTTGCTTGTGTCCCATCCGCGAGATTCAAAGCCATTTCTCCTAACTCACGGCCCCCACACTTTCCCACAAGTTCTTCCCAAAAAGCCCTTGGGATTCCCAAAGTAAACACAATCTTGAGATTAGAAAAGGAGACGAGCCAATTGGCTCGAAAAGAGACCATGAAGGAGAGAAAATAGCACAACTACAAACCTATAAGAGGTAAACACTAAAAGCAAAGGCACTCTGAATCGAACGTACTAAAGAGAAGCAAAAAGACTATAAAAAGACAAAACTAAGAAAACGGAAAGATGATGATGATGATGATGATGATGATCATAATAATAATAATACAAAAAGGTGATTAAAAAAAGACTTGACTAGTTTATCTGTAGAAGTCCAGTATCTTAAAAGCCACGGGAAATTAAATTGCCAAACAAAGAAGGAAGCTTGAGTGAACAAATAATGCCAAGCATCAAAACGGTAGCATCAGGGTGATGGAGTCGTGATTTAAAAGGAGCAAACAATAATAATAATTAGGGAAGCATGCAAAGAAAGAACCGTGGTTCAAAAGAGGGCAATATTGTAGTTTTACCACGCTTGACAGAGCCTAAGCGTCCAGATAAATTTTTACTTTAGAGGCATGCAAGTGACAAAGAACGATGAACCTGGATAGGAGTGCGTTTAAAGCAAAAGGCTTTAAAGAAAAATATATATGAAGAATTTAGTTAGGAATGAATATAAGGGAACGTCGTGTATTGGAAAAAGTTGCAAGTTAAAAAGTGGATGACCAACGGCTCCTACAACAAAAAGAAAGACGTCCTTTACGCATTAGTAGTATCAACACAGTTGCAATAGCAGACTTGTCAGAAGTCTTGAGCAAGCTAACAGAAAAGACGCATGATGTGCCAAAACTCTGCAAAAGTTGACGTACGTTCCTCGAATGCAGTGCAAGTACCTAAGCTTCACCATCCCTTATTGATAGGCCCAGTCGGTTGAAACAGGAGTAGCATACAGAAAAGAGATGAAGCTCCCAAGCTAGTATACACAATAACCATGTCAACCGCTAGCTCTATCAACGAATGCAACACGAAAAAGTGTAAGTTAATGTACTAGAGGCAAAACCAGAAAACCCAAACAAAACAACGGGAGCTCCTTATGGGCAATGGACTCGTAACAATAGGTAAAAGCTAGAGAAGAACGTTCCTATATAGTAACCTAGGTTTTAGTGGTGGCACGAAGAAAAGATGAAACATCAGAACTATGGAATTTGGAATTCCTACAAAGATATGCCTTTCTCTAAATTGTAATTATCATTGTGATTCATCATTATGAGAATACTTTAAAATGATTTCTCTTTCAATCCAAAAAGGAATTAGTATTGACAACGATTCAATATGAACTAACCAAAAAGTGAAGGACTAATCTTAAAACTTGATTTATCCTCCATTTTTACTATGATAAGGATTTATGACACACTTCGATCTTATCTTAGCCAAAAGTTGACTTACTAGACATATAAATAGGAATAGTGAAACAAAGAAAAGCATCTTCGACGCAGTATCAAAATCTCCAACTGTGGACTCCCAAGTCAAGCTTGCGACGCTTGGAGCTGTAATAAACAGAAAGAACGCAAGCCTTGGGATAGTCGAAAGCCGATCACTACATGATAAACATTGATATAGAGTCACTAAAAGAACCAAATAGTGAATCATGCCAAGAGAGAACAAGCAAATAACACTTTCTTTCCACCCCATGTTAGTCACCACTTGTGCGCTGACCAAGTCTGTGATCATCGACAACTACGTTGATGATAATCTTACTTCTTTTAAAAAAATAACATTTCATATACATAAAAGGATTGGAAATTATTTGCATCAATAAGTAAAAAAGAACAAAAAACAAAGAGGATAATAATGCATCTTTTAGAGATGATGAAGCACAAAAATTATTAAATAAAGAAAAAAAAGCTATTTTTGACATATATTCTTATTTTCCTCTAATAACTACTAATGGTTTTCAACCTAATTTAGAAAGCTTTTTGGTTGATAAGGATACAATTTTGCAATATAAACGAGGACGAGTGAGATAGTTCTATAGTTTATATATTCCTTTAAATGCTTTAAATTCACCCTATTTTAAAAAAAATGTCATAACAATGGTAGGTCTAGGACTTAGGGCACCTTCTTATTATGAGATCTATATGACTTTGCCTTAAGATTTGAAAAAGAATATCAATTGATTGTTGATAGATATAAGTCTAGTTAGGAAACAACGTAATGCACTATTATGACAGACAAGTCGACTAATCAAAAACAAAGAATCTTAATTAATTTCTTAGTTTATTGTAATATTGGAATAACTTTTATCAAGTTTGTTGATCCTTATGATATAGTAAAAAGTGCCCATGCTTTATCTGAATTGTTTTCTAAAATTATCAAGTGGGGTAGACCAAAAATTGTTGTGCATTTCATTATATATAATTCAACTAATTAAGTATCAGTTAGAGTAGTTTTTACAATCAAAAAATAAGCATATTTATTTATTAGTCTCTATGTGTTGTTCATTTTAGAATCTCATTTTAAAAGATATTGGTGTGGACTATATTTCTAATCTTTTTTTTATGTGGATATGAGATCATAATTTTTATAATTTGTTACATTTTTTTTGTTAAGAAAGCAAGAAAATATGTTTGAGATTGTGCATTTTGTTACTACTAGGTTTGCAACTATATTTATTACTTTGAAAAGTATTTATGATCGTGAATAAGTACATCAAAATTTAGTGAGAAATATTTTTTTTTCAAGTTATCAATAACTGTGAAAGGAAAAAAGTTTATATTATTATTTTAGATAACAAATTTTAGGATGCGTGCATGATTATTGTGAAAATTATGGCTCCACTTATAAAGTTGTTAACGATTGTTGACTTACGCGAGAAGCTATCTTTAGGGTATATATATGATGCTACGTAGACATTTCACAAAAGAGTTACGAATCAAGGTAAAGAGAATGACAAATTGTTCAAGCCTTATACATATATATTCTTGACCAATAATGGAATAAACATCTTACTCGATAGATATACTTAGCAGCTTATTCTCTCAATTCTTATTATTTATTTAGTGGAGATGTATGTATAAATAATATTATGGGTGATTTATTTGGTGTGATTGAATGCAAAAATTGTTTCTTAATTAAAAGACAATCAAAGATAATAAATGAAATTAAATTATATTGAAAAGGTTTAAGGAGTTATAATAAATCATTTGTAGAAAGAACTTATGATGAAAAATGAAATTAGTAAGTTTTTAGTTTATTATTTACTTATTTATAATATATTTTTTATTCTTATAACTATTAAAATATAATAAGCGATGAAGATTATTCAGTGAAAGTATTCCAACATTAAAAAAACTTATTATTAAGTTACTCAATCAAATATTTTTTGCATCAGGATGTGAAAATTATTTAAGCCTTTTTGGATGTATTCATACAAAAACACAAAATTGTTTGGAATATTAAATATTCAACGCACTTATATACATTACTTGGATGAAGAACATATATTTATTAATTTTTTATTAATTTAACTTAAGACGAAGAATATGCATTTTATTGATTAATTTAATTTTTATTAATTTAATTAATTTATTTATTTCATAATTTTTATATGTATTAAGTGTTTTCGTATATCCGTATCATAAAAAAAGTCAAAAAAGAAAGAAGGAAATTACCTTAAAAAAAAAAAAAGAAAGAAAGAAGGAAATGAAAAATAAAGATGTTAAACATTGGGATGTGAGATGTCATGTAATGACTCGTTCCACTTTTCCTGGTTCTCCTAATTCCTAAAACTACCTCTTCTCTTTTTCTCATTCGTCGTCCCAAAGCCCCAGGGCTTATAAAAAAAATTGACAAATGACAATTAATATACGGAAGAGTAAATACGAGAGCCAAACCCATCGAGGTGGATGACGGTGACGAGACGAGGATCACGGGGGAAATATTTTGATGATGAGAAAGGGTTACTTAATTCCTTACAATTCCATGGTTTCCTTTCTGATTGTTGATACATAAAGCACCAAACTCTTTTTCTTTTTTACATTCTTGTTTCTTGTTTGGTTTCAAATTACAGATGAGATTATATTGTTTGATTTGATGATAATTGTATTACTGAAGAAAAGAGAGAAGATGTGCCTCGGTTGGGTTGGGTTGGTCTGGTTTGGTGGTTGAGGGCTTCATTTGCAGCAATAGGCGGATCTTTCTAACCCTAGTAGTAATATAATCTCATCTCACTCACTTTTTTCTTAATTAATTTTTACGAAACAAAGACCTAGTCACAGGACTTACTTCCGAAGTGGAAACAAAAGTTAGTTCCCCGCTTCAGCCACAACCTCGGCTAAACTCGCAAAAGGTTAGATATTTTACGCCCCAGTATCATTTCCCCTCTGATCTCTCTCTCTCTCTGTCTCTCTCTCTCTCTCAATTTGTTATATGTATATTTTTTTTTCATACTATACTATTGAATTACTGTGTTCTGTATGCTTGTTTTATCATCTGATTATCACGTGCTTTGATCCTTGAGGCCTGACTATAGATGCCTTTGTTACTCAACCCCTTTGTCTGTTGTTTTTGGTTATTCCCTTTTGAAAGTTTTGTCATTACTGTGCTTCATCTACTTCATGTGGAGCTTTCCTTAGCTAATTGATTCTTAGGTGTGTACAATTTCATTTCTTGCTGCTGCTGTTTGATAGTAGATTTCCCTTTTGGAATCTTTTCCCAATTATAACTAGGGGGATGGATATTAATTTGCAACAGTCTTTCAAATAGGCAAAGGAGGATGCATGCCAGGCATCGAAGTCCAGGAAATGGATACCGCTCTACTTCCATGGGGATGGGATGGGGAGCCTCTAGGACGTCCCCTGATACTTCTACTAGAGGCCATGGCTTTTACAGTTCTGAAAACAGAAGCTTCAACAATCGTAGCTTTGGCCGTGGTCAGGGCCAACCCAAATATTTTCAGCAACCCCCTCAACCACCAGTCCACAGGGGTGACATTTTGATAGAAGCTGGTAGGCTTGCAGCTGAGTATTTAGTTTCAAAGGGATTACTACCTCCTAGTGCAATTTCTGGTAAATGGCAGAATGGTAGTTTCAAAAAGCATGTTGGTGATTATCAGGACTTTAGGCAACAAGAAGATCTAACGCAGGGAGTGCGAACTTCTGCTCATGCCCGTCTGGGGACCACTGCATCTGAAGTGGGGTCTGCTAAGAGAAGATATTCCGATGACTTAAATTCAAGGAATCACATCAAGGGAAGGAGGAGAGGAGATTACTATAGGAGTTATAGCTCAGAGTGGGGCAGAGAGTATGGAAAGAGTGGATCATGGTCTGATAGAAGTAGGGTGTCTCCCGATATGGATGGGGAAGATATTGTTTCTGGACGTTACGAAGAACAGCAAGTTGGGAAAGCTTCGGCTGATGCAGTGAAAAAGTCTGGTCAGAACAGGGCACCTGAATGTGAAGAACCAGCTAAGAGAGGATTAGGGCTGGAAAAGTACAACCATCCAGTTGAACTGGATTCCCATGCAACTTCTTCTGGCAAGAGTAAGGATGAGATGGATGCTGAATCTTCCAAGGAATCTGAGGATTTGGAAAACATGAATTTGGAGAATGGGGAGATGAATGGTAACGAATACAGTTATGAGAATGAGAGACAAAATCTGCCAGACTTGCCTATCCAGCATTCTAGTGTGGATATTAATCCCTCTGTCAAGAATGATCTTGATTTACTGGCACTCTGTAAATTTATCAACGTGCCAACAAAAACACGATCTGCATTGACATTTAAAGCCTCAAAGGTTGACCAGATTCCAAATAAAGAGGATGGAGATGCTTCTGATTTTCGGAATAGTAATGGATCTGATGTTTTAGTCCAAGATATTAGTCTTGATGACTCCAAGGATGACGTTCTGAAAAATTCAGCTGATGATTCAAAATCTCCACACTCCATTGTGGTGCCTGTCCACTCTGCTGGGGTTGTTGTTGAACTACACACTACTTATGGTGTAACACAAGGGAAAGGTTTCAGGAATGAATCTTTTTCAGATAGAGCTTTTATGCAGGAATATGAACAAGTATCAAGCTTTGGACTGTCTAATTCAGTTGGAGAGAGAGGTGAAAAACGGGCTGCAGAAGATAGTGATTGTAAGGAGCCAATCAAAAAGCCAAGGGAATGGCTTCCACCCATGGTCACTGAGACTGAAGGCCACTTACTTCTTTCTGAGTCAAGTGAGAATAGGGTAAGTTCAACAAAAGCAGGGACTTCACAAGATCACCCGGTCAGTACGGCTGTTACTCAAGAAGGCTTGGTTAGTAGTTGTCAATTTTCCAGTGCTGATAGTGAACAATGTGTCCAGTTTGCTCAAGAGAAGCAGCTTTTTCCTGGTTCATTTAAGATTTGTGACCTTAACCTTATGGAATCTACTGACGGAAATGATACCCACTGTAGTGATTCAATTCCTTTGTATCCGTCTCTTTCAACAACCAATCATGCAGCAACTCCAGTTGATGTTGGCTTATTAATAAGTAACTCCAACATTGCTGGTGAATATTCTAGGCGTGGGGGTGATGTTGCAGAGATTGAAGTAATTGATTTAGAGAATGATTCCACCATAGAGAACAAGGACTTCGAAAGTACGCAGAGAAAGTATGTTTCTTCCATCAATTTGCCTTTCTCTTTACGTTCAATGTTTCTATTGCTTATCAAACAAAAATAATAAAATTACATTATTATTCTCATATATTGATGGTTACCACTACATTATGCTGTTTATTTAATACTTCTGGTATACATAAATAACTGTAGCATAATCTTCACTAATTTTTCCATTTTATTGTTTCTTTTTTTATACTTCTGATGCAAAGATACTGTGTTACTAGCTTATGCTAGGCTCTATATTGTTGGATGTTTCTTCTTCACCTCGCACTTTTCTAGTTGACCTCTTTTTCTCAACGTTCAGGATGGATACTGCCTTTGCCAGCACAGATGGGTTTACTGGCCATCCACAGAATGCTGGTGGCATTACTGATGTTCCAGACAACTACGATGGTCTTATGATCTCAGAGTTCCTAACCAGTTTTTCAAATTGTAGTTCAGTACCAGAGGACATTACTCCATTGCAGAATGAGATGAGCCTTCATAATGCTGAGGTACCATTATCATTTTGACATTATTTTTTCTGGAGTTTGGCAGGCACTAACACTATTAAATTTTCATCCATATCCTGCTGTCTTTGAAGGCCTAATCCTATAGCAATATAGTTGATATTCATCTTCTTATGTTTATATATTGTTTTGTCACTTGTAGATGGCCATGCAGATGCAATTTTCCTTGTGTGGTTCATGAATAACTCGCTTTCTTTGGATTTTTTCAGGGGAATTTTGGTGATGATGACTCAATATATATGTCCCTGGGAGAGATACCATTAAGTATGCAAGATCTTAACTCCTTGTTTGTCTTAAATTAGCTTTAGAGTTTGTGGTTCGCCTTCCATCTCTTTATGTCAATACATGCTTTGATTAACTCGTATTTGCATGCAATGACTATCAATTATGACTATCATTTGATCAAGTTGCTATATATAAAGGTTGTGGCATTATCAATTGATAAGTAAATAATATGGCCGGCCATAGTTCCTTTTGGATCTCAAGTTTACACGTCACCACTATTTGTCTCTCAGACGTTTCATTAATCTTCATTTTCCTTTTCTTGATCTTCCCATATCTATGAATTCCCAAGGGTGGTGGAATATGGGCATTCTCTACAATTGAATACTGGTCTGTGTTTTAAGATAGGGACTGCCAATGCATGGTTTTTAACGTTCTATGATTGTGACAGAAGAAGAAAATTAGAGAACATGATTTGAAAGGATTTGGTAATGGGTATTTCTACTTGTTAGCCACTACAGTTTTTGTTGGAAGGGAGGATACATATCTACAGAGTCAACATTCTATGACTTTTGGATAATGATGTAATCGTATTGGGAAAGCCATGAATTGAATGTCGTGCTATTGATTAATGTCTGTCCTCGCATGTTTTTTGGATCAGTCGTCACTCTTATTCTCGCACTCTTATCATCTTCTTTCAGGCTTCATACCAGCCTGGGAGCAGCCAACACCAAAGGAATATGAAAAGCCTTTTTGATGTTGCAATCATTAGCCTGCAAGGGCTTGGTATGCTTACTATTGATCATAGGCATTCTTTATTGCAAAGACTAGCCCTATGCACATGCAGCCCTTATTTAGTTTTTATTTTGATTTTTGGTGTTGGACAGAAGGAAATGGCTTGTGTAAAACTTCACTGGATACGCTGAATGCTTTCTTTTGTTGGCTATTATACATGTCCTAGTGTGGGCTAACTTTTGCTGTACGTAGGAGTGAGTTACACTCATTATTTTGCGTAGTTAGTGAGCCATCTCATGGCACAGATAAGGTCTACGCCCTCTTCTCAGGTTTGGGTACATCTCTTGTATGATATCTTCCTATTGGCCAGGACACAATGAACCATATTTGATGGAAACTTTCAAACAAATTAGATGATAAAGTCACCTACATTTCTTTATTTATGATGTATTTGAATAGCGATAAAAGGAATAGAGTTTGTGGAATTTGTTGTTTGAGGCGCTTTATTTAAGTAGTCTGGTGCTTCTGGTAGCAATAGGTGAAGTTTAGTTTGTTACAAGGGAGCATTCTTTATAGAGTTGATGTTGAGAAAGATTAGGTTATCTCATCTAGTCGTTAGGAGAGGTGATGACTACTGTAATTTTGAATAAGGAAGGCGTCTGTGTTTTCGGTTTGTCATTTAAAAGGTAATGTTTCGAGAGAATTTAAGCAAATCCAAATGTACGAAACGCAAGTATTGCAATAGCGATATTGCCCCCGTTCCTTAGATATGAATCAACTATTGTTGAGCGGAAGCATTAAATGTGCTGATCTCAAGTAAATGTAACAAAATCGGCTGTCACTAAATATGTTACGGCTCGCATACATCTAGCAATCATTAACTCAAATGATACTACTCCTTGGAACATAAAAATGGTTACTTATTTGAAGACACCATTAAGGTAACTTACAATTGGAGACTAGATCATCTTAAACAAATAAAGCAACCTCCTGGGAGGAAATTCACAACTGGAAAGTAACAAGAAATCATGGCTCTACACTCACAGAAGATTATTGATAATGAGAACGGAAATAATAATGATTCGGAGAAAATGTGTCCAATTACAAAGGAGCTCACTCATAATAATAATGGTGCAAGTAATAGGTCAGGAGGTAGTTCTACAATCTCCGTTTTCAAGTAAAACTATTATGGCCATGTTCTCTGATAAAGGAGATGTTATGGCTATTATCCCATAGATAGCTGGACCAAATACAAGTGAAGTCTTTAAATTGTTAAATCATTAGAATGGGAGCTCTATCTCTAAAGCTGAATGCCAAGCTAATAAGTTCGAAGGTGATAATATAATAGCTTGCGTAACCTCTGATAGGGATCCTATTGGAATAGAATCATGTAAGGACTTCCAGTCTGTCAGTAGAAGAAAATCAAATATAAAGAAGAATGGCTTTGAAGTAGCTATAACCATACTTTCATGTAATGTTAAAGGGCTCAATTTCCCTAAAAACTAGTGAGCTTTGAAAGATTTTTTAGGAACCATTAAATGTTCTTTAGTGGGGCTTCTGGAAACTAATATATAAGAAGATTGATTTAAGAAGCTGAATTTATTGAGAAAGCATTGGCATATGATATCTAGTCGCCAAAGACCTTGTAATGGCAGGATACTAATAGCCTATAATCCTTAAAAAATGGAATTTTTACACTTAATTATTGAGGATCAACTGATGTACCTAGATTTGAGATACATTTGTTTACACCTTTAATCATGTGTTTCAGAGAGCAGCCTTATGGAACATTTTAAGGGACTTGGCATCTGAAATTTATTCTCCTTGGATTTTATTAGGTGATTTCAAAAGTATGCTCATCAATTTGAAGTTGAGGGTAAATCTTTCCTTGGGAACTTCTCATGGGACTTTTAGGGATTGTACAACCAACATTCAAGTAACTTACCTTAAAATGGAAGGCCGCTTTTACCCCTAGAGAAACACGGGGAAAGGAAACTAGCTCCTTAAGAAAAAAAAAGCTAATAAACTTAATAGACATTAGATCTCTACATTTCTAAATAGCAAGGTAACTTTTGAAAACCCCTTAGTTTCATATCATACTCCTATCTTACTATAGAACCTCTCCATCATTTTTTTAATCCTTTTAGGCTTAATAATCTATTAGTTGAAGTCGATGAATTTTAGGAGGCCATAATGAAGGATATCATTAATGATATACAATGACACAAGCTTTATATATGCATGAGGAAGGTCATGAATAAGGAGTTAGATATCCTTAACAAAAGGATAATTGCAAAACTAAGCTTACAATTAATTAAGAAAAAGAAAGATTAAACATAGCTCAGTCCAATCTTGTGCATTCTTTTATTACATAGGATAAGTAGAGGAGAGGATTACTTTACTGTACTATATTCAAGAAGTTAGTTCCAACCATTCTATCTAGAAGTAGAGATCTGAAATAAATTGTCTTAACGATGGTGATAAGAATACCTTTTTCTATCATAATTTAGTATTTGGAAAGAGGAATAACATCATAATAGTCTCACTTATAATTGAGCAAGGGAACCAGATTGATACTCAACGTAAGCTCCTTGAAGAGGCTTTGAAATTCTTCTCTAATTTTATAAGTTCTTGAACCAATAATCATACTTCTTTTTAATTCTTAAAATCCATAATAAATGAATAAATTATAAGTTAGGAAGCGAATTTCATAGCTAGAACATTTAGGGATAGAGATGTGGAGGAAGCCTTATTCTCTCTTTACTTTAATAAGGCTCTTGGCCTTGATAGAAAGAATAGCTTCTTTTTCCAAAAAGCTTGGAACCAAATTAAAACAATGGTCATAGATGTTAGTCTTCGAATCCCTCAATTAGGGTAAAATATTGAAGGAGGTCAATAAAACCTTCATTTTCCTTATCCATAAGGTTCCCTCTCCTAGTTATTTGAAAGAGTTCAGGCCTATTTCATATTGTAACACAATCTACAAACTCATTTCTAAGCTTACAGTTGGTAGACTTAAAGATATTCTCTCTAGATACATTGATTACTACTAAAAAGCTTCATTAAGGAGAGACTGATAGGGCACAACATTTCATTAGCGTAAGATCTCTCTATAGGGTATAATAGAAAGCACTTTATTAGGAAGTGCGCTTTAAAAATAGATTTTCAAAAGGCTTTTAATTCCATAGATTGAAACCATCATAAATACCCTTAAAGCTTTCAGATTCCCTAATATGATTGTAGCTCGGATTGAGTAATGTATATCTTCAATTCCCTATTGTATTTTAATCAATGGAAAACCCTCAAACTAATTGAATGAGCTAGGGGATTAAGGTAAGGAGATCCCTTAACTCTATATCTATTCACTTTAAGTATAGAAGTCTTTACTTGATTAATTAGAATATTTGTTAAGTATAAGAAACACTCTAGGTGACATACTAAGTGTAAGAAGTTGAATTTGACCAGTTTGCATTTGAAAATGATCTAATTCTTTTCTCAATAGTAGATGCGAACAATTTAATGCTCTAATGACTATAATGAATACTTTTAAGGAGCTTTCATGAGTCTCTACTAATAAGGGAAAAACTAATTATTTGTCTCCTTTGAGTGCTCAATATTATTCTAATTAGTTCTCCACCTTGATAGGTTTAAAATTAAGGAAGCCTCCTTTTACTTATCTAGGCATCCTTTTCATTAAGAAGAATCCATCATAAAATGAATGTCGTTCGCTGATAAAAAAATTTTAGAAGAGGATATCAAGTTAGTGCAATAAGAATCGATCCCTAATACGAGGGATTTGATTTAACTTATTAACTCTATTTTAAATAGCCACCATATGAATTGGCCTTCTCAACTTATGGTGCCTAGAGTCATTTGCTAAAATAATTGAGAAGTTATTAAGAGGAATCTATGGTCTAAGGATTACATAGAGCATTTAATGGGTAAGGTAAAATATAGTGGATTAAGTATCCCTAAGGATGATGGTGAATTAGGAGTTACCACCATCATAGTTACTAACAAAGTGTTGATTGTTAAAAGATCATGGAGGCTTCTAGATGATAGACATACTCTTCGAGTTAAATAGGTTCATACTTACTACCTAAAAGGATCAAGCAATAAATCAATGACAAAGTTGGGAATGGAGCTAATACAAATTTTTAGTATGATAATAGCAACACTTTAGGTCCATTGAGAGATGCTATTAAGCTCAAAAACTTGCATTAAACTATTCCATAGTATGCCTCAATTAGAGAGGTGCTCAACAATATACCTTATAACTTTAAAATGCTTCCTAGGACTTCACTCGCTCATCTCCTTACAAACTTTTTTTATCATATCGGAAACAAAGGATCTTATAAGATGAAACATAAGTACATTTGGTTGTTTCTCTAATTTTTCATGCATAAAGCTAATAGAACTTAAGCTCCAAGATTTAAATCCCTTGAATTACTTTTGTTCAATCAAGTCAATATAAGAGCTTCAGTTATTCTCTGGCAAGCAATTAAAGGAAAACTTATCAAAACTAATATAATCAAGGGATTCATGAACATTCTAACCATATGCTCTCTTTATAAAAAAGAGGAAGAGTCTATAGAGCATCTTTTCTTCAAATGTGATTTCTCCTTATATATTTGGAGAGAAATGTTGCAGATAAGTAGCTTTCCTTCTCATCCTATAAATTGGAATGATATTATGCAATGGATACCTTCTAGTTTATGGAATTAGTTTAGGAAACACTATATATCCTCTTTGGCACGAAATAAATATGATAAAACAATATAAGAGAATAGATACCCTTCTTCAAGATCTCATTGGCTTCATAAGAGAACACTTAATAACATAACAAGTTCACCTTATAGTACAAACACATCTTATTCTTAAAATATAATCCTTAATTATGGTTGAACACACTTTAAATGTCTCACTTGATCAAACTTAGATAATTAATAACTAGTTGAAGGAATAACTTTCCATTCACAAGGTCCATCCCTATCAAATTGAGATTTGACTTCATATACATATTACTATGGAAAGTTAAAGTAGGATTAAGAAATATTATGAACTTTTATCTTGTTTTGATTTTATGTTATTTATAGAGTTTAAGTTATTCCTAACAACTTGGTTTTCAATTATATCTAACTTCTTTTTCTAGTAAATGCATTCTTAATATCTCAATAAAAAAACTTTAAACCAAAAGTAAACATATCATTTATATTGTTTTAGTTGTTGAAACTGAGACTTTATGTCTTAGCAAATAAATTGCATCACAGGGAGTTGATATAAAACTTCATTTTATTTTTGACAACTAGCATAGTCAAAAGCCTCTATACAAACTTCATGGTTTCGACATCTTTAAGCATATACTCCCAAATAACACTAAGGTTTGTATGGTAATATAAGGAGGAAATTGAGGTTGAAATTTCATATGCCTCATTCATAATGGATGAAACATATGCTTATAACCCCAATATAACAAAAGAATATCCAATGGTACGAGCAACTTATAACTCTAGCTTGTTTACTAATAAAATGTGCTTAATCATATTTAAAATCACCTATCTAAAGATTTCTTAGAAAAATTTGGTTTAACACAACAGTTTTAATTTGAAATCATCATTTGTATTATGGTTGGAAAACAAATAAAGATTTAAGATTTAAGATAGACTAAAAGGAACTATAGCTATTGGTTACTACAATCCTTTGCAACCAAGAACCAAAATTTGTAAAGCATTTATTCTAAAAATGTTGCTACACCTTTGTTTTATGAAAGCAAGCTTAAAACCTATATGATGGGCAATGCTTGGAAGATGTTTGGGATAAAATACTTGAATAGGGAAGCAAAGTTAAGTACAACTCGAAAAGGGATAAAAGGTTGTTTAAGTTCGCTTTTAGCCAATGTGCTTATGCAATGTAAAAGAAAAGGAGCTTAAGAATATTTCAACATACCTAATAAAACACCACATTTGTAAACCACTACTGGAAACTAGATTAGTGAAATAATATTAGATGAAGTTTTCAACAATCAACTTAGTATATAGATGACATTAAAATGGAATGTTAGGTAACTTCTTATAGTTAGAATTAAATTGCACTCACCTACTTTTCAAGCTATTTAAGATGCCAAGAGATGGATTCCTTATAGTTTGTATTATTTCTAAACTTCAATTTGTAATGTAGGTGTCAAAACCTTGATTTTCTATCTTTGTACATTCCTCTATTTTTTGGGTAATTGATAGGTGTGCATTAGGATATCTTTTTATAGGTAATTGGCATGTGTTTTCTAGCATAATTACTGTTTATGGCTCTAGTTTAGGATTCTTTTTCTATGTTTTCATTAAGTTTGATTTTTAGTGTTGTTCTTGTGTGTTTGATGCTAATTGAATGTAAGAATTGATTTTTTTGTGTAGGAAATAAGATGGAGCAACTTGGAGGATGAACAAGAGATTAAAGAAGAGAAGATAAGAGGATTTCATCTGGGACAAATTCCTACGTTCATGGGAATCAGGCAAACTCCCACTGATGTGAAAAATCACAACAGGAAATGAAGAGTGGTTCTGTCTATAGTTCCCATGCTCGTGGAATTCATGTAAATTCCCACGGGCTTGGGAATTGAAATCTGAGGCAATCTGTGAGGCTTCATTAAACCTAGGATTTTTAGACTATAAAAACATCATTAAGCCTCCATCTTCA
>JAOQMS010000005.1:21076144-21092835 GCA_027563885.1 Erythroxylum longipes
ATCCGTAATTGTTACTTTTGATGTTTGAAGTAGCGTCTAACAATCGTTAATTGTTAGGAACAACATAACTTAGGTTTCATAACCCGAAAGTGTGAGGTTATTGCCTATATTGATCGTTTTCCAGTTCGTAATGAAACTGCCAAATTGAATTTAGAGATCGTATCCTAGGTTATTGGGTAGTTAGGTTTAATTAATGATCGTATCTTGATTAAATTCAACCTAAGGGAAAACCAAGATTTATAGAGCATTCCATTAGTCTCAGATCAATAGTTCGGAAAGAATTGTAAAGACTTTAGAATTAAGGAATATGCTTGATTGTGATTAGGCTGAGATTGACCCTAGAAACGGACTTTACTCATAGTCAACACTTTTTGCATTTTTTATTAGTTGTTTTAATTTATTTTTGGCAGTTTACCTTTACTTTAATTTTCTAAATTGTTTGAAACCCAAAAACCCCCAATTTTCTTTCCTTGCATCAATTAATTTCATTACAAAAATTAACCGAACATTTCCTGTGGATTTGATCTCGACTTATCGCAACTACAAATTTTAGTGTACAGAGCCAAGTAAATTTTACAGTGCACTCGACACGTGCTATCAGCTTTACAGTTCCTCTTCCAATGCCCATCCTTATTACAATGGAAGCATATTCACTCTGGTGTATTCTCCTTTACCTTCTTCTTGGCTACTCCTCCCACTAGCTTATTGGACTTCTTCTTCTTCTTTTGGTTCCTCTTGTGAGAACCAAAAGCAGAGTCCACCAACATCATAGCCTTACTGTCCTTCCTGATAGTTTGCTCAACTGTTTTGGGTAGATTAATTAGCCTAGGTATCGAGGTGGATATTTGGTTCATTCGATAATTAAGCACAAATTTTGAATAACTATCGGCTAAAACATTCAAAATTAAGTCCATACTTAATTCATGATCCATTATGAAACCCAAACTAACTAACCTCTCAATGTATCCATTCTTCTTTAGCGTATACTACATTGGAGACGATCCCTCAATCATCTTAGAGTAGAATAGCAACCTCAAGGTCTCGAACCTTTCATACCGAGCTTGCTCATCAAATAGTTCCCTTAGATGGTAGACTATGGAATGAGAATTTATAGCCTTATGCTACTTTTGCAGTTCTGGTGACATAAAGGCCAGCATATTACAGCTAGCTAGCTAACTATCATCCAACAACTTATTGTAAGCTTTTTGATCCTCATTAAAGCCATCGAGACCAGGGGGATCGTGAAGTGGCTCATCTAGGACATATCTTAGTTTCTCATATTTGAGAACAATTCTTAAATTTTATAGCCAATCTAAGAAGTTTGGTTACGTGAGTTTGTTGGAGTCTAGTAGAGAGCGTAAGTTCATAGTATACAAAGACATCGTGGCAATTCAATAACCTAGAAGAATGAGAGAGAGTATTAAAATTTACATAAATACATATCGATAAAGACTTTAATCACATGCATTATAGGTCCTACTATTTTATCTGAATCCATAGCCCTCACTATGAATCTGAGAAAACTTATATTTTTCCTATTGGGTTGATGTATAACATCACTAAGAATGACCTTGGGTTTACCCAACAAGCCACCTTAGGTCAATCGGTAGGTATCATTCATACCAATTACATTCAATATGCAACTATCAATTTGTGCCATCAACTGTTGATTTAGCACACTCATTAGGCTATCAACTCTTGATGCTTATACATCTCATCTATACTACCCTACTTTGCCTCTATCTACGTTGACCTTGGGTTTGCCCAATAATTCAACGCTTATAGTTAGGACCAACTCATTAATTAGAAAATCTAATTTCCATGGTTTGAACATATTCATGTAGAGCGGGCTTGGGTTTGCCCAACAACCCAACTCTAAAAGAACTCTGGTTCTTGCCATATTAATGGAAGGCGTAAGTCCTAATATTTTGGTCGAGAGATTTTTTCTTAGGTCTCATCAATACTTGGATGGACTTATATATATCTCACACATATATATTCAAATAGTTACCATAACTATATGGTATGGTTATGGACGCCTCAATCAAATTGAGCCTATGTCTATAACCACCCTATCATGCCTTTTTAACTAACCTTAAAATGCATCTAATGCATGTAACACATAAAGGAGGTTCAATTTAGGTTGTGACTTGACTATGCATCAAAAGTTTGTGATTCGATTCAATTCTTGAACCGAATCGGGTGCTATTGTTAGTCTCGTCTAATTTGAATTATGAAAGTGATTCAATTAGGAATCATAAAATTCAAATATTTTAATGTCCAAATTAAACACTTTAGTTCTAGTGCATATGCCTTTTCTAGTCACACTAAAAATGCAATGCTCTACTTGGATTAATTCTAAATTAATCCCTAAGGTTTCTAAAATTCCTAAACATCAATTAGTCATCTAAAACATCCTTAGGTCACCTTAAATTTATCAAGACAATTTTGACACAATTAAAAAATATCTTTACGACAAAAATTATCAAGAAAAATGAGTTAACCTACTAGACACTAAAGAGACTGATTCGATATCCAAAAATTTTCTAGAATCTAATTTCAAGCACATGCACTTAGCATAAAAATAATACATTTCTTATCTCATAAGAATGTTTCAAGGTTGTATAACCAAAACACATACACATAAGTCATTAAACAAGTCAGCCCTATCCACTTTCCAAAAGCTAATCAGTGTTGACTTTGACTTGATCTATTAATTGAATCAAGTTCAATTAATTCTAGAAAAATTCCAGATTCTTATACACATTCTAAATATGCCTAATAAAAATTACAGAATCAAATTCCTAGGAATTCTTAATGAACTAAGTGGAATTAGCTAGCACATCATATGTCCACTAACACTTGTCATACACCACCAACATGCATGTAAAATCGAAAATAAATAATTAATCACTTCAAAAATAGGTGTCATGCATCTCATACATTTGGCAATATCATATGTGCATGTTAATGAAGGAAATTCATAAAAAAATTGTTTATAAAATTATTATTGAATTTACAAGCATGCATGTTCATCAGATTTCTAGAATTCATCAGGCTAAAATTAAAATCGTAATAAAATAGAAAATGACATTCACTTGTAATTTCCTTTGACAAAAACATAATATAACACTTTATAAACATATCTAGGAAAGAAAATTAGAAAATTGTTTCAAGAAGTATTAAGAAAATTTCAAAATTAGCACATGCATTCTGTTTTCAAGAAATTCCTAGAAACCATCACATAAACACACTGTAAATTAATTCTCAATAAAATAGTGAATGACATTCAATTGCAATTTTTGAATGAAACATAATATAATCTTATAAAAATTTTCTTGAAAGAAAATCAGAAAAAACATTTTATACAATTTATACAAAATTTTCCAAATCAACATGCATGTCAGTCACAACCCAACAAATAGTTTGCACATGTTCAATAGATCATCTAATACATGCATACGATGCTCTGATACCACTGTAGGGGAGCCATGGGTCCATGCATCTCATGCATAGATATGTAGAGTAAGAATTTTAATAAAAATTCCAACCCCTCGACATCCCCAGAAAATCCAAAATCATATGTACGTAATAGACGTAATTGAAAGAACATGTAATTAAAATTGTGTACCTCAAGGAAAACTCCTCCTTTCTTACTTCTTCTCCTTGTTTGGGTTGTTACAAAAAAAAAACCTTCCTTGTCCTCTTAAGAGCACAAAAAGATGGAGAATAATAGTGTGTAAGGGTGTTTAGAGCATTGAACAAGATGAATTAAAATAGATGCTTAATCGAGAGTTAGATCATAATCAAGTTATATGCAATTAAACTCAGTCAACAATTGCATGAACAAACCTTAAGATCACTCCTCTCAACCTCCAGAACTCTTCTAGACCCTTAGCCTCTCAATGGAGTGTATTTTTGGCTAAGTTTTGTTGTTTGTGTTTGTACGTAAGTGAAGAACTCACTTATGTACCACCTGTCATAAAGTGGGTCGCAATCGTGACTTGCTTAAAATGACAGCCATGCACACTTTGTTTTTCATCCGATCTTTTATGCATGTGACACTTCGGTTCCTGGTTATTTTGGGAACTTGAATTAACTCTTAATCCAAGCATATCATGAATGGTTTCATGCCACTTTAATTAACTTTTAATCCATGCAATTTATGGAGGGTTTTATGCTGCCAATTTACCGAAACGTAAGTGAATAGTTAATTACCTGACTTACGAACTTTTCTATAAACAATTACTGTGCAATTCTTCCCTTCATCATTCCATACCCCACTTGGTTCGGAGTATGGGGTATGTGTCAACTCCCACTAGAATTGACTATGTTACATCTAGTCTAAGTGATGTTAATTCTTGTCCTGGGGATCTCATTACTTTATGTGCCATTGAAGACTCTCTTCATGACACATAACTACTATGGCTAGAGACTCCCGAGTAATGATCTCGATAAGAGGTTGTGGGTATCATCTCCTTCTATCAGAAGTGTGAGTCTTTTATTGGCTCCCTAATTACCTTTGAATACTAATAATTGTACCCAATCACCACCCTATGGGGGACCTGGTCTTAAGACAACAAGGAATAGTGTCAAAGTACAGGATCAGTATCCAAGATATCCTTGAGGACCTCAGGTATAAGGATATTTGTGCCATTGCTATGATGAGATTAATCACTCAAATTTGATAGATCATCCATATGATAATCTCATAGCGGGTCATCTGATGTACTTACTACTCTTAGTAAGCATTCACATATTAACTCTAAACATCTCATGCTTACATTTTATGAGATCCATTACTTGATCAAATCAAGGAGTATAACATGTTCTAGTCTATCTGGATTAACAATGTCCTGTCTCATTAATCTTATGATGAGGGATAATTTAGATACTAACGTAATTGCACATCTCATTCATGCTATGTTTTGTATCGATTTAAAATTGATGTCAATTTATAAATAAATGAAAATCAAATTATTGAAAACTGCCTTTCACTTTATTAATCAAAATAAAGTTTGTATAAAAGTGCTAAAGGCTATTGCCTTTAGAGCACTACTCTAAAAATCGATTACTTTTAGAGCACTACTCTAACATTTATTAACAATAATACAATGATTATACAAGTGTAAAAATAAACTTAGTGAAAAAAAGTCATTTATATTTTTATTAATTTCTTTAATATATATGATTTCATAATTTAATGTGGTATCATAAAACATTTATTTATTATATATAATTTCTATAGTAATGTATGTTTATACTATATTTAAAACTTTAACAAAATGTAAAAATCTACAAAAAAAGTATAGTATTGGCTATGATTTCGTAAATTGGTAGCCAAATATACTGCTACCAATTCAATATTATTCACAATGATTGTAAGTATAAAAATAAATTTATTTAAGAACAATGTACTTTGAAATATTTATAAAACAAAACAAAATTTTATATATGAATGCATATTATATTTATTTATACGTTTTGATTTAAAATTTTAATATATATGATATGAAAATTTAATGTGGTCTCATAAAACTTTATTTATTATGTATAAATTGTCTACAATTTTATAAAAATGTTAAATTTCAAAAAATACCAAAACTTTAAAAATTAAAAAATTATATTATTGGAACCGATTATATAAAATCGTTGCCCATTGTGTAACATTTGGCGATGAATTTTAAATTTGTTGCTAAATGTTACAATGTAAAAGAATTTAGACTAAAATGATGTCGTCTGTTCAACGACAAAAGGTGTTATTTTCTAAACGTTATAATCTGAGCCTGACCCCCTCCTCCCTATTTCATCTTACCCTATGCTCTTCTATTTTGCTTTATGTGTACCTTTGCTTTTCTCTTTATCTATTCATCATCTTTATCAGTTCATTGTCTTCTCGTCATCCATTCATCGTCGAGGTAAGTACTTTTTTTTAGTGTTATGTTTTGGTTTTATTTATTCTTTGAAGGTTGTTGTTAAATGGTATGTGAATGGTTGGTTTTTGGATGATACCTTGAGTTGTTTGCATATAAATGGAGTGTTAATGTTGTTTATATGTATGAAGAAAGGGAAAAGTCAGATTATTTGTTGTTAGTTAGGGTTTCGTTTCTGAAGCCAATAAGGTGTTCGATGAAAGTCCTCTTATGTATTTAGTGTTCTGTTTTGATAGGGAATGAATTACTTTTACATGCATGCTTTGAGTTATATGTTTTTAGTGTTCAAATATTCAAGAAATTCATAAGTTGTTGTGCTACTGTTAATGTTATTTGACTATTATGTTTTTAGTGCATGCTTTGAGTGATCTATTTTTAGTGTTCAAACATTCAAGAAATTCATAAGTTGTTGTGCTACTGTTAATGTTATTTAACTGTTACGTTTTTAGTTTAAAAAACATTCAAGAGATACATGTTGTTAGACTGTGAATGTGACTTGAGTTTTCTTGCCTTTTTTTTTGTTCAAAATAGAATGTTGTGCTATTGAAATGTTATTTGAATGTTATGTTTTTAGAGTCCAAAACATTGGAGAAATGTTAATGTTGTTTACTATTAATGTGACTCGAGCGTTCTATTTTTTGTGTTCAAAACATTCGAGAAATTCACCTAAGGTTGTGCTACTATCAATGTTATTTGAATGTTATGTTTTTAGTGTACTAAACATTGAAGAAAAAGATAAATTTGTTGGACTGTTAATATGACTTGAGTGTTCTATTTTTAGTGTTCAAAAAATCAAGAAATTCCCCTAATGTTGTGCTATTGTTAATGTTATTTGAATATTATGTATTTCTTTTCCTTTTTGTAATAAACGTATTCTTGAAATAAAAAGACATGAAAGAAATTATGATACATTTTAAAATTATACTAAAGTAAACAACAAATGTTAATAAAAATTTATCCTTTAAATGATCCAACAATATATGTTAATAAACATAATTGTTTCTCTTCCCTTTTATCATGTCTTTAGTAATTAAATATCCTCTAATTTGATGATTCAATCTACTGTAAGTATCGAATCCTTTTCATAAGTAAAATGAGTTGGAGCGGGAAACATTATTGTAATAATAGTGACAAGTTCTCTTTTTATCTTTCATTTAATAATTGTTTTATATCATCTTCATTAGGTGTTTTTTTAATCAAAATTCATTTGTTTAATTTATTTTAAAATTGTAACAAAAGTATCAATAAGACGTTACAACTTACTTGAAATATGCATGATAGAAAAGTAAGTTTAAGAAAAAAATCCACATTTTATAATTAAAAGAAATGTAGGGTATCATTATCATGCTATGACTAATTTAAAGTATGTTTGAGGTGAAAAAAAATGATTGAATATAATAGAGTTGACACCTACCTAACTAATAGAAAGATGGGGAGACTAAAAGGAATGAACCCTAATTATTGTAACTACATGTTCAAACACAAAGGTACTTATTACGCATGCTAATTTATTTGCCTAAATCTTGTAATAGTAAAGAATTATTAAATAAGATACACTTTAGAGGTGAAGCTTATTAAACATAAAAGAATAAATATAAGATTTTTTTCAACTAACTTAAAGAAAATAACTTAAAAGAGATAAAGGTTTAAAGAAATGATGCCTAATGAATTAGATTGACTTTTAATTTTTTATTAATTCCAAGGATCATAACTTAAAGATTGATATGCATGTACCTAGGATTTTATAGTATTGACTTTGACTTGGACGTATATTAAGATTAGAAGTTAGTTTTATAAATGAATGCTTTAACGTATGAATTATTTTTGGAATTAGGGTTTGGAAATTAAGATATGGGTTACATATGTTGAATGGATTGATTGAATGTGAATATGTGTTAGGAACTTTGCTTGACTACTGCCTATAAGATGTTCAATTAAATTACCCTTTCAATATCTAATGCCACTCTTAGATCATAGTCATCTCACTTCTTGTCAACCATTCAAATTTTCATCACTGACAAACTATCGTGAGCCCTTCACTACCATAAAGTTGTTTAAATTTTATTGACGGTAAGCTACTAGTTATGTGTCCAAAAACTTTAGTTATAAGCATTTTCTACATTTTAAGTCCCAAGACATAACTATATGAACAAGTGTATTATAATAAATACGAAATTGTTTTGTAGGCTGTGTCTGAGTTGAAGAGAGTCAGTAATCGTCCAACCTCATCCATCTTCATTGTAGTCTGCAGTTTTCTGTTTGTCAAGGCAAGCCATCCAACTAATTAATATCTACAATGTGTTTGGGTTTTGCATTGTTCTTTGTAGTTTTCTTAAAATGATTGATGAGTTTTTAAGTTAAGGTTTAATAGTCTAAGTATTTATGTTTGGGTTTTCTTTAAATTCAAACTTAAATTATGAACTTCAGTGTGATTAATTCAAACTTAGTATTAACACATGACAATCCATTGCATAATAATCCCCTAGGATAGTATATAGGTTGAAAACCTATGATGCAACTCCTATAAGGCTTATCGGTGAAATATTTTGTGATATTCCCATATCGATTGGAGAGGGGAACGAAGTAGGCCTTATAAGGCTATGGAAACCTCTCCCTCATAAGACGCATTTTCCTAAGCGAGTATGTAAGAAGAGCAAAAATGTGAGGGCTTGGTTAGGCTAAGGCCCAAAGCGGACATATTTGTGAGCGGGTGGTCTAGGGATGTTACAATGGTATAAGAGCCAATATCCGAGCTGATATGCTAGCAAGAACGTTGGGCCTCCAAAGGGGTGGATCTAGGCCTGTGTGCCAACAAGGACGCTGGGCCTCTAAGGGAGGTGAATCCAGGCCTGTGGGCTAGCAAGGATGTTGGGCCTCCAAGGGGATGGAATGTTAGATTCCTATATCGTTTAGAGAGGGGAACGAAGTACGCCTTATAAGGGTATGGATACCTCTCCCCCAAAGAAACCTTTTCTTGAGCAAGTGTGTGGGAAGAGCAAAACTATGAGGGCTTGGCTGGGCCAAAGCCTAAAGTAGACAATATCTGTGAGCGGGGTGGTCCGGGCTATTACAAATATATCAGAGCCAGTACTCAGGCTGATATGCCAACGTAAGATGCTTGGCCTCTAAAGGGGTGATCCAAGCCTGTGGGCCAGCGTTGGACGCTGAGCTTGCAAGGGGGGTGATCCAGACCTGTGGGATGCTGGGCCTCCAAGGGGGTGGAATGTAAGATTCCTATATCAATTGAAGAGGGGAACGAAGTAGGCTTTATAAAGCTATGGATACCTCTCCCTCAAAGACGCATTTTCCCGAGCAAGTGTGTCAGAAGAGTAAAACCGTGAGGGCTTCGTTGGGACAAGGCCCAAAGCGGACAATATCTATGAGCGGGGTGATTTGGGCTGTTATAAAGGTATCAGAGCCAGTACCCACGTTAATATGCCAGCGAGGACGATGGTCCGCTAAAGGGGTGATCCAGCCTGTGGGCCAGCGAGGACGGTGGGCCTCCAAGGGGGGTGGAATGCGAGATTCCCATATTGATTGGAGAGGGGAACGAAATAGGCCTTATAAGGCTCTGGAAACCTCTCCCTCATAAGACGCGTTTTCCTGAGCGAGTGTGCGGGAAGAGCAAAACTATGAGGGCTTGGCTGGGCCAAGGCCCAAAGCGGACAATATCTGTGAGCGGGGTGATTTGGGCTATTACAAAGGTATCAGAGCCAGTACCTGCACCGATATGCCAGCATAGGACGCTGGGCCTCTAAGGGGGTGATCCAGGCTTATGGGCCAGCGAGGACGCTGGGCCTCCAAGGGGTGAAATGTGAGATTCCCATATCGATTGAAGAGGGGAACGAAGTATGCCTTATAAGGTTATGGATAACTCTCGTTTAAAGATGCGTTTTCCCGAACGAGTGTGTGGGAAGAACAAAATTTTGAGGGCTTGGCTGGGCCAAGGCACAAAGCGGACAATATTTGTGAGCTGGGGAATCCATATTTCTCAAATAGAATTGGAACATTCTAAGACGTGCTGAATGAATTATATGTGAATTTTGAACCTAGGCAATGTAGGGTAGAACTGAACTTCAAATGGATGCTAATATGCCTATGTATTTAAGAAACAATATTGTTTTGAATAACATTTTGCACTTAAAGTGCAAAAGATGATGTTTATTACATGAAATAATGCTTTGAAATTTTTATATGTTTGATCGAGCCATATTCGTCGAGTATATATGTCCTTTTTGTCTTAGAGCCATCACAAGGTTTCATTTCATCGGTTGGACCAATAACTTACTTGATTTTATACTTAAAATTTGAATATGATTTGTTTTGTGATTGGTAACGTAACGATTGGCCAATCGTATGCTGGGCACAACTGATTTGGTGACGCCCGTACCCTTGACGCTGGTACATAAAAGTTGAGTCCCCGTATCGACACCTTTCTATAGGACTTGCGGGTGATTCCACACCTAAGTTCTGGACACCGACAAGGTCATCACCTAGGGTCATGATGCTCTTATTGACTGTAGTCCGGGCTCACCATAGATGAAGTCAAGCCAACGTCAAGGATCGGTGGGTGTGCGCGTTAGTTTGACTGACTAGTGGTGTCACATATGATTGTTTTGGCTTACCCTGATATTTGTTTTTCTAATGAGATTTGATTTATAAATGTGACATTTTTATGCTTTTGTGTATTGGAACTGGAACCTACGTTCACCGGATGAGTGAATTAATAGGCTAGGCCTATATGGTTCCTAACCAATGTACGTTGAGTCATATACTAGACCTATATGATTCTATGTGTTGTATGTTCACCTTCTGAGTTATCTATACTGTCTTGGTGTGTATCGAGTTCTATTTGTGACATATGTTTTTTCCTGCTCACTGAGTACATAGTGTACTGTACTCAACCCCCCCTCCGCGTCCCAACCATGCAGGTTAATTTGATGAGTTTGGAGTTTTGAGTGGATCGTGCTGTCTTTTGACATTTTCAGGATATTACCGCTCGTGGGTAGTCTCTGTTTTGTACTTTTTTGTGTAGTGGCTCATGATTATGTCGATATGCTTTATAAATTTTGTAAATTAACTCTTGTCTATCTTGGGGTTTGTAATTGACTTTATGTATGAACATTTTGTATTGTCGTTGAGATTGATATTCAATTATCCTTGCATAGTCGGTTTAAGGGTACCGTGAGTATCCTTAGCCTAGGTATGCAGCGGTTGTCATATGCCCGATGTGGTTCCAGGTCGTGACATATTCCATGAGCCTAGGAGTCACAGTAAGAACTTGCTTTCTTGATTCATGTGGTGTAGTGAGGCCACGTACCATAGTGCTTGTTTAAATTGAAGCTTAATTTATGAACTTGTGTGATTAATTCAAACTTAGTATTAACATTAGAAATTCACGTAATGCTCATGACAATCCTTTGCATAATAAAACCCTAGGATGGTATATAGGCTGGAAACCCGTGATGCAACTCCCATAAGACTTATTACTGAAATATTTCATAAGCTTAGGAGTCATAACGATAACTTGCTTTCTTGATTCATGTGGTGTAACAATGCCATATGCCATAGTACTTGTTCAAATTCAAACTTAATTTATGAACTTCAATATTATTAATTTAAAATTAGTATAACATTAGAAATTCACGTAATGTTCATGACAATCTGTTGCATAATAAACCCCTAAGATGGTATATAGGCTGGAAATCCGTGATGCAACTCCCATGAGGCTTATCAGTGAAATATTCCATGAGCCTAGGAATAAAATTTATGTATTTCATTGTGCTTCATTTTGTAAGAGTAATGTATTTTATTATGCTTCTTTTTTTATTTCATTATGCTTCATTTTGTAAAATTAATTTATTTTATTATTCTTCCTTTTATATTTCATTTTGATTCATTTTATAAAAGTAATGTATTTTATTATGCTTCATTTTGTAAAAGCAATATATTTCATTATGTTTAGTTCATTTATCTTTCAAATGCTGTGAAGTATGTATAACTTTGTTCATAATTTAAGATCATTGAAGCACTTCTTATAACTATGTTGGTTTAAGAACTTCTTTATTACTATGTTGATTGAAGCAAAATTGCCTCCCTTGTATGAAATGCATATCACTGAATAATTGAATGCTTACTTCCTTATTAATTTTCATTATTTAAGCATTTAATCAAATTTGTAAAAATTTGGTAATAATAGTACCAATACATGTAACAAATTCCTTATTGAAAGAAACCACAACCATATTGTTGTTAATATCTGAAATACAATTCAAATTTTCTTTATATTTTTTAGATGTGTTATTTATAGATAAAGAACATTCAAGACTTATAAAGTTTTGAAGTTATACATTGTTTTTTTAATAAATAATGAAATTTGTAATTTAACGAAGCACATAAAAAATGTTTCTCATGCGATTCAAAATGTGGGGCCAAAGATCCAATTATCTTTTTTTCATAAATTGAATAACATATTTCTATAGCAAAAACTAATACAAAATAGTAACAAGTTCATGGCCTAGAAGCCTTTAGGGGTCATTAAAAAAGATTAGTAGAAGAAGAAACAAGAAATAAGAACAAAGAGCAACTAAAAGAAAAAAATGCTTAAAGTTACCATCGGTTCTAGTCATCTTTGATTATGATTTGTTAATGTTTTGTCAAATGCTTCGAAATGATTTAAGGAAAAAAATTGACAAGTTCTTTATGTTTTTATTCTAATTAGTTTTATTTTATATTGGAAAATCATAGAGAAATAATTTAATAATATTTTATATTGGAAAATCATTGAGAAATCATTATAGATATTCAATATAATGACACCTAGACGAAACAAGGGAAAAAAAGGTGGCAGCTAGCGAACATTTTCCTTCCCTACAACAACTAGATCAATCTGACCCTATCCAACAACAACAACTGACTTCATCCACCAATGAAGCCAATCAGCGACAACCTCTATCCACATCAACTAGTACTAAGGGATCTTTAGGTTTGTGAATCTTTACGATTTATGATTACACTTTCCCTCAAATATATCTTTACATGTTTAATGCATTTTTATTATCATTTTTTTAATCATGTTACAATACCAGCATCAGAAAAAGAGGTAGAGGTATCACTAAAGGTTTTAAGTTGCAACACATGAATGTTGCAATGAACAACAAGTTGTCCATGCATATTGACACCTCACAAGGTTGTCCTGTTTACAAAATCCAATCAGCAAAATTGTCCAATAAGTTAGGGGCCATTGTTAGGACTGAATTGCCTTGCCTTTAACATACCAAGCAGTTGAAGGAAGACAAATTGCTACAGAATGCTTTGGACAAAGTTTTGTTAATTTTTCTATTTATTTAATTATATGCATTTTTTTACTTACTTAAAGACTAATTTCACTTTTACTTGCTATTCACAGATGAGGCTCAATATCATCGATATCGAGAACCCTGAAGTGTCAAGCAGTGTGAGTTTACTATGGGAAACAAAGGGCTAAGGATCATCATTATCGATTACATAAATACTACAAATATTTTCCTTCGGATGAGGAGGTAAGGAAACATGTTCCCAAATGGGTGACTCCAGAAAATTGGAGCCAAATGTGTGATTATTGGTCCTCTGCCAATGTTAAGGTTTGTATTCTTTCCCTTCATATTTGCTTCAATTAATCTTGTTTCACAATTTAATGACTATTTCCTTTCTTTACTTAGGAAAGGTGTGAAAATCCAAGGTTAATAGAGGAAAAATGAAAACTCCTCACAACTAAGGCTCCAAATCATTTGTTATTGTATAAAATGAATTTGTAAGTTTTTTGTTTAGAAGTTATAATTATATCATTAATACAATATTATTTTTTATGTTTCAATTTTTTTTTTTAGTAAACCAGAGTCAGAAAGAAATACATGGAAAAGAGTGTGATAGGATCACACTCTACAAACTCACACACTATAAGGAAGTGAAGGCTGGACTTTTGAAGAAGCAAAAAATAATTATACAAGTATAAAATTTTGTTTAATTTTTATACTTATTTATTTATTTAGTAATAATTGATGTTATTTGAATGAAATATTTATTTTGTTTTTTAAATTTTATAATAAGATGTAGGAGTTGTTGCAAATATCATTATCTGACGAAAATGAGCCAAACATAGATAAGATTTGCAACAATGTCCTTGGTACAAGATCAGGGTACATCAAAGGTTTTGGGTATAACCTTAAGCCAATTGGATCATCATCGTCACGACTAGCATATATAACGATGCTTTAAGAGGAGAACGATCGCTTAAGGCTCAGTTACAATGTAATAGAGAAAAATTAGAACGTAAAGAGCAAAAGTTAGAATTTACTAAATGAAAGTTGGTCAAGCTTGAAAAGATGGTCAAGCAAATACTTGGCCCAAATTATGTTATTAGTAGTGCTGATGAGCACAAGTCTTAATTTTGTACATAACTTTTTTTTGTTAAAATTTGTAAATAACATATAATAAAATTTTATTTTATATAAAAATGCTTCTAATTTTTAATTATTTTTATTTTTTTAATTAATTATAAAAAATTCTAAATATTATGAACAATAAGAAGGATTAAAATTCTTACCATTAATTATAATTATATAAAAAATTATTAATAGGATTGTTTAATAAAAAATAAAAAATAAAAAATCCTCACCAAAACTTTTAGCTAAGTACCTAAAAATGTTGACAATAATTTTTAAAAAATTTTAAAAATAAAAATAAATAAAAAATAAAAAATAAAAAATAAAAAATAAATAAAAAATGTAACTAAAAAGATTTGACTGCGATTCTAAAATCGTCACTAAAACTTTTTAGCTACATTTCAGAAACCATCATGTATAACTTTTACCTACATTTAGAAAATCATTGCAAAATCTAATTTGCTACAAAACACAAAACGTTGCAAATTATTACCTACAAAACACAAAACGTTGCAAATTTATAACTCATTTAATAACTTTTAGCCACGAAAAGGAAGTGTCCCAAATTATCTTTTGCGACTATTTTCTTTCTCTTCACCTATCACTTTTCAAGATGTATCTGAGATCAGAGTGAGATATGATTTGTGATGATATTGTAAAACGTTGCTGATAATATTTTACTACCAAGATTTTGTGACGATTCGTGCTACGAATTTTTGTTGTTGCTAAAAAGCTTTGGCGATGAATTTTTGACTTTATTGTAGTGTTATTTTTAACCACTGAATTTGCTTTTTCTTTACCTCTAAAGAGCTTGTTGTTCTTTTCCTTCCACAGCATGCTCAAGCTTGAACCAAAAGTTAATAATATGATTATTCTGTCCTTAATCCACTGGCTATTGAAAGTTTTGATCTAGTTGGCGAATAATTTCCAATTTATGTCATTGAATCCCACTTAACAAATGCTTATCATATTTTCCAATGTTTCTCTAAAATATTAGCTCAAAGTATACATGTTCCTAAGGTTCTTATTACACTTTATAAAGGCATCATTTATTCACCAAATTTAGATAGGGTAATCTGTCTAGTGTGGGTGAGCTCTCACAGAACATTACCCATAGGTGAAATGAAACCTTGGGAGGCAAATTGTCGTCCAAAACTATTTTACCCTAGTTTACCTTCTCCTCCTCTAGACCTAGATAAGCTATGAATGATTTATTTATGAAAGCACTTGAGCTATGCTTTTTTCGTTTGAATGTGTTTCTCTGAGTTTGTTAAGACTATAGTTAGGTAAAGTGTGCACCAATTACTATACTACATTATCCCATTGATTTCATCTAATTAACTTATTTTAGCTTCCTTCAAATATTATGTATGATAGCTTCATGCTACTGGGCTTCATTCAAGACTTCAATCTTACTCTAATTATCTTAAAAAAGATAAGTCTTTTCCTAATTTCCTACCATATAAACTATTAACTTTGATATTGATTACCTCAATTTCAAAAGTTGGGTAAAGAAGTATCAATGGGATGGATTATCTGTTTCTCCTAGAGGCTTCCTCCTTTTATGTAAAGGAGCTAACCACTTCACCCATAGTGATTCTTTATGCATTAGTGACCTCTAAATTATTTTCCCTATTAAGATTTTATTGCTTAGATCGATAGATAACACATCTAGTTCTTCTGCTTCTTCTGTTTTGTAGAATTCCCTCTAAGATAATTTTTCTTTGAAATTTTTTTATTTCCTCCAGTCCAATAGAATTTCCTCAAAATTCTTTATAGATGAGAACTCTAGTAAATATGCAAATAACTGATTTAGTAAACAAGACCCTTCCAACTGTAGATAGGTACCAATTACTCTATTTTTTAGTCTTCTCTACACTATTTTAACTAATAAAGTATAGTCTTTGAAAAAAAATTTCTCGTGTGGTGATTGCCAAACCCAAGTATACAAAAGGGGGGATGTTTAACCTATAAATCTATAATAGTTGCAAGCCAAGGTGAAACTTGATATGTAGTTTTTGAGAAAATGATGAAACTTTTCTATTTATTTATAGATAGTCTTGAGAGATCTTTAAAAGTATAAAGGGACAACATAAGATTATAGAATAACTTATCATGTTATCTAGAGAGGAATAATAAATCATTTACGAACATAAGGTGAGAGATTCTTTGATCATTGCATTTACTATGGAATTGGAAAGAGGAATCCTAAGAAATATTGTTATCCATCAGCCTAAAGAGGACTTCCATATATAACACAAATAAGTAAGGGGACAAAGGGTCCCTTTTCCTTATTCCTTTCCTTCCCTAAGGCTCTCCATTCAACATAATAGAG
>JAOQMS010000005.1:21121375-21141526 GCA_027563885.1 Erythroxylum longipes
TAATTATTATTTATTATATAATGAAAATTGAAATTGTAATATTTTAAATACTTTATATTGTTTTTAATTTTATATTTGTATGATAATAATTGTCTTTTTTCATATAAATTGTGATTATTATTTATACGTGAAATATTTGAAAATTATTATTATTCATATTAATTGTGATTATTATTTGTCATTTTGATTTTGAGATAACGTTAAAAATATAAAGTATAACTATATAATATCACAACGAACCATTTTGTAATTTTTAAAAAAATTCAAGGATTATTTCATAAATTTTAAAAATTATTAAAACGGTATCCGATACCGGTATAATACTATACCAGAAGTCAATGCAGTACTAAGTCCGGTACGGTATTCGTAACATTAGGCATTAGGGTAATTTGCTAAAACAAAAATTAATATTAAGAGAAGAAAAACTATAAAATTACAGAAGTAGAAGCTACACGTTAATAAGAAAGTGAATACAAATATTAGAAGGATTTGGCACCTAAAGATATTAGTAGGAAAATACTAAAGTAAAGAAAAACTTTAAATAAATAAAATACTTATATTATATAAGCCTTTATTGAGCTTACACATCGTTTATACTTGACCCATAATGGGTCCTCCAACTATAGTCTATACAATACAACATACTTTTACACGTGAGCCAACGCTTGGGTGAAAGCTTGATGGCTAGAGATCAAAACTGTGGCTGTTGAAATGCAAGATCGGATCACGAGATCCTCTCCTTAAATTGTGGAACCTGATTTCCTTAGCCACACTTGTCTGTAGAGTTGGAGGGCCACAAACAATGACCCCCACATCCACATATCCCCATCTCTTCCCTACTGATCCAAAGATTTCTGCAATTTGTAAAAACCAAATTAAACATGAAATATCAGTTCCATTTCGATTATCAATCGCTTAGATGATGTAAATTGAATCATTTGTTACCCCTGAAATCCGGTCTTGTTCCGTACAGTATATCAGCAACATTTGCATTGTTTTTCTGATATAAATTGGTCTTGGAGACGACATGTTCATCGCTTTCCTGCTCATTGACCCTTGTTCCAACTTCCTCTTCACATTGCTCTCTGTCCTTTGCTGAAGTTTTGGCTTCCCATAGATGCCACAAGGCAACCACGAGACCACCAAAGATTAGAACACTTGCAACCATACATACTATGAAGAGAAGCCCTTTATACCACCATGTGATTATGCCATAAGGGTTTATGTAATACACATCCAACAAACCTACCAAAATCACCAACCCCACGGCACTTACAATTACATATAGTCCTGCCCAAACATTATCTCCTGTACCCACCAACACAGACATTCCACTTCCCTTGGACACAGGGCACGCGTAAGGCCTTTTAGTTTTTACCTCGTCAAATTTTCCCTCTTCCTGCATGTACATATTCTTAATCTGTCATAATCTATGTACACAGCAGCTAAGAAAAGGTCTATTTATGTTAGTGCTTAAAAAGTTAACGTACCAACGTGGGCTCTAATTCCCGGGTAACATAAGTTAGAATCTCGAAATTTAGTTTGCTAGAGAAATTTGGACAGATTGAATCCATGTCAATGGCTGAGAAGAGAGAGAGCTCATCTGATTTTTTAATGGCCCAAACAACTAAGATGTTTCTGGGTAGACATGGTCTTCCTTGGTGAGTACGATGGAGAACATCGCTTAGTATTGCCAGAAATGGCGAAATTCCTATGCCACCTGCTACCAAGATAAGGTTTTCGTACCTATACCAACAAGAAAAAGATCAAACAGGTTTATTTGATCAAGCACACACACCTACATATCTAAGGAATTAGAGAACAAAACATACATTAAGTGGTAAGGAGATTCATGACCATATGGACCCTCAACAGAAGCTGTTATTTTCTTGTAAATACGATGTGGCTCTGCGTCTAATAGCTTGTTGGATATATGTTGTTTGAGCTTATCAGTCCATGTGCCCAGAACTTTTATAAGAATGCACATATGATACTTGCCATCCAAAGGACTTGATGAAACGCTGAATGGATGCCACTGGAGCCATGATAGTCTTCCAATTTGGAGGAAAACAAAACTGAGTGCATTATACCTCAGGCCTGCAGTTGACGATATTGGAAATCGCTATGCTTTTATTTAGCTGAAGATTGACAATGACAAAAGGAAATCTAAAGATTGAGTGTATTTATTACTTTTGGGCTTGGAGAGTACTAATTCAACTGTTCCACAAGGAAGGCAATTAGCTGATATGATGTCAACAGTTCGTCGAGACTGCCAGAACCTTAGAAACCGATCAAGCATGAAAAGAAAGATGCCACCAGCAGCAATCGTGAAAATAAAATCACCGACATGCAATGCCAAGAACACCACAAACACCACGTAGAGTTGATGTGTGTAAAAGAACAATTCGAAGTTCCACCTTCTCACGGGCTGTAGTGATGTTGCCCACATCAACAAACCTGATAGGAGGCTGATTACTCCTGCCAAATTGGCCACCCCAACATCTCTCCATTCCAGTAACTGCAAATGATTCAAGTCAATGCTATGATACAAAGTCAAGAAGAACAGAAAAAAGGTAGGGAAGAAGATTGAACTTGAATAAGGACTCACTTGGTCAAGGAGGATTCCCTGCATCTGCCATCCAATTACATAAAACAGGCCATGAAGTGTGAAGAGAATCATGGTAAGGTGTCCCAACCAAACATGGTATCTGGTGGCGTGCTCGAATGGGATGTCAACGAAACGAAGAAGAACTGATCCTCTTGCAATTGGCAGAAACAGGAATGCCATGCAGAATAATCCAATCATTCCTAATCGAAGTCCCGTCAATTCTAGCATCCAAATGCTGAAAATGTTTCGAGATGGTGATTACAACAATAGCTTGTGCAAAACGCAAAAGGGAGCTGGGAAATATTTGTACCTCCTCTGTCCAAAGGATAAATCCCATTCCCACTCTGATATAAGGCTAAGGTTGCGAATTGTATACGAATAAACAGCCCAGAAAATGTAGGCAACAAATAGTAAAACGCCAATGAGCTCTGAGGCAGAAACAACCCCCAAAGGTCCGTCTACCAGAACTGGGAACGTCCACAACCGAAATTTGGGGCGATTCCATCTCTTCTTGCTGTAAACCAAAAGACAAGTTTACTATCATGTTAGCTTATTATATCCATATTCAATGGGATCGGGACTTGGAGCTAGAGATGACATACTGATGGAACTCTTCTTCCCCAGTAATGATGAGATGAGCTATGCAAAGAAATGCAATAGCAACTACTGGTCCGCTCAATAACAGGAATATGCTCCCTGGAATTCATTCTTTCAAAGTATCAAAAACTGAAAAAGGTAAGATGGATTTCAAAAGTACTGCAGATGGGACTACTAACCCGTTATGCCAAAAAGAGTTCCATTAGTGGCTCGAATCCATTTTTCAAACATATCACCACCAAATTGAGTCGGGAATAGAAAGATAAAAGCAACCCATGTAAAGAAAATCACCCAAATCAGAATCTTGAGAATCCACTTGGTTGATGATACCAAGAAAGGTGCTTTCTTGGCATCATGATGCGGAATAAGAGACTGGCGAACAGAGTAATCGTCCATGGAAAACGAACTGTGGTTTTCCTTAATTTCTTTTCTTTCAAAGATACTAAACGTAACTGCTCAAGTTACCCAGAACATCAAGCGATTATATCGTATTATTTTAATTTATAAACAACTTTTGAGAAAGAAGCAAACACTGTGTGATGTTAACAAGGAATACTTAGGATTTGACATAACAGAAGTGTCACGTCAGGATCATAAGGATAATAAGAAATATTAACCACTCGAACTACTTTTTGGGTTTGTGTATCTCGGTGAAGAACAAGGAGGGAGAAACATGAGACTGTCAGTAATGAATTGGTTGTCATTACTATATTGATTAGGGTTTGACATAACAGAAGTGTCACATCAGGATCTTTAAGAAATATTAACCACCCGAAATACTTTCTGGGTTTATCTTTAAGAAATATTAACCACTCGAAATCCCTTGGGTTTTTGTTTCTCAGTGAAGGAGTGAAGGACAAGGAGAAACATGAGACTGTGATTGAGAGTGATGAAGTTGTCATATTATATTAATCAATGTAATGCGACAAAGTGATACAAAAAGATACAGAGACGGGCTATGAAAGGTTAACCATTCATCCAATCCACCACGTCTGGCCTAGAACTCAACTGCAATGGATCATATTATACGTGGCAAGCCGACTTCCACTCGCACATTATTCCTTAAATACTTGATAATCTTACATTCATTCACCCAAAAATCATACTTGGTGGATATGAATCTGCATATGAAGATCATCTCCTTGGACATGTGCAGCTAAAATTCTGAGAAATTTCCCTGACTATGCCTGTCTCCCAAATTGTAACCATCCTTTTTGTTGAAACCTAGTTTTAAAATACTGGTTCTAGAGTTCATAAATGAAGTATTTCTTCCATATTCAAGAATTGGGGACTTTTAAGTAAATTAGATCTTGCTCTTTCTAATGCCAAAAAGAAAAACTTCCTCTGTACACATCAAACTTGAAAGGTTGACCTTACTTGTAATGTTAATTGTAGAATCATTAAAGTGTAAAATGACATCAAATTGGTTAATAATAATAATATCTTGAACGATGAGAAAAGTTACGATGCCAGGTGCTTCAAAATTCTACCACCTATTATCATAACCTTTTGTTTTATTTCAATCCAACAGACAAGGGAAGAAAGAAAAACAACACATTATAAGATCAAAGAACACTCTTCATCCTTCAACTAATAGTGAGGAAGGCAAATCGACCAAGGTATGCAACTATGGTGTTATAGTTAGGATGCACATTTTATAGAGCCAAACCAATATTGTGAAGAGATTATGAAGGTACTAACTACAAAAACCAAGGATAATGATGATGTGAATATTGCTGAATAAAATTGTCATAAAGTTCTCAAATGGTTTTTTTTAGGTGAAAGATTATATCACTTAACCAATAGCTTGACAACAACCCTCTTATCATGCTTTACAACAACAACCCTCTTATCATACTTTATATCACTTTACCAATAGCTTGACAACAACCCTCTCACCATGCTTTGCTAACCCTTTGTTTAAAATGGCATTTGGAACTTTAGTATCTGCAGTAGATGGCATAGGAACTAGTAGCGGATACACAACAAGAGAATCACCGTAGCATTTCTTCAACTTTGACACATGGAAAACATCATAGATCTTAACCTCAACAGGTGGAGCCAGCTTATAAGCTACTGCACCAAATTTTCCAAGCACAATAAATGGGCCATGATACTTGGGACTAAGTTTACATGTATGGTTGCAATTACAAGTAAACCATATCTCCTACCAAAAAAGACCTTTCTAACTTGTGCCTCGTTGCCAACTTCTCTATCCTATTTTGAGCCCTCAAATAGGTGATATTTCAACAATTTTATTACCAGTCTCATTTTTACAAACTCTTATCAATTGCTGTATTAGAACTTTTACTCGAGAAATAAGGTAAGTGCAATGAGAGGTTAATCATATAAAAGTTCATAAGGGGTGGAATTTATAATTGCATGGAAGGTAGAATTATACCACCATTATGCAAATGATAACCATTTACTTTTGGAAGATGGCTTCTCTTGACAAATACACCCTAAACTTGTCTCCAAATATCTATTTACATCCTCAGTCTGTCTATTTATCTGAGGGCGATAAGAAGATGAATTTAAGAGATCAGCACCCTAAATCTTGAATAGTTCTTCCTAAAAATTACTAAAAAATATAACATCTCTGTCACTCATAATGATGTTTTGTAGGCCATAAAATTTAAACACATGGTCCATATAAAGTCGTGCAACTTAAAGGTCAGCATGAGAATGAGAAAAGGCATGAAATGAGCAGATTTAATAAGTCTATCTACCACCACAAAAATAAACTCCCTGTCATGAGAATTAAGCAAACCCTTTGTGAAGTCCATGGAGATTAAAGACCATCCCTTTCAAGTATAGATAGACATTGTAATAACCCTGGGCAGGCTGTTGTGTTACTTACACCTCTAACATACATCACAAGTCCTTATATAGTGCTACACTTCCTTATTCATTCCCCTATAAAAAAAACAATGACTTTACTCTTTGCAAAGTTGTATCTCTTCTTGAATGACCACGTAATGGAGAATCATACATCCATTTGAGTATAAGTTGTTTAATTTATAGGGAAGAACTATCCAACAACTTGCCCTTTCTTCTAAACTAATCATTTGTCTAAGAATACTTGGAGTGACTGTTAGGTTGAACCTTCAAATCATAAATTATTTGAATAAGAGCCGGATCAATATGAAAACACTTTTGCAACTCCTCATATAAACCATCATCAATTGCTTGTAGTGCTGCGAATAGAATCTCTAAATATTACACTCTTGATAATGCATCTATATTCTTATTTTCTGGACCCTTATTATATTGAATTTCAAAGTTATATCCTATGAGTTTGACCATCAAATCTTGTTATGCTATAGTAGAAATCCTATGATCAAGCAAATACTCTATACTTTTTTGGTAATTTTTTATAATGAAGTGTCTATTCATCAAATAAGGACTTCAATTTTGTACAGAAAATAAAACTACAAAAATCTCTCTTTCATAAACCAACTTAACATGATGTTTGGGACTGAGACTTCTACTGATATAAGCATTACGATGATTGTATTGCATAAGCACAACACCAATACCTGAACTGGATGTATCAGCTTCTATAATAAAATTCTTGTCAAAGTTAGGAAATGACAAGATTGGAGTTGAACAAAATGCATGCTTGAGCTGATTAGAAGCCTGTTGAGCATTAAAATTCCAGAGGAATTAATCATTTTCTAATAGATTAGTGAGTGTCTCCTATAATAGCCAGACAACCCCAGAACTCCTCTTAGTTACTATAAAGTAGTAGGAATAGGCCATTGTTGAACTGCAAAAATTTTGGCAAGATATATAGAAACTCCCTTACTAAAGATAAAATGCCTCAAATATTCTACTTTTATAGCTGTAAAAGTACAGTTACTCCTTTTGACATAAAGAGAATTGACCTTCAAAAGTTCAAACACCAACTATAGATGGCCCACTTGAGCTTCTAATGTTAGGCTGTACACTAGAATATCATCAAATAAAACCAGAACAAATCTTTTGAGATATAGCTTGAACATATGGTTCATTGGACTTTGAAAGGATGTTGGTGCATTGGTAAGGTCAAAAGGCATTACTAAGAAGTCAAAATGGCCTTCACAAGTCTTAAAGGCAGTTTTATACATATCATCCTTATGCATTCTAAGCTAGAGATACCCTAACCTCAAATCCAATTTAGAAAAGACAGTAAATTCCCCCAATTCATCCTACAAGTCATTTAATAGTGGCATAGGAAATTTATCCTTTATTATCTTATTGTTTAAGTCTTTATAGCCAATACAAAGTCTCCAAGAGCCATCTTTTTTTTTTCGTAAGATCAAAGGAGAAGCATAATGGCTAGTAATATGTTGAATAATTCTAACATTTCATTCACCAATTTCTCTATTACATCCTTTTGCAAAGCAAGGTATCTACATAGACTTTAATAACGAGAAATGATCCATGTTTAATAGGGAATCTATGATTAAACCCCTCCCTCACAAGAGGAAAAGATTGTGGTTTTTTAAATATGATAGCATATTCATCTAGTAATTCAGATACAACAATAGGCAAATCATTCTTAACAGTAGAAATAGATAAAATAGTGGATGATATCGGCTTAAGATCATCTCTAAGTGGACACAACAATAGTAAAGCTATTTGGACACCTTGTAGTATCATATTATACAATTATTTACTATTTGTAGTCTTCACCTTACTTGCAATAGCACCTTTTAACATATGCTTCTTATTCCCAACCTTAAATTCCATCCTTAACTACTGAAAATCCCAAGTAATTGGCTCCAGAGTTATAAGCCATTGCACTCCTAACACCTTATCACAAAACCCAAGGGGAAGAACAAAGTAATCTGCAATGGAGGTTGTATTCTAAATCTACCAACTAAAAGCTTTACACATTGCAGTAATAACCACTTTACCCTCATCAGCTCCAGATACAACCATAGGTTTGGTAAGTTCAGTCTTATACCCTAACATCTGTACCCAACCTTTCATTGTGAGTGCTCCCATTGTCAAATGAGTATATAGGGACTTCTTCTTGCATTGTCTAGTGATCCTCATTGTTTGGAAATGAGGTTGCCCTAATAAAACATTAACAAAAATATTGATTTTTATCATCCCTTCACTACTATGATCTTCTATCAAGATTTCATCCTCATCATCTTCATTATCCACTTCCACCATATACAATTACACCTTATGCTTTGGTGGTTTATTAAGAACAAGTGCACTGGAAATTTTATATTCAATTGAGGCTACACTATTAGAAGCATGAGATTTTGGAAGAGATTCAGCAAGGCCTTAAAGGATTACAATTGTTATGGTTATATGATTTTGAAGGGATAAAAGAATATATGGATTTAGATGATGATGTGCTAATGGAAAAATTAGTTTTTTACTAGGAGTAAATTCTCTCATAAAAGATTTTTAATGTTGATTTTAATCCCCTAATAAAACTATCCAAGAAACCGTCAAACGATATTTTGGGATTTCTTTACAGCAATAGTGCTCATAGAGTCTTAAATTCATCAATATACTCTTCTAAAAATCCAATTTTCTCTAATTTATTAAATCACTCAACAATCTATCCATCAATTTCATCCTTAAATTTATCAAAATCATCAGTCAAAAACATGGACCACTAAACTAATTTTATGGCTAAGATATGGCTACTAAACCATGTTGAAGCCTTTGACTTATATGAATTGGAGCTAAATCAATCTTCTTTTCTTATAAATTTTACGTAATTCTAAATCTAGCACTTTGTTACACCCATACTTACGGATTTCAGCATCAAAAGTAGGAAATTCCAATTTGGGCATAAATTGAAAAGAGGGCTTATAAGGAAATTGCTCACCAATTTCTTCATGCTCTGAATGGTCAATTGAATGTGAATCTCTATTGTTGCTACTATTTTTTCAAATTTTTTATCTTTTACATCAAAATCATTTAATTGTTCCACTATTAGTTTATGTTGCTCTTCAAGCTTCAATTCAAATTTTTACTCTAACTTCTTCAATTGATCATCTATGGCTTCCATTGAAATTATGGAAATCTTTTTAGATTTTCCCTATTTGATCAAGAATTATAAGGTAGAATGGAGTTTGGCTATAATACCAATGACGCAGTTAAAAAATTTTTAGTAAAATTTGAGAATTGCATTGAGTTTTAGTATTATTAATTGAGAGATGAAGAAAATCAACTAAACTTATTAGCACTGATTATTGATATTAAAGAGAGAGAGAGAGAGAGAGATAAAGAGGGAATGATATGAGGGAAGTTGATTGTTATTTCTTGATTATTTTGTGTAATCTCACCAACTTATATAGTTGGAGATAATGCATATCAAACTTGACGCATCAGACATGTTCTAACAACCAGCTTAATAAACCTCTCAAGCCAATATATGGAAATTAAGCAATATTACAGTAAAAATGAGAAAAAAAATCATAGAAATGAATAAAAATGTTACAGAAATTAAAGAATGCATAAATTGAAAATTGCAATTTTCCTATATCATTGAATGAAAAATTTTAAAAGGGAAAAAAGTATTTATAAAGATTGCGACAAGTCCTTTAATTCTTGATTATAAATCACAGCTCAATATTATCAAAGTCAATAAGTTTAGGTTTGTTATAAGGTTAAAATAAAGTTATTTTGCTTATTCAACTAATTATTAAGATTAGACTTAATTTCTTTTCAAATATAAATACCAACCTCCCTTGGTTCAACAATCTTCTATTTTTTTATGATGACAAAACATTTGTGATATTAGAGAAAAGAAAAGAAAATATCAAGAAGATAATTAACTCCCCTTTAATTCAGGCATAAAACATAATTCAATATCTAGAACATAAGAGACAACTCAAAATCAAAGAGATATTTTTATGTGAAAATAACACAAATTTACTCAAGCATATCATATAAAGTGCAGGAAATACAAAAATAAAAAAACAATCACTCCCCCTAAGTCTATTATCACTACTCTTTCTCTCCCTTTCTGAGATCATCAAAAAGAAATTATTAAAAAATGCAAAAAGGAAATGATTCATACTTCAAAGTAACTTGATAAAAAAAACAAAACATATTTGATTAAAATTGATAACCTTTCTCATTAAATAGTATTATTGAATATTTAAGGAGTCCAAACAAAAGATCAATTTTATAGAAATATCCCTAATTGTGTCAAATTTGAAATTTCTTCAATTTTAATATTATACCTAAGTTGAAAGATTAAATTAAAACACTAAAGACAAGTTTTGACAAAGTTAGAGGTTGGAAATATAACAAATAAAAGCAAAATTACAATATTTAAAAATCAATTTCATAAAAGAGTGTATAACATATAAAGCCCCAAAATTTAAAAAAGGGTGATAAAATAAAGTAGTCAAATTTGAAACTTTAAAATGAAAAAATGATGTAATCAATATTGATTTTCTTAAAAACTTGAATGTATAGCATAATATCTAAACTTTGTAGCATAAATATAAAAATCCTAAAATTTTAAGGATTTTATAAAGAAAATATGATTGTTAAATATCAAAAAAGAAAGTAAAAATTAAAGAGAGGTATTTTTGGAGATTCTTCTTATTGATTACAAAAACATTATTAGAGGATGAATGGTTAAAAGGAGATAATAACTGAGGGTGAATGCCATAAAAGGGAGAATGTTATGGTCAACTAGAGAATTTTAGTGTAAAATGTAACTGATAAAGGCTATCAATACTATCTCGGTCTACCAAAGAGAGATAGTGGTCGACAATTGAATAGGGTTAGCAATTAAGTTGGGGCCCAATCTAACCGGACCTAGCTAGGCCAAGATTGACCGAGCCTTAAGTCGAGCAAGCAAAATAACGTCATTTTACTCTTTTGTTTCTCACAAAATAAAACAACGTCGATTTAAACTAGGTTAATTTCTTTTCTAATTTTCTTCCCCTTCTACCAGCCACCACCACAGTCACTTCTCTCTCTCTCACCACTACCATTAGCCCTCACTATCACTCACCTTTGTCACGCCAATCTCCACTCGCCACCCCTTCGCCCTCCGGCTGTAACTACTCCTTCTTCTTGCTGCCCCTTTAGCCACCCTTTTGCATCGCTGCTCCACTACCCCACTTTTTCGCCTCCCTGCTGCCATGTTTTTTAGCTTATCTTCACCACCCACCCACTAAGGAAAAGTTACTTCGTTGTATTCTAGTTTTGATTGAAGATTAAATTTGTGAAATATTAAAATTTTAGGATTGTTGTCGTCGACGAGGTTTTTCTAATTTTCTTCCCCTTCCCACCAGCCTCCACCACAATCACTTCTCTCTCTCTTATCACTGCCATTAGCCCTCACTGCCACTCACCCCTTCATCGTGCCAATAGGTACTCACCACCCTTTCGCCCTTCAGCCACGACTACCCATTTTCCTCACTGCATTTGCATCGCCACTTCATTGCCTTAATTTTCTGCCACCCCACTGCCATATTTTTTGGCTTATTTTCACCACCTACCCACTAAGGAAAAGTTCCTTTATTATATTCTGATTTACGATTAAATTTGTAAAATATTAAAATTTTAGGATTATTGTAGTCGACGAGGTGTTTTTACCGATTTATACGATTATTTACACAGATGTGTATGTGATTGTGTAAGTCATTGTGATTTTTACGAATTTACACAGTCACTTACATGGGTGTGTATGTGACCGTGTACCTGTAAGTCACTGTGTATTTTTGTGGACTTACTAGAGTAATAAATTCTAAAAGGAAAGGTTATATCAGTTGACCACTTAAAGATATTGGTCGAGTAGTGTGGATGTCTGGGCTACTAAACAAGTGACCAAATAAGCAACCAACTGATTAAGAAAAATAAAACATGGATTTTGGTTACACTGGTCATCCACACTAAGATATTGGCTATCCAGTGTGTTCTTAAAAGCTAAAACACAAATTTAAACATCAGAACACTTAATGAGTCATAATAGTATCAATCAAGAATTATCAAAAACCTTAAAAAGAACTTAAAGCATATAAATTTAATCAATAAAATAAAAGAGGATCTTTATCATTTAAAATTTCGATTAAACATACCTATGTCTTTTTTAATTGAGTAAAATTTATCCTTATTTTTTGTGAGCCAATTACCTTGTAAATTCTAACTTTATGTCCTTATTTTATATAATAATCTCTAAGTTTAGGTACTAAGGTTCACACTTTAAAAGTAATTATTAAACACCTTATTTATAATTCAAACGTAAATAATCATCACCAAGGGTTTATACTCAAATTAGCAGCATTGTATCATATTTCTGTGCATGAGCCAACACCAAATCATCTTGATGCTAAAACTAATGAGAAAACACCTATTTATAGTGTTTTGGAACTCAAAATAGTCGTTGGAGCAAAGAATTAGCCATTAAAATGACTATATTTTGGTCAACAAGTATGTATTAAAAGCTCTAAATTTATTAGTTGTTGGAACACTGGTTGACCAGTATACATAGTGGTCACTAATACATCAACCAATATTGCTACAAACTCTCGGTATAACAAATTTAACAACTTTGACCTATATTGGTTGACAACTAACCGTATATGTTAACCACTAACTGCAAAAACATAATTATAACACCTTTAAATGCTCAAACTCAATTTGATTAATGCAAATATAAATTAAATATTTCCTATGTTGTTCCCCAAAGATAGTTTTCAAGATCAAGGAGCTTTTGTATATCTCTTTATGAATAAAAGACTTATGTAATAATATTTATGCATGGTGAGCCTTTTGGATCATCAAATTAACAAAGTGCAATTATAAATAATAATACAAAATGTAAAATGACCTTAATAAAATAAAGATCTTCTTTTGTTCTTGTTTTAATCTTCATTTTGTTGATTGTAAAATTTAACTTCTCTTGTTCAACTACATACACTATCTTATTGAATTAATGGCTTCATTTTGTTCTAGTATTTCTTTTCATCAAAATAATAAGCACATTAGTATTTGTTATATTTTATTACCATAAAAAATCAATTGAAAAACATTTTGATCTTTAAATACTCTTTAAAAAATATTTTAGGAAATGTTTAAATTATAATTGCAATAAATAAATTGATTTTGAGTATTTGAAGTTGTTAAAATCATATTTTTCAGTTGATTGATCAACTTATACAGATTAGTGGTCAACCAATATAGGTTAGTTTTGTTAAATTTGATGTACCGAGACTTTTTTGGTAATATTGATTAATATATTAGTCGACCAATATGGCCTACTGGTCAATAATCTCTCACTGGCTTGTGAATCTATGCATTCAATGCATATTGGTTGACCAATATGCTATACTGGTTGGCTAATATTTTACAAAAAGCCATTGTAACGACTAGTTTTTGGCTCCAACTACTAGTAGGGATCCTAAAATATTGTCAATATGTATTTTCTCATTAGTTTTAATATCAAGAAGAATTTGAGTGTATTTTACACATTTCTAAGCATTTACAATTATTTGAGCATCATTGTCTCATATTTGTGTGAATGAGTCTCTTTGGAGTTATCAAGTGATAAAGTAAGGTTTTTTTAGTTGTAATAATTGGTTGGGGCATTTTATTATTGTACTTGAGGGTGATCCAAATGGGATTAAGTTTCTTCTTTACTTTAGAAGAAGATTGTAAATGGTTCTTCTTTGTTGAGAAAGATTATACAAAGGGTATTTTTTACCCTAATCTAAAGAAGAGTTTGGCTTATAAGCAGTTGAAGATGAATGCTTTTACCTTGGAAGGCTTTCAAGTTCCTCTCCCTTTATAATGCATATGTCCCATAACTTAATGCTAACTTAAACACTAACAAATCAACCTTAAGAGTGAACCTGACAGAGCTAGCACAAATTATAAACAGAGACCAGTCTTCTTCCAAAACCTGAAGCTTGCATAGATGTAAAATGTTGCTCCAAAAAGATTTGGAATAACTGCATTAGAGAAGGAAGTGATTGTGGCTATCGAGACCTAATTTATAAAGCTAAGTATTCACAATTCTCATAAATGAAAGAAGCAATACCAGAGATAGAAAGGTGAAATAAGTAGGACTGAATTAACACCTTGTATAAATCCCGCTGAGGCGCGAGTTTGGGGAGGACTGAGTTATAATAACTTTAATAAAATTAGATAACTCATATTAGAGGATGGAGTTTCAGGACATGTCTTTTAAAACATACACAAACTTATTCTTTTATCTTTCAACCAATTTATGAATTAGTTACCAATAATTAAGGTTAAGTTTTCTTTTACTGGCCTTGTTGTATACAATATATACGTTATTAATAATAGTAATGAATATGGTTTTTATACATAAGCACAAAGTTATTTATACCTTATTAAAAAGCTTAAGCTTAAGGCCAACAGATAGACTCTTAGTTATAATACGACGAAGTTTGCATTTTATTATTAATGTTAATGCTTCAAAATTTAAATATATATTATGAATTTATAACTTTTACTCTTTCTATATTTATGTAAAAATAAAATTGCATCAATTTAAAATAATTAATTGGTTTTGAATTGAATTGTTAATATTAGTTAGTTAACCTCATTATAGTCAGTTTTATTTTTTAATTTTAGTAAATTAAGATATAAAAAGTACTCCTATAAGAATTTAACCTAATGGTTTTAGTGCTTCACTATTATTCATTCTTAAAATTTTGAAGAATTCTCCTCCTTTTCTTTAAATGTTATCTTTTATTTTATTTTAAAGTATTTTTATTAAAATATAAATATACCATTTATATTTCTTTTTCAATTATCAACATAGTCATATCAATGAAAGGTATTATGTAGTCATACTTTCATCTTCTCCTTAATTAAAATTTTTATTTTTAATATTAAAATTGTTGATTAATGTCCATAAATTCTCTATATTTATATTATATGCATAAAAATATTTAAATTGAATTTAGTAAGATGTAATTTTATTTGATATTATTTAAATTTTGAGAAAAAGATTATTGGATGTCTAACCTTGTAATAAATTTCTTATAAAAAAAAAAATAAAAGTTATGAGGATTTATTTGAAAATTTTTATATTTCAAGTTTATTACTAAATATAGACTTACTTACGAATAATTTGGTTGTTTATTTTGGATGTCCCCTTTAGAGTTTTGTACAAAATGAATACAAAATGTTTTTATGTTTTTCAAGCATCTTCTTTTTTTTTAATCTCTTGATATTCTAAAATGTAGAACTACTTAAAATAACTATTCCTTGATTAATTTACCATTTGTAATGGTATCACCATAACCTTTATTTCAATCGAACATAGTTGAATTAAATTTAGGCCTTGTTTGGCAAACAACGGATTATATTAGCTATTAGCTGATTCTATCAGCAATGTTATCCGCTTGTCAAATCAACTAATATAATCAGCTATCAGCAAACTGTTTATTAAAGATGTTTAGTAAAATTAGTTGTTCAGTATTAGCTGTTGATGTATAAAATGACTTATAAGTGTAAGATTTTAAAAAAAAATTATAAGAGCATGGATATTATATTTCTTAGTATTTTGTTTAATATTTTTATAAAAATTTAGATTTTAGATATTTAATTTTATAAAAATTAACTTTAATAAAAACATAATAATAACAACAACAACAACAACAACAACAACAATCATCATCATCACCACCACCACTACCACCATTGCTGATAGCTGATTATATTAGCTGATTTGACCAGCGGATAACATTAACTGTTTATTAAAGATGTTTGGTAAAATTAGTTGTTTAGTATTAGCTGTTGATGTATAAAATGACTTATAAGTGTAAGATTTTAAAAAAAATTATAAGAGCATGGATATTATATTTCTTAGTATTTTGTTTAATATTCTTATAAAAATTTAGATTTTAGATATTTAATTTTATAAAAATTAACTTTAATAAAAACATAATAATAACAACAACAACAACAACGTCATCACCACCACCACCACCACCACCACCACCATCATCATCATCATCATCTATCCAAACATAAAATATAACAATCCAAATGAAGTTTAACAACATAATTCAAATAGAGCAAAAGAAATAAACACCATCATTTAAAACAAAGGTTTATAACAATTTAAGAACAAGATCTAACTGTTATTAAACTAGAAGCAATATTATCACGAATAGTTATCATCCCCGAGTTCTCTGTTCTTCAATGCCTTCTTACGTAGAGTTAACTTTAATATCTTGAAATACATTTGGAGGTATAAATTCAGGATCTTGATCGATGATGTTAAAAGTTAGGTCGCCAATTATACTTTTTCTAATATAGTTATAGAACGTAAAAGCTGTACAAATTATTCTATTTTGATCCATCAATGAATACTTAGGCATTTTCTTTGATATCTTCCATTGAGCCTTGACAACATCGAAAGCCCTCTCAATACAACTTCTCAATGATGAATGAGCTTGATTAGAAACTTCTCGAGATCCTCTTAGATTTGCACCACGAAACTCTGATTGATAATACCTTGTCTTTAGATAAGTTGTCAAATATCCTTCTCTTTCCGGATAGCCTTTGTCAACTAAGTAATATTTACCTGAGTATCCACAGAGGAAATATAATTAGTATAGATTACATAAAAAGGTCTAAATCATGAATAGAAAATCCTACAAATCTTAAAATTACTTATCAGTGGTTTTGGAAATTTGTCTCGGATTACCAATTGCATCAAGGAAAATACAAGAATTGTGTGTTGATCTCTCCCAACCCGCTAAAACATATGTAAATAGTAAGTCAAAGTCACATGCTGCCAATACGTTTGTAGTCGTTATTCCTTTTCATCCTCTATATCCCACTTGATCCTCTTTTGCAATAACTACCACTATTATGTGTACCATCAATCGCTCCAATGTAATCCTAATATAAAACAATGATCATAAGATGATAAAACAACATTTTTCAATGAAAAATATAATAAAGGGGGAGTAAGAACATATTTAATTACCTTGTGGCATATATCTAAGATTATTGGGAATTTGTGATGGAATCTCCTTAAATTTGGGGTCTTTTGGTACGAGTATATCCCTTAAAATTCCAGTCATGGCGTTCAAAACTTCTTTAAAAACTCTATTAACAGCTTCACCTAAATGTTGAAAGCGCCCTTGGGTATCTCTATTAGGGCAACCTTTACTTAAGACATACACGAATAAATCGACTTTCTCCAAAATAGACATCCTATTTGAAGGTCTCAAGCCATAATTGTTTTCCAAAACCATACATAATTAACGAAATGTATTTTGATTCATCCTAAATGTATTAAAACACCGTTTTCATGACTATTCAATAATTCATTTATCCATAGTTCTCCTGTTTGATAGGAAGTCATGCATGGTTTCTTGTATATGTGGTTAAAAAATACTCACCATGTAACCTGCTACACAAGCCACTGAATCCTAAAACTCAATCTTATTGTCCAAATTTTGCTTAATTTGCAGAAGTTTCATAATTTGCATAACATTATTATCCATAACTATAAATCAACAAGTAAAATTATATTCTAAATAAACAAACACATATGTGTAAATATAAAGAAATAAATAATATAACATGTAATAAAATTATAGATTACCATCAAGATAACATAATATAATAAAATAAGCTAACCAAGTTCATAATATCTTAAAACATACCATGTCAACATAAATGCGCAAATAATAAAAACAATAAACTAAACATAGTAATGCATAGATATAAACTATGTTTAATATTTTCTATATTTGTCATAGTCGTACATAAACTTTATGTATTCAACTCTCTTTGTATCATCTGTTATACGGATCTTCAATCAACATGCAAGCAAAGTAAAATTCAAGAGTACCAGTCTCTAAACCAAGCAAAATATATATTTTTCCCAAAGCATTCGTAACATCACGATGTGACGTACTTACACCAGTACTCTGTGATGCACCAATATTTATCGTGTGCAAAGTTTTCTTAATAGAAGTATTCACCTCCATTATTGCACTCTATTTCTCTTGAATTAATTGCATCATATCGTCAAGTCTCTCGTACATTACTGCAGATCTTCCTATGCACACTTGTTGCTTTGTGAGCTATCATTCTCCAAAACCCTTTTGCATCTTCTTCTCTCACTCCCTTCATCATGTGAAGCTTGAGGGGTAGTAATAGGAGTAGATGCAAGGGTCGGGGTAGTTTCTCTCTATACCTCTTCCCAATCACCAGTTACATGATAATTGTTTAGACTACTAGTCTCATATATATTCTCATGATCATGATAGCTTGACAATTGATGATGAGCATTATGACTATTAGGTGGAGAAGGAAGATATACTTCCTCAACTTCTCGTTGTTCTTATGGAGGGTCAGTCACAAGACAAAATATAATCTCTCCTTAGGCCAAACATCCAAAAAGTTGATCCAACTTACATTTAAGCTTAAGTTCAAGCCCTTCCTCTTTAAATGTTTTAAAATTGTTATTCTCCTACAAAAAAATACTTAACTTATATTTAACTAACTTTTTAGCATTAAAGTAAAAGAAAATAACTTAAAATGGGCTAACCTGAATCTTCAAAGTCCACCACTCCTCACTAGTAGCAATTATTCCTTTGTCATAATCCCATCCTAATCTCGTTTCTTTCCCTTTCAACTTTTCCAAAGACTCCATCTAGTTCTCATCCAATCAAACTTAATTTTAAACTTAGTTTTATCCCATTATAAGTTGATCGCTTTGTGAAACTCTTCCTCTGTTGGGACCCCGCCCTTACGAGACACGTGGTCGACATCCCAAGTAACATCTGGACGCGCATCCCACAAGGGTGGAGTGCCCTCACCAGGACAAACCTCAAATTGGAACTTCATCTTGATCTCTTCTCACCATCTTGTCCCATGACTTGTACTTAACCTAAGTACTTAACTGTTTCTTGATCCTTGATACCCACTTCTTGTTGAAAAACTTTTATTTAATTAAATTCTGTAACTAACTTCAACTAAACAACTGTCCAATGTATTGGCCTTAACTTCTTCTTTGTATTGTTTGTGGTTGGCCCATCATTTGTATTTGCTTATGGTCTGTGTTCTATCATTTGTGTTTTATCGTCTGTGTTATATCGTCTGTGGTTGAATTTTATCGTCTGGGTTGACCACCTATCGTCTGGGTTTTATCGTCTGGGTTCTATCATCTGTGGTTAACTTTTATCGTCTGGGCTGACCACCTATCGTCTATGTTTTATTGTCTGTCTTTCTATCGTCTGTGGTTGACTTTTATCGTCTGGGTTAACCACCTATCGTCTGTGTTTTATCGTCTGTCTTTCTATCGTCTGTTTTATGACGTGTCATCACAGACGATTCCTTGCGTTTGTGTTATGACATGTCGCCTGTGTTCCTTACGTCTATGTTTCTTGCGTCTGTGTTCTGACGTGTCGTCTGTGTTCCTTGCGTCTATGTTTCTTGCGTCTGTGTTCTGACGTGTCGTCTATGTTCCTTGCGTCTATGTTTCTTGCGTCTGTGTTCCGACGTGTCATCTGTGTTCCTTGCATCTATGTTTCTTGCGTCTGCCTCTCATTTGCGTCTGTGTGTGACGTCATCACAGACGATACTCTTCCTCTATATTTTTTCTTTGCATCTGTGTGTGACGTCAGCACAGACGATTTCTTTCATTTGAGTTTTTCTACGTGTCTGTCTTCCTTTGTGTCTGGGTGTGACGTCATCACAGACGATACTCTGAGTCTGTGTTTTCCTCTGGCAACCTACCTTACTTAAGGCAGACTTAAATCCTTTCATCCACCCTTATTCATTCAAATACAAGGATAGAATACACAAACATAAACACCAACTGCTTCTCAAAACCTCAAACTCATTTGATCAACACATGCACGTGAAAACTTAACAGTAGTCATAATCATGAGCAGAACATACATATATTTCATTCATCCTCAAACAAATATTGGTTTTACAACGCTTTAGTGGGCATTTCGAGCCCCCTT
>JAOQMS010000005.1:21141626-21155137 GCA_027563885.1 Erythroxylum longipes
TGTTGTTCACTGTCTGCTATAACTTTGTCCATAAGAATGAACGGAATTTATATTTTTGAGTCTATGATCGAATTATAATATCGAACGGAGGAGTACCTTGGCTAGGCTTTTCTTTATATTATTATCAATCTTTATTTTTAATTTCTTTTTGCATGATTTCGTGTTCTAAAATTATCATCCCCAAATCAATTCTTTTTTTATTTTTTATTTTTTATTGATTCTACACAAATAAACAATTGATACATTGGTCTCTATAGTTCGACCCTATTCACCACTTTACTCGCTTAAGTGTTCTAGAGTAAGAATTTATTTTTGCTGGTTTGACACGCAATCACCCATAAGGACTAATATACTCACTACTAAATTAATCCTAATTACTTGAACCAAAATGACAAGAAAATTAAAAGATGATTGGATTAGAGAAAACAATAAATTGTGAAGAATGTAAATAAACAAGCAAGGTAAATCCGATGATTTAGACTTAGGGCTTCGAGGTTAACTAATTTAAGAGATTGATCGATGAATTATAGAATTGATTGAATGACAAGTTATAATAACAATTGCACAAATTCACTTATATTCTCTCTCAAGACATATAAGAATACCCAACTAGTTAATTACCATACCTTAATGCGAAACCTAACTAATCAAATTCCTTAAGAACAAGCAACCATAGGTTATCATATTAGTTCAGGATATCTCTATCTTTAAATCTAATGTGTTTATCTTCTTAGTGCACAAATCATACTTCACCTCTCAGTCCATCATATGATTCCTAAGATTGCATCTATGGTGATCAAGCATAGAAACAATAATGAAGCTCAAGAGAGATAAATATAACCCAAGAACTTTGATTCAACACCAATCAATCCATAAAACATAAATCAATACCCAAAATAGGCTACATCCCTAACCCTAAGTGCACTTTAGTTCCAGCACATGAGAGAAGAATCCAAATACATAAAAACAATCAACATTCAAGACAAGCTAGAGAGAGATGACAAAACAAGCTTGATTCCAATCTTGATTCAACCATCCTTCTTCTTCTTCTTTTCCTCTTTTGGCTGCCTCCCTTAGTGTGCTGCCTTGTTTTTAGTGCTAGATCCCTAATTTGGTCTTAAAAATGAGCATTTATAGTGTCTTGGGGTCAAGGAAACTTAGTTTTTGCTAAACAAGGAAATGAGGATCGTAACAGTGCCGACAAAGTTTATTAGGCAGACTTGATGTCCGCTAGGCAAACCTTTTCTGTCTTCTGGAGCAACTTAAGCCAGAGAAGGTCTATTAGGTAGACATTCTGTCCACTGAGCAGACCTTCTCAAGTCTTCCAGCTTTCCCTCTCTGCTCATGTCCGTTTGGAGGGACTTAATGTTCGCAGGGCGGACCTTCTTGGGTTCTCTCCAAAAAGATAAAATCTCTTCTTGGAGTCTTCACAAAAGTTGTAGAACTCAAAGTTCTCTTCGAAAGAGTACTTGAATGACCTTAATCCGATATCTACAACGAAAGTTATGCCTCTTGTCCCAAAATTTATCCATTTGCACTTATTAAGCAATAAAGTTGAAATGTGTGAGAATTTACAAGAATTTTTGGTGATTTCCCCGTACTTGGCAAGAAAGGTGAATATGCTAGGAGCTTTCCTCCTCTACTTGTACCGCCATCCTATCTAAATTTACAAAACAGATGATACGTCCATTTACATGGGAATGGTGATTGGATATGCACTTCCATTGAGCATCTAAAATTTTTTAGTTATTAATAGGATCCAGATCTCTAGTTTTGGTCTTTATCAAGCCAATCAATACTGGCTTCTTCTCTATGATAAGCTCTCAAGTCAGAGTTCTTTTTTGGGGGTCATTAAGACCCCGTGTATTCCATATCAGAAAAGACAATCTGGGGATATCACCCCTTTATGTTTTTTCTTACCCTTTTTCTTTGTCGCTCGCCTTCCCACCACAGAAAGTTGAATTGTCATTAGTTCCGAAGGTTCGACCTCAGACAGAAGCTCCTTCTGAATAGAACAATCTGGGTTAGATGCAGTAGCAACATTTTCTGTTTAGCTCACCTCCTTTAAATATTACTACCCTTCTTCGAACTGCTCCATTACTTCAGGGACTCCCCTATCCCAGATAGATCCTTGCTTCTTGGATTGACCCACCTCCAAGTCTCTCATTTGTCCCTGGATTGTCAATTATCCCTTATCGTTATGACCCCCATCAGATGTCTCACCAGCCTTTTTCTCAGTTTGAAATTTTTGTTCATTTATGACCCCCTCTCTCTCTTCAGAAACTTCTAGGACTACAGGTTCCCCATGTGAACCCATCCACAAAACATGCCCCATCGGTTGCCACTTTTTTGTTGTATTGGGTCTCCAATAGGTTTGACATAGTTATAGTCTTCTTTACTAATTCCCCATTCTCCCTCAAGCTCATTACAAACATATTATTAGGTAATACAGTTGTTTTCGGCATCTCTATACAGACTTTTGCAAATCCAACCAGTTTCATTTGTGCAGTTTGAGAATCCATACCGACTGGTCTACCCAAATAGCTGGCAACATAGCTCAATCCCTCAGCTGTCCATAACTTCACCGGAAAATTATGAAAGTTAGCCCAAATGGGGATATTCTCGATAGCACCTCTTCCCATTTCACAACTTGGCCGCCACCATTGTAAGAAAAGTGGTTGACCTCCTACATGTCACGACCCCTGCTCAGAGATTGCCTGCACTTCACTGTCTTGAACAAACTTAAATAGAAAAGTTCCGTCTTCCCAAAGCAACACCCATTCTAGTCCCTTCTTCTTCCATCTGGCTTACGCCCAGACGTTCACCACCGGAAAAGAAGGCCGCTTGTTCCAGAAGAATGCAATAAGTACAGACCACTACTTTTGTGCCCCTGCTTCCAAAATCTCCTTCGGAGGGCAAATAATTCCATCCTTTGAGACATCAAGGTAGTGCTTTAAGACTCCTTTATTATGAAATAGCCTATTCTTCCAGGCATCGTCAGGTAGCACTTCTCAAATAGATGCTCTTTTGTTGGTTGTTCGTGCAGAGAGGGTTTTATCTTCTCCCTTGACTTCTAAGTTACAATCTCATGAAGGAGAGGCGGAAACTCTGCGATATGTCGTGAGGACTCACTTACTTCCATCCAAACCTGTCATAGCCCCTGGCATGACCTTGCCGGTAGGAAAGGACTCCAGACTGAAGAGACTTTAAAAGAAGCGAGAAACTCAAAACCATGGCCGGAAAGAATCTTAGGTCAAACTCAAAGAAAATAAGGGTAAAAAGGTAAAAGATCTAGAGAGAAGTCAAAAGACGGTAACCTTCCATATTTTACCTCTTCAAAAACCTGAAGATATTAGACCTGAACGCTAACAAACTTGAAGGACCAACATCGATTCTGCCACCTTCCATTTTTAGATACAATCTCTTAAGTAACTATTTCAATGAAGAGTTGTCACCATTATTTTTTTTAGGAAATTGGGTCAGAATCCAATCTCGATCGCAATGGAATATTTACAAAATTATTTCGTAACTTTTGATTTCTCAAAAATCAAGATCTCTTTAATTCTATAAAATGATTAACATAAATCATAATAAAGCGAAAACTTAATTCATACCTTATTCTGAAGCTTAATCATTATCTTATAGTATCCTTCGAACCATTTCTGAAACTAATACGTCTCAACCACCATAGCTGTACAAATATCCAACCTCTAACGGTATCCACAGAATAAGTCGAGAGAACTCTGTAACTCTTACAAAAAGGGTTAAGTAAGAAGTGCTAGCTCTATAGAGCTTAAACCTATTTATAATAATCTTTGGACTTTTTAGTAATTTAATTAAAATTAAATTCTACTTTCAATTAAACTTTAATTAAAATCACAAATACTTATAATTATTATCACCGTATAAGATTTAATATCTCATATTGATCCTTACTTATCAGATATCTCATATTTAATCACAAAGTTTCTCAAACTTTACAATCATGTTTAATAAATTAACTTTGTTTTCTTCAACCCATTCTATATGTGAGACTCATTAGGTTCTTAAATATGTTTGGCAATGATTATAAATTCTAATTCTTATGAATTAGATAAATTAAAATTCCTCTTAATTTATCTTTAATTCTCCAATTAAACAATTTATAATCATAGATCGAGATTGGCGGCTAGCAACATGTCATAACCCCCTAAATATTTAAGAATGTCAAAGTGGTTTTGACTATCCTTTTCGTGCATGATTTTTTCATATAATTCAATTCTTTCATTATACAATGTTTTGATTAGACATAGAGCATGGAATTAATGGATACTCTATTTTGAGTATAATCATATTAGTTCTCCACCATTAGTTATCGATTCAATTAATGACATTTATAAACTATTTACAAAGCGTCATTTCACCTTGGCCAAGGATTTCCCAAATCAATACTAATCGAGAACAACAGAGCATTCTCCCTAATTACTTTAGGGTGATGAATCCTATCTTAATTACTCAACTACCTCCATATAGTTTATGCTACATCCAATGGCTACTAATTAAACGATCCATTATTAAATAGATCATAAGTAGTATCAAAACATAGCAATCCCTATACAAGATAACTTTGGTGACCTCAAGTCAAAGGATCATTTATACAATCATCACAATGAGAATTCCATAGACATACAAGTAATGTTCCAAATAGATTTCTCATATCTAGTCTGTTCAGTAAATTTTTTCTCTAATAAGCACCAGTATGTTTGTTTAATTATGTCTATACTTTAGCCTATAAGATCGATTACTTCCTTCATAAGGAAAAACAAAACGTTTCCTAGTATTTTTACATTCTATTGATGTCCAATCTTAATAGAACAATGACTAGGAACATTTAGGAATAACACATAAATGCAATATAAATCTCATAATTATATTCTCATAAATTTCATTTGCAATGTACAATTATTCCCTGGACTTTATCATATGCATCTAAACATGTACAAGATAAAGAATGTTTTTAAGTAATTGTCACTGAACTACAACCAAAGCGATTAGTTGTAGGGCATAAACCAACAATCTCTCACTTGCACTAAGCCAATCTTTTAAGTATTTCATACCATATCACCACACAACAATTATTTTACTACTGGAACAGTGGCTTAATGAGAGAATTCTATAAGATTCTCTATAGTGAGCACTTGCTTAAATCTTATAAGTCCCATCTTAATTATCATTGTAATTAAGAAATTTTGCCTAAACACATTCTTGGATCTTTGATGAGCCATTAGCTCCTTATGCATGCCCAATAGCTCTAATGTTCTAAAGTATATTACTGTATTAAATAATGCAAGGAACTATATCAAGTTCACTAAAGAACTTATTGATTCGATTAATCATTTTCACTAAATGAAAATTGCATTATGGCTTAATTAGCAACCTATTACTACATTGGAACCTTTCTAATCCTAGATGATATTGTTCTAAGTAAATAAACCTTAATTAGGATTTATTTCTAAAGTTATATCCTTATCATCTTGAACTCAAATATCAACTCAAACTTAGAGTAATGGATATCTTTATCAAATACTAAACATCATTAGTACACTATCTATGTACTTGAATTAGAATAGGTCAATAACTTCCAATCTGGATCTATAGATCTAATTCCCATAATTAAGTTGTTAACATTTTCATATCTAGCAAGAGTTGTTCTTGGACAAGTATATTTTCAACTATTGAAAGTTAGAATTGTTGTTTTCTATAAGCAATATGTCTCCACATACTCCTACTGAAGAGGACAACTATACTCCCACTAACCTTCTTGTAAACATAAATTCATAATCATCTTCAAAACACAAACTTTTTGAATTAATCATGAAAGTGAATTTTTCAATGTGTCGTAACCTTTCATCTATATATCAAGTATATCATTAAAGGCATTAGTTTGAATCAGATGTAATGTTATGAGATTTGAACCTTTCAAATTCCTTCTTACTCCCACTACTTATCTTGAGAACTAGTCTCTTATAAGTATACAGTCAATCAAACAATTTGTTCAATGAATCTGTAAGACTATATCCAATCTTTTGGATATCTCATAACCTTTTATCATCTAATTTAGTTTTAAACTTAATGAAAAATATATGCTTCAACCAAGCATCACATTTTTGAATCATTAACTTTGACTTTTTCAAAGAGCTAGCATTTCATATCTAATATGAAATCTTGCTAATTGATTCAATTGGAACTATTGAAGGTCAATTATTGTACTAGGCATCGCTATAGAAGAAATAATATTGCATCCTACAATATCTCATACTGTATTTTCCTCCTCACATAAATCCATACTCTTATGAATTTAGTTGTGACGGTATTCACTAAAGAATCTCATTCCCTATAGATAACCGAAAATTTAAAACTCACCATAATGATCTCATTGAAGTGCTTTAGCATGCTCAATGCTTAATTTCTACTTAGATTCAAACAATTTGAACTTTTCAAAATTTTAAATCATTTCATTTAATACGTATGACTATATCACATAAAGTTATTAGTAATCTAATGAAATATAAGTATTATCCTTTTTTATGAATTGTTATTCTATCCAATACAATATATATATATATCATCTTTTCACTAAAGGTTGATTTGCTTATTCTTTAACTTAACAAGTTTCACAAGTTTCATACGATTCATAATAAAAAAGATACATATATCCTAGTATGTAACCTTATGATTCTCATTGTGTTGAGTTAACCAATATGGCATAAAAGGATAATCTAGGTTATCCAACTTTTTATTCTTACCACAGATGCTAAGCATAAGTTTCCTTTGATCTAACATATAAAAACTATTTGCATAAAATTGGACTAACTATTGATATGTGTTTAATTGTTGATACATTTAATCATTTACACTTAGCGATTAATGATACAAAAATGCTTAAAATACTCACTTTAATTCACATATGATTTTATATACAATTTGGAAGCAAAGATATTAAAGTGAGTTGAAAGCACTACATTTGGGTTGTTTTCTGAATATTAATTTTCACTTATTGGAGCAAGAAGAAGCAAATTAAAAGACAAGAAAATTAAGATGATGAAGCAAAATGACAGTAGATGATAGGCAGAAGCGAGCCAAAATGCAGTCTGCGTTTCATGCAGACGTCCACGTGAAACGCAGACGTTTCATAAACTATAGGCTACAGGGTTTTGAAAAGGATGAATACTATGCGTGGACTGAAAACCATTGAAGTTTAATTGTCACATTAAGCTATAGTGGAGGGCTGGCGGCAGAATCAAACAAGAAGAGTGTCACAAGTAGAAAAAAAGAGAAGAGAGGTACAGAGGAGTGAAGTGTGAATAGTGAGGTAGTCCATTAATATTAAATTGTCAAATCGTGAATAGTGAATAGTAGAGAAAAGAAAGCTTACGGTAGTGAGAAGAGAACTGAAGGGACTTTGGTTAAGGAAATTTTCATAGGGCTGAATCATCTTCTTGGGAGACTCATAGAAGGCTAAGTTCTCGATGCCGGTTCGAAGGTGACATCAACACTGATAACCTGATTAAGTATTTTTTATTGGTTTATTGTTTCTTTCTCTTATTAGAAATTGATTATGTTATCTTGTATGACTTGATTGGGTATTTGAATGATGATGATTTTAATGCTCTATTAAATCATTTTTCATGAAAACTCATTGCTAGAATCGAATGCAATACGTAATCGTTGTATTCCTAATTCGTGTGTAGTGACAAATGATTCTAAATCATTAGAGATAACATAACCTAGGTTAAATATTCCAAGTTTGTGTGATTATTGCTTAGATTGGTCTATTTTTCTTATTAGTAAGGCAGTTGTCCGGATAAACTTAGAGAGCTTATTCTAGGTTTCCCGATAGCTAGGGTTTATTAATGAGCGCTTCATGATTACTAGGATCTAAGGAAAAATCAGGATTAACAGAGCTTGTTGTTAATCTACGACTAATAATTGCTAAGAGAGACAAAAGAACAACAAATCAATGAATTGTGCTTAATTAGGATGCAGTGATTGAACCAAAGAACCTGATCTCTATCGAATTTCCCAATTTTATCATTTTCATATGTTTTCTTTAATTTGTTTTCATTAGGTTTATTTTCTTTTCTTTTCTTTTCTTATTAAATAAAAAACCCCCCAATTACGTAAATATCAATTAATTTCATTTCATAAAGTAACCGAACACTCCCTGTGAGATCGACCTAGACTCGCTACTGCTATAGTAGTAGTTTAGTTATTTTATTTTGACTAGCGTTACAACGCGCTTGTTAACTACTTTCACTTAACAATCTATTTCTAGTTATACATTGAACACCACAATAATGTTGAATCTAAATTTAGTATCGTATACTCGAAAGCATGAATTAGAAATACATATAATCTCCATCATATCTCGTATAGGTAAGAAAACTCAAGCAATCAATTTTCTTCTTATGACAACAAAGCCTTTAATTATAGTCATCAATCATGCTTTAAGTAGGCTAAATTAAATGGAACAATTCCAATAAGGTACTATACCTTTTAGCGCTACTAAATGCAACCTTTTGCATCTTTCTATCATGTGCTGACATCTTACATGTTATCTTCAAAGTTTATAAGACATTAGTCAAATTAAAATGTCTATACATTTTGTCATCTATATGATTTTGACAAATCTCTAAAACTTTGTCACCAAATCCTCAACAGGGATTATAACATAATAACATAATGGACATATAATTTTCTATCTAACTTTTGAGAACTTTTCTCAAATATATCCTATGTCCAAGAACTTGGGTTCACTAACTTAGTATCAACTATAATAAATAAGGTCAATTCCGTGAAGAACAAAATATAAGTGTATGACAAACAAGTAATTAATTATATGCCATGACTACCAAATAAGATTAGGGCTTTAATTATGCATTTGGTTACTCCCACTGTCTTATTCGAAATAATAACCCTCACTACTATCTGGAAAGATTAATCTTTCTAGTGAGTTAGGATCCCAGTCAAATATAGTTGATCTTAAGTTTGCTCAACAAACCAACTAGACCTAAATTAGGTAGAAAACAACTTTATCAATCACATCTCATATGACTCCTAGATCCGTTAGGTGACAACTCTTGCCAAAACATATCTAATATGTTGTTCCTAACCCTACCTCTAAATTCATGTGATCATGAATTTGCTAATCCGAATCACACAAATTTAGTTAAGTAGAACCTATTATCATAAGACTAAATATGTTCGAGTTAAAGCCGCCTCGAGTTTGCTCAATAAGCCTACAATAAACAAAACTTTGGTTTATTCTTATAATAATAGAAGACAACAATCACGTTCTCAATATGTAGTTAATATTTTAACGAGGAATTTTAATTTCATTTGTCTCATCAATCACAAAATTGCATGTAAAATATCACATATATAAAACATATAATTTAACATACATCCAATATATATATCAACCATATAAATAAAGCATGCAACTTATACACTCATAATCAAATTATATGCATAAAATATCAATCTTCGTTTGATTATATTTATTGATCTCTATAATCTAAAATAATATTTTCAACTCCTTAAAAAAATAAATTAGATTAAAACCATTGATTCCTAAATAAATTAAGTTCCTATTATAAATAGAAATTTATTTTGATTTGAAAAATAATTTTCAAATCCAATTGGAAACTATTTCTAATTATCTTGACTCCTTTAGTCATATTTAATTAAAAACAATTTTTAATAAATTATTTTACTTATTTATTATAATTGAGCAAAACTCCTTTTCAAAATTATATAAGTAACATATTATAATCCAATTAAAAATTTTTATTTCTAATCTCATTACAAATTACTATCTCCTTATTAGAAAACTATTTTCTAATGTTAAAAAAACTGCTTTCAAAATTAAATAAAACACTTTTAAATTTAATTAAGAAAGTCATTATATATTATTAGAGATTTATTTCTTAACTAATTAGAAAATTTTTCTTTAATAAGTTAGAACACAAATTTTCAAAATATTTAAGAAAGCACATTTTTCTTAATTAATAAATGAAATTTTTTTCAAATTTTAATCAAGAAAAATATTTTTTTCTAAAAATCAAGAAACTTATTATTCATAAATAAATAAACAATTTATAAATAAATTAAATAATAATAATCTAAAAAATAAAATCATAAATTTAATTTATCTCAATAAAATTGAAATAAATAAATTTAATTAAGAAACACCTTTCTTAATTATGTAAGAAAAATTTTCTTAATTTAAAGGTAAGTAATTACTTAATTTCAATCAAATTGAAACTAATCAATTATAATTTTAGAAATTAATTTCCTAAAATTAGTTAAGAATCAATATAATTATTAATCTTAATCAAATTAAGAAAATATTACCTTAATTTTTTGGAATTGATTTGATAATTAATTTAATTTAATAATTCAACTCTTTAAAAATTAAACTAAATTCCAATAGCATTCATAATAAAATTAACCCTTTGAAGATAAATTTCAAACAATTGAAAATTTTTTTTCAAATTTATTATGAATTGAAACTTACTTAAAACCCACATAATTTTAATTAAACCAATTTAATTAAAAGAAGGCTTTAAAAAATTTTCTTAAAAAATTTGCTTGGGAGTGACTGGCGAAAACCATTTGCGTAGCGGTTACACGCGCCAGCAGAATGCCCCCCAAGTCGTCTGTGGCGCATGTAATACACGCGCCTAGCGGTTTTCCAGAACTAGGTTTGTGGAATTTTTCGCCTAACGGATGTTTGATTTTCTTCTTCTCCACGATGCCTCCATGCCGCTGGATGCTTCCTCGGTGTCGCCATGACCAGTGACGACTCACGTCGTTGTCAGTGTCCATCGCCACCTACTCACGTCGTCTGCTTCCATGCATGGGTTTCAAAAACCCTCTCTAGGCTTCACCAGTGGCGACTCCAGTGATTCAATATTTCACTAGCGGCGGTATAAACCACTAGTGATTTTGTTTTTTTAGACAAACGCAGACAGTAGGGGTAGAAAACGGAGACAGCAAAGGGCAGACACAAAAACTTGCAAAAACTTCATTCTAGAAATCACAAACCCAAAGCAACAACCCAAACGCAAACAGAATAGGGAGCAGATGAGTATTCAATTTTTCAGAATCAACCACAAAAATGCAAGTAACACAAAAATTACAACCACCAACAAATCATTGATTTTTAGTTTTGCCTTCTTGTGAGATCTGGGTTTTCTGGATTTCTCTAGCCACAAATCATAACCATCGAGCCTTCTCCAAGACTCGAGTAAAACCTAAACGCAAAACACAACCACGCAGATAAAGGGCAATGCATTTTTAAGGACACACACACACCTTATTCAATTTCCAATAGTTGTTTTCTAGATTTTGAGTTTTGGTTTCGAGTATTTAAATCTGAACTTCTTCAAATTTCATTAAACTGAGTTTCATAAACTAGTTCTAAGGGTCCAAACCATACGCAGATTCAATTTTTAGAACCAAAAGCAAGCAACAGATGCGAAAACAACGCTTAAAGCAAATTTCCAAAAAACGCAATAACCAGGATAAAAGAGATGAACAAAATTCCAGAATTCCATAACAATTCTAGGATTTATGAAGAATCATATCAAATCTGAAATTTTCAATTCCAAATTTTTGATCAATAACAATCACATATGTTTTAATCAAATTAGAGAAATAAAATCCAGCTCTGATATCACTGTTAGGAAATCGAGTTGAAATCCGATCCAGACCGCAGCGAAATATTTATGAAACTTTTTCGTAACTTTTGATTTCCCGAAAACCAAGATATATTTAATTCTATAAAATGACTAACACAAATCATAATAAAGCAAAAACTTAATTCGTACCTTATTCCGAAGCTTGATCTTTATCTTGTTGTATCCCTCAAACCATTTCTGAAACCAATCCATCTCAACCACCATAGCTGTACAAATATCTGATTGGTACTGCTGTCTCCTGCAACCAAATTGACAAAGAAACCAACTTCCTACAATGCAAATTAATGTAGTAGTGAAAAGTAAGGATCATTCCTACGAGAAATTTTTAACGACAAAGGTTATATGAGTTTAAAACTAAAACAAATGGGGGGTTTTGGTTCATGTAATTTAAGAAATTAGAAATAACAAAAACTAAAATTAAACGAAAATATTCATATTTGGAAATTCAGTACAAACATTAGTTTCGGGTCACCGACATTATCACACTAATATGGATCCTTGATACAAAATTCAGTTCATCAATAAATATTCATTGGGTGATGTTTTCTCTTAAGTATAAATGAATAGAAACATGTATTCTAAGCATTCTAATCAGCAACTTAGATACGATCGTAAGTTCAATTGAGTAATGGCTTTAAGAATTTAGAAACCAATGAACAAGATAACACATGTACGACATGCATTTAATCGAGATGAGTTTCTTCTTAGAATTTCCAACTTTAATGTAAAGATGGTAATCATAATTGCCATTTGTGATTAGCAAAACTGAATGTCATATTTCACTAATCTAGCTATTAAATGAATCAATTCCTAGTTGCGTATCCTAGAAATCAACCGATTCAATCTTAAAAAGCAATTCGAAAGGCACTCAATATTCATTAACAAAGCAAACTTTATTAGAACACCTCACACATAATAGATGATAACATGGTTTCCCTCAACCAAGAAAAGGAATTTAGCTACTCATAACAAAAGAGAAATTCAACAAAGAAATAGCCAATGTAAAGTATCCATCCCTAGTATTTTCCTAGAAAATATGAAAATCCCTAGAAAAATATTGCAAAAATGTAAACTACTCTAACTATCTGACAAAAACCAGAAGAAGAAGACTGCAGAAACGTAGAACTACTCCTAAACTATGTTAAAAACAAAAATTGCGTGAATAATAAAAATTCTTCTTCTTTATGATTTCCGATCCCTCCTCTCCCTCTTTTTTTCATTATTTTCAGTAGATAATCTATCCCTTAGATTCAGGTGGTCGATCCCCATCAATAAGGATGCAATCTGGTTCTCAAAATCACAAAAATCTGAAGTGGATCGGATCTGCATTTAAAAGCAGATTATGCAGATCGTTTCTATCTTTGCACATGCCCACACTTAGTCACTAAATTTCCTGCCAGTTTGGAATTTTCGAATTATCTTTGCTTCCCTTGCATCTTTTTGATTCAATTTCATCTCTTAAGTGTTGAAAATCATCTGAGAATAATTAATAAGCAAATCCATCAATTTTGAATAATAATTTCAACACATTAAAGAGATTTATTTACAAAATAAGCACAAAATGACAACTTAACACTGACCTCTAACAGTATCCACAGAATGAGTCGAGAGAACTCTGTAACTCTTACAGAGAGGGTTAAACAAGAATGCTAGCTCCATAGATCTTAAGCCTATTTATAATAAGCTTTGTACATTTTAGTAATTTAATTGAAATTAAATTCTAATTTCAATTAAACTTTAATTAAAATTACAAATAATTCTAATTAA
>JAOQMS010000005.1:21166656-21201653 GCA_027563885.1 Erythroxylum longipes
CATTTACATGTGCAAAATTCCCTATTCATGTGCATATATGAATGCATGAACATAGCAATACAATTTTTAACACTCCTGACCCGTTCCAAATTACTATTTTACCCTTCCCATTGGTGAGGGGATGTTACATCAGTGGCTGTGACAACATAATCAAATCGACTTGTCAACGTGGGCATGATCTTCTTCACGATATCTTTCTTCTTAATTTCATGACCATTATTTTTCATCTCATTGATCATTTTTTTCATTCGTGAAAAATAATTATGAATACTTTCATCTTTGCCGTACTCCATTAACTCGTATTGCCTTTTCAAACCTTGTAGTCTTGTTTGTTTAACTATGTCTGCTCCTTCATACGTTTTGAGCGGAATATTCTAAGCCTCTCTTGCTTTTTTAGCATGAATATGTTTTCAAGAATCGGCAACTCAATAGGTTGAAAGATTAAAAACAAGGCCTTTTCATTTAATAAACAATCATGAACCAGTTGTAGTGATTCTTCAGCCGTCGGTGTTTCTTTTTCTACTAAGCCTTTCTTCAAAATTTTACCATAACGGTTGCTTCTCAAATATAACTCCATCAAGAGTTTTCACATTACAAAATTGTTTTTGCCATCAAACTTGAAAATAGATAATTGCATTGGTTGAACTTGTTGAACTTTAGTTGTTGAACTCGAAGTCATCTTAATCTACTTCAGCACTTTAACCGAGCTTTGATACTAGACGTTAGCAAATTAAAATTACCTAGAAATGAATTTTGGCATCGAATTACACACTCACAATTTTATTGATTGAAGGAATACAAATTTTATAAATACAAACTCACGCTACAAATTCTCCCAATCTAAAAATCCTTTATGCGTCAAGTTGTTGAAGCTAATAATTCAAACTTTATACACACTCACTATTTCTTTTTTTTGCATACACTCACGTCATTTGGCCAATGGCCATATTTATAGATTTCTAACCACGAGGTAAAATAGTTGGCAATTTGAAATTGACAATTAATAAAAGGAATTTAATAACAATTTTACTTGTTAACTTGACCAAGTCATACTATAGAATCAAGTTTACTTTATAACACTGCTAAATATTTCAATTAATCGCTGTTAAAGAAAACTAAAAAGAAAAAATAACGAAAAGAAAAGTTGATTAGCTCTTAAATAAAATAACTATTTGGATCAACAGGTAATTGGATGAATGAACTAGTTCAGTACCTCAGCAAGCAATTTGGAGAGGAGAAGCTGTTTTTGTTTCAACACCTCTATGGGTTAATGGAGTTGGGGATTTTTAAATTTTAGAAATTAGGTTTAAATGTTTAATTAATTTAGATCCAATTTAATTTTTAATAAAAACTTTTGGGTGTTTTAAAAAAAACCTTTTGCGCAAATTTTAACTCTAAACTTAACTTTAATGTTGCTCCCGTCAACTGAGAGGGAGTTGAACTCGGAGATTAAACAAAGAAAGGACAAAAATCAGGGAAGCGTGTCGAGAGCAGACTAGGTATATAATAATAAGAGCATAATATAAGTAGGTGCATTATAACTGCGGTGCCGGTGGGAGAACAAGTCAAAGAGTAGGAGTGATAAGCTTGGAAGCTCTCACCCATCTTTTTGATATGGTAAGCATAATTGATATGTGATTGCTCTGGATTTTGATGATTTAGTGTTTTTTTTTTAATCAATGAATAACAAGTTTCAACCTTTTTATGTACATGGAAAGGTAGAACTGAAGATGTTGTGTTTTTGTTCATGTGTTTATGTCTTGGCGATAAAAACAAGGCAACAAGTGGTAATAGAAGTAGCAGTAATAAGATGAAGCTGTATTCCTACTGGAGAAGCTCCTGTTCTTGTCGCGTTCGGATTGCTCTTAACTTGAAGGGTTATCTTTCTTATTTTTATATCCTCCCCTTGTGTTTTTTTTTTCCTGACTGGATTATAATTGTTTTTTGATTTCTTGACAGGGCTAAGTTATGAATATGTGGCTGTCGATTTGGTCAAAGGAGAGCAATTTAGTCCTGGTGACGAACAGACCTTCATTCTAAGTTTCTCAGTTTGTCTTTTTTGCTGTGTGCCCTAGTTATAGTACACCACTCAAATCCTTTTCGGGTGCCCCTGTTGGTACCCGTGTCTAAAGAGTTCTTGCTCCATTGACTGATAGAACTGTGGTTGTTGTTTTTTATGACTTGACAGAGTTTTTAAAGCTTAATCCCATCGGTTACGTACCAGTTCTGGTAGATGGAGATATTGTAGTTTCTGATTCTTTCGCTATTTTGATGGTTTGTTCCCGCATTTTATTTTTATTTTTATTTTTATTTCCTTGTATATTTGTATTTCTGTTTTTGTCAAACTTTTCCGTTTGGGTTCATTTGTTAATCTTCAGTATCTGGAGGAGAAGTTCCCTCAGAATCCATTGTTGCCCGAGGATCTTCGGATAAGAGCTCTCAATTACCAGGTTAACTTGCATCGCTTTCTCTTTCCATGAGTAATTGTTATGGGGTTCTTTGTTGATTGATTCAGCACTCAATCCAAGCATTACTTATGTCCAATGATTGTTATGAGATTTCTAAATTAAAGCAGATGGAATCACAAACAAATAAGGAATATCTACTAATTGTGCATGGGGATTTTGCACAGCTTTTTGGATTCATTGGTTGAACTGGGACAATGAAAAGTTCTAAGAAGGTTTAGGGAGGAATTGGACAGGGATCAAATGAGTTCATATATAATTATGGATATTGTATTTTAATATAAATTTTAAAAGAATGACATGAATCATGCTTTTGTATATAACTCACTTTATTCTTGTGTTTCTTTCTGATATAGGCCAATTTCACTTATAAATTTTTAATATCTGTCCCTTATAAGTGAGCCCATTTACATCAGAACAACACTCCCTCAACCTATAACTAATGGGAAGTCATTTGGGTCACATTTTGAATGTTTCATCATATCATAATTCATGAATTTCTATCTATTGGCCTTTGTTAACCTATTTCTGATACCAATAAAGGGTTCTGAGGGGATTTCCAAAGAAATTGGATAAGGTTCAAGTGGACCTATGTACGATCAAAGACACGATATCTTAATTCAAAATATTAAGACAATGAGTTATGAATTCTATTTTGTATATATCTCATTTCATTCTTATTTTTTTGCTAACTTGGAATAATTTCACTTGTAAATTTCCATCAGACAAGCCTGTTCTCCACAGTTATTGTTGCTAAATTTTCCTTGTACTATATTATTCTTTTGACTTTTAAGGTTTCAAGATGTAGTTACGCAAACTTGACAGTGATATAGTTACTGTCTACTCTTTATCTGACTTCCCTTTATGTTCTCTTGGTATGTGTTCCCATGCCTCTGAACTTATGCTTGACTTTTGCACTTATCAATTTTCTCTTAATGATAGGCTGCAAACATTGTCTCCTCAAGCATACAACCTCTTCAGAATCTAGCTGTGCTGGTTGGTTAATGACAGTGTTTGTTGCAGCTTCTCATTCTTTTCATTATGCACAAAAGACAATCACTTTTTTCTGTATTTCTTCATTGTCTATGACACTTTCTGACCTTCATACAACAGAAATTTATTGAGCAAAAAGTTGGTCCGGATGAGAAACTTCCTTGGGTTCAATATCATATTGAAAAGGGCTTTTCTGGTAATTTCCACCATACATCTCTCCCCAGCAGCTAGCATTTGAAAAATATATTAAAGGAAGATCTAGGAATATGGTAGTTCGAGAAGTTGTAGATCGTGGCATCTTGTTATATGCAACAAAGGAATTGAAATAAGAACAAAAAGAAAAATCAAATCATTTAAATGATGTCAGCAAGGTATTATTGTTGGGAACGCAAAGATTTCCACCTTGTAACTTGGAACTCTACCATTTGCTACGAAAATCCTTGTTGGTATGTTTAATTAGTTTTAATTCATTAAAAAATCTATCAGCAATTTGGACTTACGTTTCGGTACTCTTGCTTTTTTGCCATATTTAGGAAAGAACTCATGTAGCCTTAGCAGTGTCATCTTAAAATGGTTCTTATAAGAAAGTTTTGACTTCTGTTCTATAAATCCTACACTTAGCATTATTACCCTTGGATTTTATGTGGTATGGTGTTTTGCAACATGTTTAAGATTTCTAGTTATAATGCTGAAGGAATAATATACTAGGCATGGTGGAACAGTCCAGTCTAGGGCTATTAGTTCAGGTTGTCACTCAGCATATTTTAAAAAATTTGTATGGTTCATCATTATCTCATCAGAAAATTAAATGTGTGACGTACAATAAGTTGTAATATTTTGATAGTCAAATAAGCTTTATACCATTCTTGTGCCTTAAGACTTCTTTGATTACTTAAACAATAAAATTCTTACTTTAGTTGATTACAAATAAGTTTGAAAAGCTCTAATGTTTAGTTATCTCCTTGAATCAACCAAGTATTAAGTTGAATGTGGTGTCCATTTGTATTTGGAATATTTTTTGATTCCTAGCTTTATCTTTCTTAGCACTTGAGAAGCTACTAAAAGATCATGCTGGAAGATATGCGACTGGAGACAAAGTTTTCCTGGTTTGTTCTTTTTCCAAACCATTTTATTGTTTTAGTTGCCAAATAAAACTGTGAGTTGATTATGTGAGGATGCCTGTGGTTTACACATATTAAGAAAGAGCACCCAATGCTTCCAATTAGTTATTAACCTTTAAAATTTTTGATAATTCCACAAGGAACAAAATATTATCTCTTGAATGATATTTTCCAAATGATCACAAGAAAAACATGTTGATAATGTATTGTAATGATTATTACTATAAAAGAATATTAGTTTGTTCTTAATTTTGTGTTTGAAAGCTTAACAATTTTGTTCTTAATAAAATTATTTAAAATTTCAAACAAAAATTAAGAACAAATTTAAGAGGCTCTACATTTTCTAATACCTTACGAATCCATAACTAAACTAAAATCATGGAAGTGTTCTTGAATTTGCACAATCGTAGAGGGTGTTGGATGCAACTGTCTTTACATAGTTCTTTTACGATGGTATGTGGAAGTATTGGTTTTTAGTTTATTGGGGAGTTTCTTCCTAGCCAAAATGCTTGATGCTTTTCCATCTCTTTGAATCTGGGAAGGTCTAGTAGTATGCATCCTTATTTCTGATTAGTAGAGAGGTTGCTTTCGATAGACTCATAAGAAACAAGAATGAAATTGTTTTTGCAAACAAATCAAAGAAAACAGAAAAAATAAAATAAAATAATACATAAACAAATAATTGTATAAATAAACAATAAGTAAAAATAAAAAGATAAAAGATAAGGATAATAATAAAAATAAAAATAAATAAAGAAATTAAAAAAATTAAGTAAATAAATAAATGAATAGACAAGAAAAAAAGTAAAATAAATAAGCAATTGAAAGAGAAGAAAAAAATGTGAAATAAATAAATAAAATAATTAAAGGGGAAAATAATACAAATAAAAGTATTTAAGGCAAATTCAGGACACAAGAAACAAAAAAAGGAAGGAAAAAGACTAAAAAGACTTATGAAAAGAAAATAACTTTTTGATGAAAAGCGGACCAGTCTATGTAAGATTCTCTGTTCGAATCTTAGGCTGCCAAAGTTTTTCATTAAGGGCCAAGTGTTTGGTAAGTTCTAATAGTGCCATATTATACTTGATCACCTACCCTTAATTCTTCTTCGGTATTCCTCTTTTTCTCTTATAATTCTTAAGTACAATTTTCTGGCATCTTTTTATCGGAGCGTTAAGATGTCTCCTCTTAATATGTCCAAATTATTTAAGCCTTGTTCCCCTCAACTTACCATTAATTTTAGCCACCTTTAACTTGTCTCTTATTACTATATTCCTGATCTTATCTCTTCTTGAAAAGTTGCACATCCAACGGAGCATACTTATCTCTGCTACTATTAACTTATGACTATATACCTGTTTGATGGGTTAAATATTTTGCTCCATAGAGCATGGTTGACCTAATTGCTAAACGGTAGAATTTACGTGTTAGCTTGATTGATATTTTTTTGTCACATAAAACTTTTGATGCGCTCCTCTATTTAAGCCATCCTGATTTGATACGGCGAACTATGACATTTTTTATCTTACCACTACTTTGTATGATTAAGGTACTTAAACAATCTTTCTATTGTATAACTTCTAAACCAATCTTTATCACCACATCTAGTGCAACATTATGAATTGAAAAGTTACACTCTTAAGTATTTAGTCTTAGTCCTGCTCAATTTAAAACTTTTGCACTTTAGCTTATCCTTTCAAAGTTCTAGCTTGACATTAACATGCTCTTTTGTTTCATCTATTAAAACAATGTTTGAGCTACATACACTAAGGCACATCCTCTTGGATATTCTTGGTGAGCTCATTTGCAACTATTAAAAATATTAAGGGGCTCAATGAGGATTTTTGGTGTAGTCCTATATCGATAAAAAGATGCTCTATATCTCTTCCTATCGTCTTTACTCTATTAATTGGAGTTTAAGGTTATAGGAGATTTTGATCTTGCCAAGAAGCCATTGAGCTAGAAAGTTTGAATTATTAGATGAAGTTGAAGAGAATGGTTAAGTTAGTGAATCAACAAATGAAATTATTTGGTGGTAGACATTAATATTGTCAAGATATGATCCAATCAAACAAGAAAGATATTGAATTAGGTTTTTGGATCACATGCTTCTCTTTAGTAAATTTAAGAGAAAAAATTTATTCCTATATTCTCCACATTGCTAATAATGTTAAACAACTTAGAATTTATTATTGTTACCTTTGTAGAGAATGCAACATAAGAATCTGATTTTACTGTTAGTTGGTGGCCACAATCTTGATGTGAGCACTGTTCCCAATTCAAGGCCTTGACACTTGAGCTTTTAGATGTTGTGATCTTAGGTAGAATTTTACACATCGCGTTTGAGAGAAAATGGCAGAGTTATAGATGTTGTCTTGCATTGCACATAGATAATTCTTGTTTGAAATATGCATGTATTTTATTCAATTAATATAAGCAAGGCGTTTTGTGAGTGATATATGTCCTTTTGCAGGCAGATCTATTTTTAGCACCACAAATTCATGGAGCAATAAAAAGATTCAATATTGATATGGTAAGGCTAATTCCCTCGGTGCATCAAAATGCATACTTGTAATTGTCTGGTTAAAGTACTCCTGAAAAATAAAATAAAAAATGTAAGAGAGAACTCACTGAATGGTTCAATGAATGAAGGATTGTTTATAATTGTAGATATTAATTTTTCCCTCTTCACAAAATTACAATATATGTGAACATTTTGCAACAAGAAGATTCTATTTGACATGGTAGTGCTCATTCCTCTCAATTCATCTAACTTCGCATGTACAATTGTGTTGTTAAGTTATTGTTGAAAAAAATAAAATTAAAGATGTCAAAAAGAGAGTTCACTGCGTGATTCAATGAGTGAAGGAATGCCTAAAAATTTACAGCTATTACTTTTTTCCCCTCTTCACAACGTTGCAATTGATGTGAAAATTTGTGAGGAAAAGTGGACTTTTGTGTTGCATGTGTTACTATTTTACATTCTTATTCAATTGTGACATTTTTATGCTCTATGTCATGTTTCCTTCTGAGATATGCTTAACTTTGTATACACAAACCCCGTCAAGTATCTCTCTCCCACTGTTTTTGCAGTCCCAATTCCCTCTTCTACAGAGGTTGCATGAAGCATATAGTGCACTTCCAGTATTCCAAGATGCTATGCCAGAAAATCAGCCAGATACTCCAAGTAGCTCCAGTTAGATTGATGAGTTTTTCTAAAGGTAACGCTTTCAATGATGATGCATGATGATTAGGATGGTCTGTCTATATTGCTGTTTTAGATCATTTTCTTTTGCGTCATGGGTTGCAGCATTATGAATGATGTTGTTAGACTTGACCCTATGATATTGATCCTATGGATCAAGGATTGAAAGGTCAAACATCATGTTATGGGTCGTAAGGTCTACCGATGCTATTCTCATAGGAAGTGGGGCTAGCAGAACATTGCAGCAGTTGAGGAATAGTTTGGAATTGGTCATTTTTTAATTTTAGCATTCTTGTAGTTATTTTTCTTTAAGTTGTGATAGTAGTTAATTATTGTAACTGCAATAGTGGCATTAACGCCTATATATTATGAATAGAGGAAAACGGCAGAGGCAAGTTTTTGCCTACTCCAAATACATTGATCCAGAGATCAGAGAGTTCGCTCTAAATGAGCTCTCATTCCCTTCATGCCCAATCCTAATAAAAAAGGTAGAAATACTAACAAGAGTTCTTCGCAGTAACAGTTCCACGAGTACAACTGCACTCTTCAACGACCCATAACCAGATCCTCTATACGGGACCATAACAAATTGGTATCAAAGCCCAACGTTATGGGTGATACTTCTCGCTCTTTCCAGCAGTAATTTGAGGCGTTTATGGCCAAATATGAAACTGACCAGCAACACCTTCTCGAACAACTTGATCACGAGCATGAGGCCAGGGAACGCGACCCTATAGCGTTTGAAGCCTAGCAATAGGACATTCGAGATCTCCAGCATAGGTTTCACAAGGTGACCCATTCTCCTCGTGGTCATCGCAAATATGGAGGAGAAAGCGACCTTCCGCGACATGTCGAGGGTGGAGCGTTCCGCGGAGATGGAGGTCATTGATATCGCAAATTGGAATTTCCCCGTTATGATGGTTCCTTCGAGCCATTGCCATGGCTGAGTAGCTGTGACTACTATTTCTCCCACTAGCAGGTTCCAAATGACGAGAAACTGAGTATATTAGCACCACATCTAGAGGATGATGCTCAGTACTGGTTCTTGAAACTTGACAAAGATTGGCCCAATCTGACATGGGAGGAATTCAAGGACCACTGTATGCACAGATTTGCTCCAATTAGTGGTAGAAGCAAACTGGGAGAACTAGCCCGACTACATCAGACCGGTTCTGTGGAAGAATAGCTTGAGAAGTTAGCTACATGTATCACCTTGATCCAGGAGGTTGACCTCTTCATTAGTGGTTTACAAGAATCCATTGCGATGGACGTTGAATTACAATCTCCCCCGATCTCACAACTGCAAGACTCTTGCACACTTGTACGAACGTCGCTGAATAGGGAAGCGCCAAGACTAGCTAAGCCGGATTGGTTCTACTTCGTCAGCACCTCCAGCGACAACCACCAACCGCAAACCTTATATTAAGCGTCTGACACGAGCAGAAATGGCAGAACGTCGTGCCAAAAATCTATGCTATAATTGTGACGACATTTATACACCGGGCCACCGCTGTAAGATGTTATTTCACATCGCAACTAAGGAGGAGACTTTCGATGAGGAAGAAGAGTGTGATATTGAGAAGGAACCACAAATTTCTCTGCAGGCTATTACCAGCACTCCACATCCTTAGACGATGCAATTAGATGGGTACATAAATCAGAGACTCCTGCGAATTTTATTGGACACAGGGAGTACACATAGCTTTATTGATTCTTCTTTGGCTACTGATCTGGGCCTAGTCGTGGATAAAACAGGTTGTTTCCAGGTAACAGTGGCAAATGGTGAAAAGATACAGAGTCTAGGCCTTTGCAGGAATGTGGGGTTCCAGTTGGGTGATCATATTTTCTTTTCGGATTTCTATTTGATTCCACTTGGTTTTTGTGATGCAGTATTAGGAATCAATTGGCTGAACAAGTTGGGCCAGATCATGTGGGATTTGACGAGATTATGGATGCAATTTGAATATGATGGAAATTATATCCAACTACAGGTATTAAGAGAACTTATGATTCTTGTCGACAACAGTTTGTCTCCATAGAAGAGAATCTCAACATGGAAATGCAGCATCTTCTACTTGATTTTGAGGATTTGTTCATGGAGCCCACAAAATTGCCACCCACTCATTGGTGTGATCATCGTATTATCTTGGAAAATAACACCAATCTTGTGGTTTGTCATCATTACCGATATCCTCATGACTAAAAAACAGAAATTGAGAAGCAGTGTGATGAAATGTTGCAGAGGGGCCTCATTCGACTGAGCCAATCTCCATATTCTTCTCCGGTTCTTTTTGTGAGGAAGGAGGACAGGAGTTGGCAATTTTGTGTGGATTTTCGAGGAGTTAATGCCAAAACTATTAAGGACAAATTTCCCATCCCAGTTATTGATGAACTCTTGGGGGAGCTTCACGGAGTGCAAATTTTTACCAAGTTAGATTTACGCTCAGGTTATCATCAAATACGAATGTATCCTGACGATACACCTCAAACGACATTTTGCACACATCATGAGCACTTTGAATTTTTGGTGATGCCGTTTGGACTTACCAACGCCCCCTCAACCTTCCAAGCTCTTATGACTCACATCTTTAAACCTTATCTTCATAAATTTGTGTTGGTTTTCTTTGACGATATATTGATTTATAGCAGGAGCTTTGCAGAGCATATAGGCCATGTGCAGAAAGTTCTCTCAGTTCTACGACATAATCAGCTTTTCCTGAAGCAATCTAAGTGTCTCATTGCGCAGCCCTCGGTTTCTTATTTGGCGCACAAAGTCTTGACGGAAGGAGTATCTACTGATCTGACAAAAATTCAGGCTATTTTACAATGGCCATAGCCCACCCTCAAAGCATTATATGGCTTTCTTGGACTCACAGGTTACTATCGAAAATTTTTGAAGGATTATGGGAAGATAGCCTCACAATTGACATCTATGCTCAAAAGGAATTCGTTCCAATGGTCGACTTCTACATTGGCCGCTTTTGAGGAGTTGAAAATAACAATTTCCTCCACCCTAGTACTCGCCTTGCTGGATTTTTTGCAGGCATTTATGGTGGAATGTGATGCTTCGGTAGTGGCATTGGGGCAGTATCACAGCAACAAAGGCAGCCAATAGCCTATTTTAGCCGTGTTTTTGTGGAACGATACTGTCGTCTTCCAGCTTTCGAAAAGGAACTCGTTGCCTTTGCCAAGGCAGTATCTCATTGGTGGCCGTATCTATAGGCAGTAAATTCATTGTCCGGACTGATCATTATAGTCTCAAATATTTGTTGGAGCAACGGATCTCTACAGTTCCCCAACAACATTGGTTGAGCAAACCATTGGGGTATGATTTTTTAGTTGAATATAAAGGTGGAAGGGACAATATAGTTGCAGATGCATTGTCCCGTCAATTTGAGGGGGAGGAGCCAACCTTGGTTGCAATTTCAGCACCCTTGCTGCTTCTTTTTGATCATATTCACTAGGAAGTTGTTGCTGATTCAGAGTTGCAGCAACTGGTGGTGCGAATCAAGGCCGAGGAGGGTGTGGGCCCTTGGAAGTTTGAGGAGGGCCTGGTTTTTTAAAAGAACCATGTTTATTTGATTGCCACCTCTCCTTTGTGTGAGACCATTATCTCTTCATTGCATAACATGGGACATGAAGGATATCAAAAAACTCTTAGGCAAGTGGCTACTGATTTTTATTGGAAAGGGCTGAAGTCAATGGTTCAATCCTTTGTACGTCATTGCCTTGTTTTTCAACGCAACAAAGTAGAGAATCTTCAACCAACAGGTGTCTTGCAGCCTCTTCCTATTCCGACGCAGATATGGGCTGATATTTCCATGGATTTTGTGGAGGGGCTGCCACCAAACCTTGGTAAATATGTTATTTTGGTAGTGGTTGACCGATTCTCTAAATATAGTCATTTTATGGCCATCTCTCATCTTCATACAGCAGTCTCGGTGGCACACTTATTCTTTGGGTAGATCGTCAAGTTACATGGTTTGCCAGAAACCATTGATTTCGACCGAGATGTTATCTTTGTGAGCAGATTTTGGATAGAACTCTTCTGTTTGTCAGGCACGCAGTTATGTTTCAGCTCGGCTTATCATCCTCATCAGATGGCCAAACGGAAGTCGTCAATCGTACGGTTGACATGTATCTTCGCTGCTTCACCAGCGAGAAACCAACAAAATGGCTGTACTGGCTATCATGGGGTGGAATTATGCTAAAATACTAACTTCCACTCTTCCTTGAAGTGTTCCCCATTTGAGGTTGTGTATAGCCAACCCCCAACTCATCTCCTCTCTTATACTTCCCATACCTCCAAGCTCAAGGCTGTTGATGTTGCCCTAAAAGACAAGGATGAGGTCATTCGTTCTCTCCGTTAACGATTAATGGAGGCCCAGTCGACTATGAAGCATCACTGATTCAAAGCATCGGGACCTTGTTTTAGCGGTCGATAATTGGGTCCTTTTAAAGTTGCAACTGTATCGCCAACTTACTTTGCGTGCTAGGGCTAATCGGAAGTTGTCACCAAGGTTCTACGGTCCTTTCCGTGTTGCTGTACATGTTGGACACGTCGCTATCGTTTGGACTTGCCACCCGACGCTCGTTTGCACCCTGTTTTTCATGTGTCCTATTTAAAGCCATATCATGGCGATCCTCTAGTTGGGACATCTTCATCATTGCCTCCCATTTCTTCTACCGTTGAGGTACCTCAGCCACAAGCAGTTCTAGACCGCCGTACTTTCCATGGTAGTCAGCAGGTGCTTATTCATTGGCAAGGACTCTCTCCAGCCGACGCCTCCTAGGAAGACGTTGCTTCTATTCGCAGCTCTTATCCTTCCTTTTCACTTGAGGACAAGCTCATTGATAGGGAGGGGAGTGATGTTATGGGTCCTAAGGTCTACCAACGCTATTCCCGTGGGAAGTGGGGCCAGAAGAACATTGCAGGAGTTGAGGAATAGTTTGGAATTGGCCATTTTTTAATTTTAGCATTCTTGCAGTTATTTTTCTTTAAGTCGCGATAGTAGTTAATTATTGTAACTACAGCAGTGGCATTAACGCCTATCTATTATGAATAGAGGAAAATGGCAGAGGCAAGTTTTTGCCTACTCCAAATACATTGATCCAAAGATCGGAGAGTTCTCTAAATGAGCTCTCATTCCCTTCATGCCCAATCCTAATAAAAAAGGTAGAAATACTAACAACAGTTTTTCGCAGCAACAGTTTCACGAGTACGAATGCACTCTTGAACAAACCATAACCAGATGCTCTATACGGGACCATAACACATCAGTCAATCTTTTTTTTCAAATGTGTAGTTATATATTTGAAATATAAAAAAGACGAGTGAAATAGTACAAGGGTGTTATGTGGTATTGTTGTTAAAGCTCAGGATATCATGTAGGAGGTTGAGATCCTAGATATTGTTCTTCTAATTAGAACCGACTGTCTAACAGGCAATTTGTTTGAACCTGAAGTGGTTTCTAGGTTGTGGTTCAACTTCGTAAAACAGGTTAGACCTGGCCCAAAAAATGGGCATGTTTGAATCTATGAGGGAGGAGGCACTTGGACCGACAAGCGGTCCATTCCTAGGTTTGTCAGAGTGCTTGACTGGGCTTGTTCAAGTTTGAAAACATTGATTAGCACAGAACTCCTCCACATATATCATATTAATTGGGTCAACTATAATAAAGTAAATAAAATCAGAGTTCAAGGATTTTTTGTTATTGACACCATTAATTTGTTAATGCATCTTAAAATTGTTTGCCTGCATATGATATGCAAGGTACATTCTTAGGAAAGAAATATATGTAATTAGAAGGTGATTATAGTGATTGTCTTATTTAGGTAGTAGTCATCTTATTTAGTATTATTTTCTTGTGTCTATTTTTAGTAGGAGAATAAGTTTTAACATATTCTTATTCTATTTTACTTCCTAAAAACTCTACATACTGAGCCTATTTAGAGGGCATTATGATGAATATGAAATTAGTAAGAAATTTTCATAAAAATAGTTGACAGAAAGCTTGTCAAGATGAGTTCTCTAAACCATAGGGCATACAAAGGGAAAGAACTCTAGCAAGGGAAAAGAGGATTTCCCTGTCAGTCGATCCATTACTAGATCCTTGGCAAAAATATATATCAATTTGGTATCGGAGCCTAGAGTCATGGATGACTCCTGTGATCTGTCAATTTTGTTTATGAAACATGTGGAGCAATGATTGACAAAGGTAGAAGAATGCCAGAATGTTCAGTTTGAGGAGGTTACGTGGGCTATTTGTGGACGAGATCAGCAGGAGGGGGGTGACAGTAACAATCTCACCTACACAAAGGCGGGCAGCAGTATGGAGCCAGCTGGTTTAGGCATCGTTCGCAGTACTCTAAATTGGAATTCCTCACCTATAATGGTTCTGATGACTCTCTTGTTTAGATTTATAAGTTTTTGAGAATTACGGAGCACTACAGAGGAGAAAGTGGGGCTGACAGTATTCCATCTTAATAGAGAGGCACAACTGTGATTTTTTAAGATGGAGCAAGGAGAGCTGCGTATGGCTTGGAAAACCTTGAAGAAACAATTTTACCTATGGTTTGGACCTCCCATGAGTCTTAGCCCATTGGATGAATTAGCTAACTTGAAACAGACTGGGCTGGTGGAGGAGTACAGAGGGACTTTTAGACTTTGTAGGCACGCAAAACAAGGCTTAAAAAAATGCAGCAGGTTGGATTGTTTACTACTGAGCTCATGAAAGGGTTTTGGTTGGAAGTGTAGCTAAAGCAGCCGAACAGCCTGTGGGCTACTATGAACCTGACCCTACACATGAAAGGTGGTTGAGAAGTGCTCTAGTTGTCACTGGAGGCAGTGACAAGGCTGCCATTTCGTGGAACAACTTGAGGGTTGTGTTAAGAAATTTTGTAAGAGGAAAAGGGAGTGCAGGGGGAGTCAAGAGGCTATTTTTAGCATGGGAAGTGCTATTGCAACTTTTAAGCAGTTAACCAAGGCAGAGAGGGAGGAATGAAGGAAAAAAGGTGCTTTGCTTCAATTGTGATGAAGCATTATATCAGGGACATAAATGTTAGATGTTGTTTTGGGTAGAACTTGTAGAATCTAACGATGAAGACGAAGGAGGATGAAGGAGAGTTGGGATATCCGAATTTACCCTGAGTTTGAGCTTGAGGACAAGCTCTTTGTCCAGAGGAGAATAATGTTATGAAGGATGCTTTTTAAGAAAAGAAATATACAAGAAGATCATCTTGATTAGGAAGTAATTGCAGTGGTTATCTTTTTAGGCAGTATGTCATCTTATTTAGGAAGTCTATTATTTTTATAAGTTTATTTTTAGTTGGAGATTAAACTAGCAGATTTCTATTCTGTTTTACTTTCTAAAAATTGTATGTACTAAGCCTATTTAAAGGGCATTACAATGAATAAGAAAGCAGTAAGAATTTCTCATAAAAATAGTTAATATAATGCTTGTCAAAACAAGTTTTCTTAACAACCATGGGGCCTAGAAAGGGGAAGAACTCTAGTAAGGGAAAAGAGGACATCCTTTTGAGTTGTCTCGTAACTAGATCCTAGCAAAAACACATATCAATTTGATATCAGAGCCCAAGGTCATGGACGATTCTTGTGATTTGTTAACTAAAGTAGATGTGTACATGAAACAACTGGAGCAACTGTTGACAAAGGTAGAAGAATGCCAAAATGCTCACTTTGAGGAGCTTCTATGGGCTATTCGCAGATGAGGCTAGCAAGGGGAGGCTAGCAGCAGCAACCACACCTACTAAATTAGAATTCCCCACAATTCCCCGACTCTGATGATTTTGATGACTCTCTTGTTTGGATTTACAAGGAGTATTTCTTTAAGAATCAACGGAGCCTGGAAGAGGAGAAAGTGGGGTTGTCAACGTTCCATCTTAATGGAGAAGTACAATTACAACTTTTTAAGGTGGAGCAAGAGGAACCGGGTATGGATTGGGAAACCTTCAATGAACAATGTCACCTACAATTTGGACCTCTTATATGTCCTAAACCATTGGACGAATTAGCTAACAAAGAGTTTTAGACTTTGTGCGCAAGGCAATAGATTGGATTGTTTACTATCGAGCTCATGGAAGGGTTTCTACTAGAAGTGGAGCTACAACAGTTGAACAAGCTGGAGACTGTCATGAATATGACCCGCAGGTATAAAAAGAGGTTGAGAAGTGCTCTAGTTGTCACAGGAGGGTGGTAAAGCCTCAACTTCTTGAAACAACTCCAGGTCTGTGTCAAGAAATTCTGGAGGAGGAAAAGGGAGTCAAGGGGCTGTTTCTAGTGTGAGAATTGCTTCTGCACTCTTTTTATTATTTTCTTTAAGAAGTTAACTAAGGTAAAGATGGAGGAACAAGGAAAAAGGGGCTTTGATTCAATTGTGATGAAGCATTATATCAAGGACATAAATGTAAGAAGTTGTTCTGGGTAGAATTAGAAGACTCCAAAGAAGAGGATGGAGGAGGGTCACGACATCCAAAATTACCGTGGGTTTGAGCTTGAGAACAAGCTTTGTTTAGGGAGATTAATGAGATGAAAGATGCATTTTTAAGAAAGAAATATACAAGATCATCTTGATTGTGAAGTAATTTTAGTGGTTATTTTATTTAGGTAATAGTCATCTTATTTAAAAGTCTATTATTTTTAGTAGGAGAATAAGTTAATAAATTCTTATAAAACTATATGTAATAAGCCTATATAGAAGGCATTGCGATAAATAAAAAGCAATCAGAATTTTTCATAAAAATAAGACTTAAAAAAGAGAAGAATTCTGATAAAGGAAAAGAGGATTCCTGTGACTAGATCCAACGTAAAACTACATATACATGTGGGTTCCACATTTGGTTCTGTTTACTGTTCCAGTAATATTCTTGTTACATCTCAGCTCGTATTTGCAGATCCTATGGTTGCATCATCCGGTGTTTCTCTTTTGGAGCCTCTAAATAAATCTTGCAAATGACATTCTAGACCATCAGTCGCTGGTCAGAGTTGGGTTTCACTTTCAAGTAATTGTGTGAATGGGGATAATAAAAATGTAACTTTTATGAATGAGATTGTTTTACGTGTTTGTAGGATGTAATGTGATGCTACTTTTTGCATCCTATGAAAATCGTTGTTTCATACAAGTCATCTACTATCCCTGCATGGTTTACTCATTGTGCTGCTGCGAGTATGTAGTGCCAATTTTTATTCTCTGAATCTTGTGCTACTGAAGTTAATCAGACGATTTCTTGTTCCCCCCAAATTTTGCATTACTTTTCATTCTAACTACAGGAGAAGGTTCCTAGATTTCCTGAAGAGTCATGTATCTTTCATGACTAGATCTTGATCAAGCTTATGTGTTGATATTCTTTATCTATACTTTTTAGTTTTTACAACCGAAAACACTTGGCCAACCTGCTGACCCAATATCTCAACTTTTTGTTGACTTGAAGGAGGCTGAATGTTAGGAGTGTTAACAGCCCATCGCCGTTGCCCAAATGGCCTGGTCATTTCGTGGACGAGAGGCCGAACTCTTATTAGAGCTAGAGAGTTTATTTGTTGCTCTTTGTATGTGAGATATCCACCCTGAGGGCACCGGTTGCTAGAGTTGTTCTTTAGTGAAGAGTTGCTGAGTTATTTCAGTATGAGGAACGCTATGAATGGGCGAATGGGGAGCAAGTGTAATTACACTACACGAGTAGGTGAGAGGGTTAGCGGGAGTTCTGAGTTATAGTTCAAGCTATTTGACTAGCTAATCTAAAGAACCAAGGACTTCATCTTCTCTTTTAGTTAGGTGCTAGAAGGCAGAGGATAGTAGCCCTAGTCTCTCTCACCTACGAGTCCAGCCGGTCATTCCTCTTTTTTGAATGTCCTCCCTTGGCTTGGGGGACTCTTTTAATTGCTGTAAGGCCATCTCTAAACCATTCTTTCAAAATAGAGTAATGTTTTCTTTATTTTAAAAATTTTACGGTATTTTTCACTTCAATCTATAACTCTATTTTTTTCACCAAAAAGAAATATTCTTAACATATTCTTTTACTTTTTATTAATAATTATTAAAATTACTTTATAAAATTAACCAACTTTTTGTGTGTGTATATTTTTAGTTATAATATTTTTATTGTTATATTTTTATGTTAATAAATAAATATATAATGAAAATGTTGAAATATTGTTTAAATTACAAAATAAAGAATGAAAAAATTAAAAAAGATTGAATTAATAAAAAAAGAAAGGAAAAAGAAAGACAAAGAAATAGAGTTAGATTGGAGTGATTTTTTTATCCAAAATGGTATTTCTCTTTCATTTTAGAGGTAGGTTGGAGATGTCCTAAAATTGCTTCTCTTATTCGGGCCTGACCCTTTCTTTCAATAACTATATTTTTGTTGCTCTCTTCACTCCGGGCCTCTTAGGGCTAAGTCAATTACTGAAAAAGGTAACCAGCTTCAGTTATAACTCGAGTGGAACGGTTCTTGGTGCCAATATGAAAATATTTCATATCCCCTTTCTGTTGGTGAGTTACCCTTTCCATTTTGAAATCAAGCAATGGTAGGATTTCAGTGCCGGATCTTGAGTACTAAGGATGAGTCGTTATTTTTTCTTCATTCTATAGAATAGAAAACGTTTGAATTTACTATGATGATCTCTTTTGTAATCTCTCAAATGATTAATAGCAATGTTGTCTTATTTTGGCTTACAATTCTTCCAGTTGGATCTAAGAATATAAATTATTTATATAGAAAATAGCAAACTTTCATCGCCAATTCTTCCAAGCTTTTGTAACTTGCTAAAATTGATAAAATGAAAGTCTTGCCTAAACCAGAAACTAGAATGAGAACGTTTCGACCACCGTCGGACAAGGACTTGTTTACTAGCAATTGATTTTGATTATGCTCACGTTATAATGTTTGACTTAGATGTAGCTTGAAGTTAATTATCCGTAAAAATTAAAAGTGCTCTTATTTTGTTTTCTCGAGCTCCCTGATGCGATTTTGATCTTGCTAAATGGTAGATCTGGGTAAGACTTGGCATTATTTCGACCTAATGCAATCTGTCAAATCCTTATTCTAGGTATCTTCTGTGTAGGAACACTTTTCATCACTAACCAGAAAGAATGACATGGGAACATTCTGAGCGTGTGATAGAAAAAATTTTCCGTTCGTGTTTTATGATAAAAATAAGGGAGGCTGCTGCGTTTAAGGTACCCCACCATTACCATTGACGAGGTTATTGACGTGTGAATCACCCCGTCATTGTGCATGGCGGGGTGAGGCCTCCTGTATTTAAGTCAATATTACAAATAATTAAAAAAAAATTTAATATAAATTTGTTTAAAATGAGATAGTTACAGAACGTCTATGCCACAACAAATGAACAAGCAAAATCACCCAAAGGCTAAATTCTCGATTTATTACAAATTTTTTTCTCAATCCTTAGTTTGTACTAGTAAAAAAGGGGGAGTCCGGATGTAGGATACTCCGTCAAAGAAGATGGCGGTTTGGTACTATTAATTATTCACAAATAAGCTACATAATAAAATTTCAACAAATATTATAAAACATCGTATACAAAAAAATCTTAAAAATTCATATCACAAATATCTATTATAAAAATAATATATTTACAATAAATCAATATTACAAATAATTTAAAAAAATTTAATATAAACCTGTTTAAAATGATATAGCTACAGAACCTCAACGTCACAACAAATGAACAACCAAAATCAGTCGAATGCGTACACTTCTTAAAGAAGCAAAACCTAAGAAGAGAGGAGCGACACCTGAAATAGAAAAAAGAGAGAAAAACTTGGTGAAGAGAGAAAAACAGAACAAAGACCGACAAATTGAGGGGCGGGGTGAGCCATCTCACCCCGCCATTCAATGGGGCGGGGTGACGTTTATGATTTGGCGGAGAATTGGATACGTAGCCCACCCCGCCAATCACTGTGGCGGGGTGGTAGTAACTTTGGCGAAGTATCCTACACTCGGACCTGCCCTTTTTTTCTGGTACAGATCAAGGATTGACAAAAAAAATTTGTAATAAATCGAGAATTTAGCCGAGAATGACTGATTGTATATCAAATTTACTTCCCTGTACTTTCGAACGGGGTTGTAACGGGGTTTGAAGCTATTCTATATCAAATTATCCATTTCAACTCTTTTAAGTTATTCAGGGAACATATCTTGGTTATGGCTACGATCATTAAATTTTCAAACTTCTGAATATTACTATAATCTAGACCACCACTTGTACCCCAAAAGAAAAACGCACCGAGGACTACCTTACTGCAAAAATCGCAGTTTAATCAAAACCTGGCCGCTTGTCTGAACGTGCTTTCAGGAACTGAACTTGAATAGAATAAGTATGTTGGAACAACCAGTGACGGAAATTTTGAACCATTAATACATTGTATAGCTTATCAAAATTAATCTTGTGCTTACTCGGATAATAAAGAATCAGAATCCAGCAAGTACAGTTCTTTAAATTCAAGCACAGGCTCATCATATAACCCAAGGCCAAAGTTAATTTTCTCCTATTGCTTCTACAACTTCTTTTGTCACTTTATTTTTCTTTCTCATATTACTGGCCGTAATAAGTTTGTAATCCGAGAAATGAATATTACTTGGCTTCCCAAATCTTTGCCCATAGTAGTGCCACAGTTCTGCCCTGATAGATGGGGAAAACGAACCAAATCAAACTGTACGTCGATAAAGAGAGTGGAACTAAAAGAAAAATCAGGTATCACATGAGCATATCATACCAGTAAGCTAAGAACTGGAACGGTGCGTATTTTCCATACACTTTTTCCACATCTTTTTCAATTGTTCGTATGGTTGATTTTTTTGCATGAACCTGCGTGGGAAAAGGGCATGGAATTGAGAGAAATCTTCCTCTTTAACACTAATCAAGATGGGAGACAGAAAACGGGGTTTTACCTGTTTTAGATGCCTAATCGTTTCAGAATCAGCTGGAATAACGTGATAAAACCCCATGCACACAAGGATATTGGCACAACTAAACGGACCGATCCCATTAATTTTTTTGAGCTGATCCGCCAGCTTGTCATAGTCTGAGAAGCTTCCTCCGTTCTCAAATTGCTCTAGTTCTCTCAGTGGAATCCTCCCTTCTACAATACCCTTGGCTAATTGTATTATTCGACTCGCTCTATATCCGAGTTTGCAACGCTTTGCCAGAAACTTTTCATCAAGGCTGGCAAGTTCTTCAGGGCTTGGGAAATTACCTATTGATTCCAGTGTCCTGAATTCCTCTTTCTGGTGAGACACAAGTCCACAAGGAGCACCTTCATTGCCATTAAGAGAGAAGCTGCCCATATGCCCCATGTTGGTATTATGAGCATTACCTGGTAAATGGGTAGGAGAAGATTGGGAGATTTGGCGCTTTCTATTACAAGGCTCATTTGCAGGAGGTGTGTAGGGAATCATATTGATATCTTCAGTTTGGAGAGAATTGGGCTTCTTCGAAACCGATGACTCTTCATCGGATAAATGAGGATGAGATTGAAGTTCAAGCTGAAGCTCACAAAGCGCTCTGGCCATTTGCAGAGCCCTTGGCCATCTGCAGTAAAAAAGAAATATCAGAATCTTTTAATTATTGTTGAAGGCTCAAAGCATAAGAAACACTTTGTTATTTTCTAAGTGACATTTCGTCGAACAAGTAGAGGCAGAGAAAAAGAACTACAGACAACGACCACATACTGGCAATTGCAGAGAAGAATGCACTTAACCATATCCTCGAATAAAGTTGGAGACCTAAACACCCTACCCCCGAACGCTCTGATGATATCATGAAGAGAATCATCCGCAAAGGTCGAAATGAGGCGAGTGGCATTCCTGTGGTCAGCATCAGACAATCTGATCATCCTCACCACCTGACCCACCAGAGATTGACGGTGATGCGTGGACAGAGGAAGAGTGGCATGCACGCGCAGGAGAAGAGAATGTCGAAGGTGAGATGGATGAGAGATTGTAACCCATAAAGCTGACGATGATAAATTAGGAGAAGAGGAGGAATGATGAGGAAGACGAAGAGGGCGAGAGAAGGTGCGGGAGACAGGGTCCCAGTGGTTAGGGGACATCATGAATAGCCCATGACTGCATACTGCTTTCTCAAAATCATAGCTAAGTGCCGCCTCTCCCACTCCCAATGGAATTTCTATTTCCATCGAATCCTATCCAAGTGAGTGATAGTGAGGATGAGGAAGAGGTGATGTTGATGGGGTTGTGAGGGAAGATCTGCCATGCATCTTCAAAATGCTTCATTGATTGTAGTTGTTTCTTGACGATGTTTGTTGGATTTGTTGGAATTGATATGATGATTAATAATATAATAATTTTAATAGAATGAATAATTATAAAATCAAAAATATTTTTTAAAAATAAAAAGTCAAGGCAAAATCGCGATTAAAAAATTAAAACAATTAAGTTGTAATAACTTTTACTATTAAAAATCATTTAATTGACTAGTTTTTATAAATTAATTGATTTTTATAAATGAGTTGATTTCTTTTCTTTTTAATTAAACATTAGTCTCTTCATTTAAGAAAGATAATTTCCCTTGCTAATTTTATTTTAAAATTTTCAGTTTTATTCGATTTATTCTATATATTAATTTAATGACGATTTAATATCAGTTTAACCTTTAAATATTAAACTTCCTATCTTATTAATTTAATTTTCGATTCGATTTCAGTAATATTATTTTGTAAATGTTGTAGTGCAAACTTGTGTCAAAAATAATGACAAGTAATTTAATCTTTCATCAAAAGTGTATTTTTAACCTTAATTTTTTAATCATAATACGAGTTTAACCCTAACATTTAAGAATATTTAATTTCTAACTCTTAAAATTTTCAAAACATTCAAAATAGACCCTTGACAAATGAAAAAATTAAGGTGTTAAACTTCTAATCAGTTAAGTGCAACATAAACATTGACGTTGCATTTATAACATATTTTTAAAATTTATTGGTTGGTCCCACTTTTATGTATATGTTATGTGATATAAAGATTTTTAAAATTAAATTTATGTATATTTTGTAATTAAAATAATTAATTTATAATGTTAATTATTTAGGTTAAATTGTTAATTAACATATTTAAATTTTCTAATCAACTAACCTCAATTTGTCAAAATCCAAGATTAGTATCAAATTCCTAAGTTCACTAATTTCTACAACTTTCCTAGTCTTTTCCTTCATGTAACTCTTTCTTACTCCATCTTTCATGTGTTTTACAAAAATTGCTACTGATATGTGCTTAATTGATTGTTTAATTATTTCACAACACTTTGCGATTAATGACAAGAAATTGCTTAAGATACTCACTTTGACTTCTATATGATTTTAGAAACAATTCGGAAGCAAAGAAGTTAAAGTGAGTCAAAAGTACCATATTTAGGTCATTTTTTAAAGATTAATTTTTACTTGTCTTCATGAAAGAAAAAAAGAAAATTAAAAGATAAAAAGAAGACAAGAAAAATAGAAACACAAATAAATCAAAGTTGGTCACGGCTGTTGTGCATAGACCATGCAAGTTTACGTGAATTTAATATTTTGCATGTTCATGCACACCATTAATTTAATTAATAAAGTCAAGAATGATGGACAACAACCCAGAGTGTTGAGTACCATTCTGTACCGGCCGGACGATACCGTATCGACTAAAAAACAGAACAGTACTAATAATACTGGATGATACAGGGCCGGTATCGTGAATCCTCATTTTTTGAGGACTGATATGCAAAATTTAAACCCTAAAACTACCCCCCGATGCATCTTCTGTTCTCTTTGCCTTTCATTTTTGCTTTTTTCTCTCGCAGGTTGCAGCCTCGCTCCTCCACCGACTCTCCTCTCTTTGTCGCTCTCGTTATCCTCTCCTCCACTCCCCGCGGTTCGTCGTTCACCACGCGATGTTCGCCAACTCCGCCTGTCGTCACCTTGCCAACTCAGTCACCAGTCACCAGTCGCCACCTCACCAACTCCACCTGTCGTCTATCGCCTGTCACCAGTTGCCAGTCGCCAGTCGCCATCTCGCCAACTCCTACTGTCACCACCTCGCCAGTCGTTAGCATCACCTGTCGCCACCTCGACAGCTCTGCTTGTCGCGGGTCGCCACCTTCGACGACCATCACCAACAAGGCGCAACATTCGACAAATCTGGGAATAATACCTAGATCAGGACCTTACCCATCATCGAATATATTGTGAAATTATGTTTGTTGGGTGTGTTTTTTTTCCCAATTTTTGTTGAAATGTTTGTGTTAATTATTTGTGACTTTGTGTTGTGACTGTGAGGAATGAAATTGTGAAGAATTTTTGGTAAATTGTTTGTGTTGGAGATGAATTTGAAGTTGGTAAATGGTAAATTGTTTGTGTTGGAGACGGATTTGAAGTTGGTAAATTGTTGGAGACGGATTTAAAGTTGTTTGTGAAATTTGTGGTTGGATCATTTATGGTTTTGGTAATGAAAACATGAAATTTATGGTTGATTTGGTTGGTTGGTATTTGGTAAATGAGAGAGTCGAATATTTGGTTCATGAAACTTGTGGTTGGTTAATTTGTTTGGTTCATAAAATTTGGAAGTCGTATATTGCAATGAATTGTGGTTAATTGTAATGATTTGTTGATTGATTTGGTTCATATTGAATTTGCTTGTTACAAACAAATTTTATTCACTAAATTTGAAAATAAAAACAAAAACAAAATTAAAAATAAAAACAAAAACAAAAAATTAAGAAGATCCATTCATACTTTGCTAAATGACATCATATTCATAAGAAGATTCATTCATACTATGCTAAATGACATTTAGTTGTAAGTGCAATTACATTACCATTACTTGAAGAAAAGATAATTTGTCTAAGCATACACAAAAAAGAACCTAAATTGAAAGAGTTCAAATGGCATCATATTCATATAGAAGAAAGACAACAATTAGAATTGACTACTTTAGATATATCTAAAGTTTGATTTATTAAAATTTAGATTAAATTAATGTTTTATTATTTGCTTAAGAAGTCATAATTAATTGCAATGTTTAAGGTGTATACTAGTCTTTAAATTTCAATTTAATTCTAATAATCTTATCCAAATTTACAGTGGAATATTTCATTATCCCTAATCTTCTTGATTCATCTTGATTATTATAAGAGGACAATTAGTAAAAAAAAACTATGTGGTAATGGTTTGGGAGGTTCTTTACATATCATTGCTAATTTTGTTGATAAAACTACTAAAGGATTAATTTCTTACAAAACTAGCATCTTCATATTTTTGTTACAGATAAATGGAAGGAAGTTCAACTACCCCTGATCAAACTTCGTTCGGAAGGTATAATGATCCAGCTTCGGTTCTTGCTGTATTAGTCCCAGGTATGAAGAATCAAATAATTTGCTTATTTTGTAAGAAGCATTTGAAAGTTGGAGGAATCACCCGATTGAAGAAGCATTTGGCTGGGGTTAAAGGAGATGTAGAACCCTGTAAAAAAAGTAAGCCATGATGTGAAGTGGTAAATGAAAACATTGCTTGATGAATATCAACATGAGAGAGATAGAAGGGAAAGGTTGAATTTTGATATTGGTAGTAGAAGTTCGTTTTCTAGTTTCTGTGGTGATTATGGAAATGTTAAAGGTGGTGTAGTAGTGGTAGTGGTAGTGGTAGTGGTGGTAGTGGTACTGATAGTGTTCTATCTTAGGTTCAAGAAGAAGTATCTGAACCTGATGTGAGGAAGAGAAGAAGGCAGGTGACTAGTTTCTTTGCACCACGAACAACTCCTAGAGCTCAACCTTCAATTCGTAGTGCAATGCAATCAAGATATGCAGCTCACAATGTCGATATGGCAGTAGCTAGATAGTGTTATGATACAAGTTCATCATTCAATACTTCTCAATCTTATTATTATCAACCTATGATGGATGCAATAGACTCTTATGGTCCAGGATATAAAGGTCCTTCGATTGATGACTTAAGAGCTAAACTTTTGAGTTGTTCTGTTTCTGAAATTAGAAGTTATTTGGTAGAAGAAGAGTGAATTGATGTACTTATAGATGTACAATCATTTGTGATGGTTGGACAAATAGGAGATAAGAGCCTATTATAAATTTTTTGGTTTATTCTACAAATGACTCTCTATGTTTTTGAAATCTATTGATACATCTGGCCTTATTAGAAATACTGAGACTTTGTTTGGGATATTTGATGAAGTTATGAACAAAGTTGGGCTAGAAAATATTGTTCAACTTATTACTGAAAATAATTATGCTTATAAAGCGGCAGGAAAAAGGTTACAGAATACGTATAATTCTTTTTTTTGGACTCCTTGTGTTGTACATTGCATTAACCTAATGCTGGAGAATATAGGAGATCCTAGGTATGTTTTTGTTTGTTGATGAGACTATGCAAAAAGCTAAAAAGGTGACAAAGTTTATTTATAATCATGCATGGGTATTGAATTTGATGAGAAAGGAATTTACCAATGGTAGGAATTTGTGTCGTCTTGCTGTGACAAGATTTGCAACAAGTTTCTCATCACTTCAGTTTTTTGTTTCGCTGAAGAAAGAGTTAAGAAAAATGTTTGAAAGTGATAAATGGATTGCATCTCAGCATGTTAAGTCTAATGTTGGAGTGGAGGTATGTAATATTATACTAGAAGATAGAGAGTTTTAGTCTCAATGCCAATTTTTTATCCAAGTTTGTGAGCCTTTGGAGAGAGTGCTTCGCTTGGCTGATAGTGAAGAAATGCCAACAATGAGTTATATTTTTTATACCATGGAGAAAGCAACGGAAGCAATTAAGGCCAATATGAAACATAAGCCTTCTTTGTATATACCATATCTTTCAATCATTAATGAGAGAAGGGAAAGACAACTTTCTTCTCTGTTGTTTGCAGCTGGGGCATTTTTGAATCCTAGTATTTATTTTAGACTAGATCTTAGTAAGCAAATTGAAGTTAATAGAGGAATGCTTTTAACTATTATAACAATTGTTAACAATGACACGATGTAAGATCTGTTAAGCTCACAAATGGAGTTTTATAAGTTGTCTTATGGGATTGGAATGCCGATTGCTATTCGACAAAGAGAAAAACTTTCTCTAGGTATTAGTTACTTCCTTTTTATTATTTGTTGAAAATTAATTATCACTTTATTTTGTTTATAACGCCACTTTTCTTATCTTATAACTTACAGTTTCTTGGTGGGATCAATTCGGAAATGGTGTTCTAGAATTGAAAAGGTTTGCAATTTAGATTTTAAGTCAATGTATGAGTGCAACAGGCTATGAAAGAAATTAGAGCACATTTGAATTTATCCACTCTAAAAAAAGGAATAGATTGGAGCATAAGAGGTTGAATGACTTAATTTTTGTTCGATACAATTTAAAGCCTCGGGAAAGGTATGTTATTATTATTATTAATTTTGATATAATTTCTTATAATTTTCTAATAATTAAATTATATCCTTTTTTATGATTGTTGGAAATGTGAATTGTTGAGAGTTGGAAATTGTTTTATGATTGTTGGAAATAAAATGAGAATTGTTGGGAATTGAAAATTGTTTTATGAATGTTTTTTGATTGTTGAAAATGTGAATTGTTGGAATTAGAAATTGTTTTATGAATGTTTTGTGATTGTTGGAAATAGGAATTGTTGGGAATTGTTGGAATTGGAAATTATTTTATGAATATTTTGTGATTGTTGGAAATGTGAATTATTGGGAATTGGAAATTGTTTTATGAATTTTTTATGAGTGTTGGAAATTGGAATTTTTGGGAATTGTTGGAATTAGAAATTGTTTTATTAATGTTTTGTAATTGTTGGAAATGAAATGAGAATTGTTGGGAATTGTTAGAATTAGAAATTATTTTATAAATGTTTTGTGATTGTTAGAAATGAAATGATAATTGTTGGGAATTGTTAGAATTGGAAATTATTTTATGAATGCTTTGTAATTGTTGGAAATGAAATGAGAATTATTACGAATTGTTGGAATTAGAAATAGAGATGGCAATTCCGGCCCAGCCCGGCCCCTTTTTGGCCTCGGTTTGGTGGGCCATGGGCGGGCCACGGGCAGATCATGGTCGGCCAGCGCGGGCCACGGGCTGGTGCGACCCTGCCCACGGTTAGACAAAACGGCATCGTTTTGTCCAAAACGACGCCGTTTTGTATTTTTTAATTAAAAAATATAGACGGGCCCGGCCCGCCCATCCCGGCCCATTAACATCCTTATTTAGAAATTATTTTATGAATGTTTTGTGATTGTTGGAAATGAAATGAGAATTGTTGGGAATTGTTGGAATTGAAAATTGTTCCATGAATATTTTGTGATTGTTAAAAATGTGAATTATTGGGAATTGTTGGAATTGGAAATTGTTAAAATTGGAAATTGTTTTATGAATGTTTTGTGATTATTGGAAATGTGAATTATTGGGAATTGGAAATTGTTTTATGAATGTTTCGTGATTGATGGAAATGGAAATTGTTGGAAATTGTCGGAAAAGATATGTTATTATCATTATTATTTTTGATATAATTTCTTATAATTTTCTAATAATTAAAATTTATTGTTTACTAGGAGTCTTAATAGTACAAGTAGTTCAACTGATCCAATTTCCATTGATAACATCGATCTTTTAGCGAATTGGGTTTCTGAAGAATTGAATTTGGTAGATGTCAATGACTTGAAAGATAATCTTGGAAGGGAAAGCATTGACATGTCATTTGGTATATTAAATTTGAATGATAATGATGATGAAGAAGCTCTTTTCAATGATGAGGATTTTGTACCAAATGATAACTGAGGTCAGTGTAGTTATAGCGGATATCCTCCTGTTGATGATTGAATTTCATTCCAGGTTATTTTTTCTCTTCTTTTAATTTTACTTATATTTGATAGTTATCAGTTTATATTAAATTCTACATATGTGATGTAATTGTAAATGTTTGTGTTTCAGGTTTAACTTCAACTTGATTGTTTCCTCGTTATGATGAAATTGTAATAGTTAAGGATATTTATTGTTCTTTTTATTGGATGTTTTGATGTAATTATTATTTATTAAAATGATGAAATTGTATTATTATAATATTTTAAATACTTTGTATTATTCTTATTTTTATATTTGTATTATGATGATTGTCTTTTTTCATACTAATTGTGGTTATTATTTATATATTTAAAAATTATTGTATGAAAATATTAAATTATTAATTGCGATTATTATTTATTATTATGATTTTTAGAAATATGGTTAATGTAAACTTGTAAAGTATACAGTATATACAACATACCAATGGACTATTTTGTAAAATTTATAAAATTTTAGGGACTATTTCATAAATTTAAAATATTACCTGAAATGATACCTGGAAATTGACTGGTATCAGTACAGTACCGTATCAAAATTCAATCCAATACTAAGTCTGGTACGATATTCGCGACTTTGCAACAACCCATGCAACGGTTTTATTGGAATTAAACGAAGACAACTGACTCAGAAAAGGGTCGGTGGAGCTGGTGTCACCACCCAATCAACTTCGCAATAAAAACACGTCGGTGTAAGATGGGGCAATCTAATCTCCGACAAATTCTTCCCACTCTCAACCCCATCCGGTCTCTTGGCCATGGATGTCGATGCACCAATCTCCACGCTAGAACAAAATCCAGCAACGCTAAAGGTTAAGATCCGAGATGATGAAGTCACTGAAGCAACCCACACAACTTTCAATCAACCCTCCCACGGTACTCCCAGTCCTGGCACCAACATCCCTTTGGAAGGCATTCCCTCATTCCGAACTGCATTACTCAAGAACCTTCAACCCAACATTTCTGCAACTCATTCAAAGCACAACCCACTCATAGTGGATGCCACAGATGTGCACCATGCCCTGCTTGATGGAGTTCCTTCCATTGACTTCAGCACCTGCGTTCACCAGCAAATCCAAGAAAGGATGGGTCATTCACTCATTCACAAACCCCTAGGCAGACTCATCAACTATAAAGTTCTATATCAACGACTAATGGCTCTCTGGAAACCCAAAGGCAATATCCATCTCCTTGACATGGCAGACGGCTATTATCTACTGACACTAGAGGAAGAGGCAGATTACTTCAAGATTCTGCTCGAAGGTCCTTGGTCCATCCTTGGACACTACATCATAGTTATCCCCTGGCAGCCTAACTTCAATACCAAAGCAGAGTATACACGCACTGTTGCAACATGGATCAAATTACCTGGCTTACCAGTGGACTTTTTTCACGAAGCAACCTTGTGGGAGATTGCCAAGCCTCTTGGAGAATACCTCAGAAGTGATGACCATACAGTTCCCGCTCACTAGGCCCAGTTTGCTCACATCGCCATGCGTATCGATCTCCGCAAACCACTAATCCCACATGTCATCGTCTGCGATCTAGCCTACCCTGTGCAATATGAAAACTTATACAGAATTTGCTATGCCTGTGGCCGTTACGGCCATCTACAAGAGGAATGCTGCACTAACAGCCCTTCAGACTTCAACACTAAGAACGGCAACCCTAGGGACGACCGCAACAAGATGGATACCAATCAGGAACTGTCTGAAAAATCGCCACAAAACTAACTTATCGGACAATCCATGATAGAAACCAACATGCACGGCATCGGAAGCTCCAGCACTCCACCCAAGGCCCTTCCCTCAGCACAGCCGACTCCCCAACGGTCATCTCTCCTCAAACCAGGACCCTGGCTGATCGTACAGAAAAAAGGACGACGTCCTACATCAGTCAACACAACAGGGCAACAGACTCAAAATGTAAACGGAGGCGGAACAGGGAACTTAGTCACACCATCTAGGTTTGAAATACTTGGCTCTGCAGCAGCAGTGGAGGGCCCCTCCCCCCTAGTTGGCACTCCACCACCCACACAAACTGCACCCCTCCCCACACCAACCCAGCCTATTTCATTCTCCTCCATAGCCATTAAAAAAGGAAACAAAGGCAAACAAGGTCTGTGGCCCAAGCTTAAATCCCCAGATGAGCCCAGGCCCAAGAAAAAGTATTCACCCACACCAAAATACGGCACCTACACCCCAAGATCCAACCCACCGGTCCTTCCCAGTCTTACACGCCACAACACACCAACAGCGAGATACTCCAACGACCTCACATACCAGCACCCTACCTACCATACCAGACGCCCTACCACTAGCCCCTGTCACAACACCACTGTCTGCCGAATCCACTGGCACTGCCTTTGTAATCCCAAGCTCCCTTACACAGCCAACTCGAACCGAAACCACACAAACAACCATCCACATTGCCCACCCTGCTCCAATGCTCCTGCAATAACCAGAAGGCACAAAAATGATGCATGAACAAAAGCATAAGCAACACAAACCACCTGACACAAAAGGCTTTCATATGGGAGGTACTCATAAAATTGTATTCACCCCCTCACCTAACGTTAATGATCCAGGCGGGGAGTGCACTGTTGACGATCTCATGCAATGCGAGGCCCAAGACTCCCCCACTTATAATCATCCCTAACCTCATCCTTGCACGGATGGTGCGGCGATGACAGGTTAATCTCAGGTAAGTCCCCAAACTCATCCTTTATACAATGACGACCACAATCTTATCCTGGAATATTTGCGGCATCGCGAATAAAAGAAGTATAGTTACTCCCAAACAATTAATTGACCTCTACAGAGTACAGCTCGTTGTTCTCTTGGAACCAAGAACCAATGGTACCAATGCCCTCAATGCAATAAGGGCCATCAGTATGCTTAACTTCCACAAAGTGGAGGCGATTGGTTTTTCCGGTGGCATATGGCTCTTATGGACTTCTAACATTAGACTCAATATTATTGTCAATGACTGGAAATTCATTCATTTTACTATTTCTATTGATCTGGACACAACATTCATGTGTACTGCCGTGTATGGTAGTCCAACGCCGAAAATAAGACTCACTCTATGGCAAAAACTAGCACTCTTACACACTCACACAACTGGTCCCTGGCGATTTCAATGCTTTCTTGACAAATTTCGACAAAATAAAAGGCGCTGCCTCACAAGGGAGTAAACAATTTCGATCATGGGTTCACACTTTTGCTTTGCATGACCTAGGATTCATTGGCACCAAATATACTTGGACTAATGGCCGATGCCATGAACGGCTTGATTATGTTTTTGCTAATGACCACCTTATTAACAATTTCAGCCATATCAAGGTTAACCACCTCCCTAGGATCGTGTCTGATCACTCCCCTCTCCTCATCACCTTACCCTCTTTACCCCCACACCAACCACATCCTAAATAGTTCCGGTACTTATCCACTTGGGAGACCCATGATCATTGGAAGTCCTGGCTTTCTTCCATTTGGAACACTCATAATTCTTTCCCTTTTGCTCTTCGTGGGTTACATGACAACACGGGTGATTGGAAATTCAATGTTTTTGGAGACATTTTTTTTAAAAAAAAGAGCCTTGTCCAGACTCAGTGGCATTCAACAAAAGCTAGCTACTTAACCCTTTGCTAGTTTATTCAACCTCGAACTTAGAATTAGAGAGGAATTAGAGCAGCCGCTCATACAGGAGGAAAGCCTGAAAACCCAAACCAAAAGATCCTTGTGGTTAACTCAAGGAAACAGGAACACTTCTCTCTTCCATAATTCACACAAAGAGCATAAAAGGAAAAAAAGAATAACTCATTTGACACTTCCCACTAGAGATTGGTGCTCTGATAAATCTATCCTATGCACTGAGGCTTCTACTTTTCTCCAAAACTTATACTGCCCTCCCATCCCTCCATGCCACCACGGGAGTACTAACCAAGAGACCTACCCTTTTAAAAGTCTTTTCCCTCCACTATCTCAGGGGCTACAATGTATGCTTTCTCAGGAAATTACTCACACAGAAATCAAGGATGCCGTTTTTCAAATGGATCCTTTTAAGGCCCCCGAACCTGATGGACTTCCTGTTGGTTTTTTCCAACACAATTAGGACATCATTGCTACCTCTATTCACCAAATGGTTCTCCAAACTTTTGACCTTGGAATAGTCGATGCTTCTATCAACCACGGGATAATATCCCTCATCCCTAAATCAAACCACCCTGAGTCACTCTCTCAATTCTGACCCATCAGTTTAATCAACATAGGTGCTAAAATCATCTCTAAAATCATAGCCAACCGTTTGTCCCTCATTCTGCCTCAACTTATCCAACCTAACCAATCCAGTTTCATAAAGGACCGAAGCATCATTGAAAATATTATTATCGCCCAAGAAGCAATACATACTATGCGGTACAAAAAAGGAAAAAAAGGGATGGATGGCTTTGAAGGTAGACTTAGCAAAAGCATTTGACAAACTAAGTTGGGACTTCATAGAACAAACCCTCAAAGAAGCCTCTATCCCTGCATTTCTTTCTAATGTCATCCTAAGCCTTCTTAGATCAGGTAGCACTCAGGTTCATTGGGAAGGCTTAACAGGCCAACCGTTCACTCCTACTAGGGGGTCAGACAAGGCGATCCTATCTCCCCAATCTTATTTGTCCTTTGCATGGACAGACTATCTCATGCAATACATGCCAAAGTAACTTCTCATAACTAGAAACCACTTCAATTTGGCAAGCATAAAGCCCAACTCTCTCATTTACTGTTTGCTGATGACCTCATCCTTTTCGGGGAGGCGTCCACAGCATAAGCTAGAATTATTCTGGAAGTTGTTTCCATATTCTCTAGGTACTCAGGACAGACTATCAATCGGGATAAATCTTCTCTATATATTTCCCCAAATGTTCTGCATGAAGAAGCAGTCGAAATGGGGAAACTTTTAATATCCCTTTGGTTAACGACCTCGGCTCATACCTAGGAGCGCCTCTCATCATGCACAGAATAACCAAAACACTTTTCTCCAATACAATGGAAAAATTCAAATCATGGGTAGCAAGATGGAGGTCACGGAAAATTTCATTTGCAGGCCGCCTCACCCTTTGTCAATCTATCTTGAGTTCTTTACCTACTTATCTAATGCAATCTACCCTATTTCCCAAAGGCATTTGCAGGAACATAGACACCACCCGACGGCATGTCCTATGGGGAATTGAGGAAGATGCCCGAAAGGCCTCACTGGTCAACTGGGAACAAGTCTGCCAGCCCAAAGGCAGAGGAGGGCTGGGCCTCCGACCAACCCATGAAACAAATGTGGCCCTTTTACTGAAGCTTGCATGGGATCTGTTCTCCGACCGCACCCTCCTCTTGAAACAAATTCTATTTGCGAAATACAACATTTCTCACCAACGGATCACCTACCCCCAGAACAAAAACTCCTACTTATGGAACCAAATTGGCAAGATCTGGCAATTCCTCACCAACGAAATCAAATGGGAAATCAAAAGGGGGGACCTAGCCCTATTCTGGCTGGATAGCTGGACATTCTCTGGCTAACCCCTCATCCAGCTGACCACTAAACTCGTCCCAACCAATGATCTATCCCTAACTACTAACTGTTTTGTTGACCTTGCAGGAGATTGGGACTGGCGGAAGCTGTATTACTTCCTCCCAGACATAGCCTTGGACAACATCAGAGCCATCCACCCCCCTTATCCTAACTATGGTTCTGATAAACCATGCTGGAAGTGGTCCTCTAAGGGCAATTTCACTGTGATTGATCACAGCCTATCAATCCAACTGTCAACACAGCTGGAGAGAAACATACCCTAAATGGAGCCTCATCTGGTCCACCCCAGTCTAGGAAAACTGTAAAATCCATCTATGGAAGATGCTGCATAATGCAATCTGGACAAACCTAGAGAAACACCAACGGGACCTAACTGATGACTCCAGATGCCATTATTGCAACCTAATTGAAGACTCATTGCATGTTTTTAGGGATTGCATCAAGGCTAAAGAAATTTGGACTAAAATTACCACTCACCTGAGCCGCACTTTCTGAAACTGACCTCACCACTTGGGTAACAACTAACCTATAACCTACTGATCTCTAGGTTGCCAACACGTAGCCGATCTGGTTTGCCACAACCTGCCACAATCTCTGGCTAACCAGAAACAGGGAGGTGTTTCAGGTGGAACATGTTTCATAGCTAGAGGTGTAACATCCCGTCCCCATATTAAGGGTTAGGACCTAAAAATTTCAATGCATGTAAGCTTAAAGAGAGATTAAGGAAATGCATTTTTCTTGCTCATGCATAATGTTAGCATATA
>JAOQMS010000005.1:21201753-21212171 GCA_027563885.1 Erythroxylum longipes
TCAACACGTTTGTCTTGTTTCGATTCTTGTGTTTGGTTTGCCTGTATGTGTATTTCTGATTCTAGGTTGCTTCCGCTGTGAATAAAATTGATTCCATCAATAAATACTGTTCTTCTTCCTAAATCTTTATGTTCATTAGAGAAGGGGATAAGTTGGAAAAACTCTTCTATGGAGGTTTTCCCTAACATTCTTTGTCAAAGTAGCACAAGTTGGAATAATTATATTATCTTGAAGATTTTTTTTTCGTTTGAATACATAGGGAAAATGTGCTCCTCAACCTCTAGTTTAGCCTTGGAATATGTAGGGAAAAGCATAGTAACATGTGACTGAAAACCTTCTAACCATTGTCTACTTAAAATTTTCATACTAATTTATATTACGAATTCATCAAGCAAATATGAATCCATCATCATCCTGATCTTCCTCATTGTTTCTTTCAGATCCAAGTCATCGATAGTAAAAGAAGAAAAAGATGATGATGATGAAAGAAGAAGCAATTTTTGAAAAAACACATGAAAGAGAAAGAGAAAGAGTTATATGAAGTTAATTTAGAGATTTAAATTAACAACTTAACCTAAATAAATTATATTACAAATTAATTATTTTAATTACAAAATATACATAATTCAAATTTTTTTAAAATATGATGGTGGGCTCATTTATATCACTTGACATTGGGACCGAACAATGTATTTTTAAAATATGTTATAAGTGTGACATCAATATTAATTTGACACTTAACTGATAGAAGTTTAATCTCATCAAAATTTTTATTTATTGAAGGTTCATTTTAAACGTTTTAAAATTATTAGATTGAAATTAAACGCTTTAAAACATTAAGGTTGAAGTTATACTGTGATGAAAATGTTAAGACTAAAAATACAATTTTAACTTTTAAACTTTTTACAAAATGTTAAGAAACAATTTATACCATTTACCTTTTGTTTATCTTGTGATAAATTACTCAGTCAACTTGGATCATTATAGAAGTATAACGCAACATTTTGTTGGTTTCCATAAATAATACAAAGGAATTTTGTCTAACACTAAGTAGAGTCTACTTATAAATAACAACTAGTATATTTGGAGAGCCAATCATGCTATAAAATTCATATAGATGTTTGTGCAATGGTTCTTTGAAATTGAAAGGATTGCATAAATCTCAATTTTTATACATTGTCTAATAAAATTCCTTAAGTCTTTTGCTAATCCATTTTAGTGGAATAAGTTCTTATGCTAATTAATAGTCTTGAGTGTCCTTCACTAAGACTATTATAAAACATGGATATAAGCATAATTATAAGCTTTAGACAATAATTTACCACTGCATTTCCTTTCCATATTACCAAATTCTGTAGAATTTGATACCATGAATTAAGCAGTTCTTTTTTCACAATTTTATCGTATTAGTTTATACTTTATTTTAAGAAAATAAAAATTAATTTAGGGGCTATTTAGTTCTATTCTTCCTTTTATTTTTAGTTTTTCTTTTCTAATTTTAATATATATTAATTAAAAATCTATTATATTGTTAATATAAATGTAGTACACTTTAATTACTAGTAATATTTCAGGTGCCCCTTACCTACTTGAAATGTAGTGAACTTTTATTACTAGTAATATCTCATGCCCTCTTTTATGAATTCTTGCTTTAAGCTCGCCTTAATTGCTTCCTTTTCCTAACTTTTCCTAATGATTGTGTCCTCTATTAATTACTTACTTGTTTACTCTCCCTTTCTTACATTACTACTTTTTGCTCCTACTTTTCTTTATCACTGTCTGGTTCTCCTTTGTCCTCTTTATTTCTACTTAGGGGCTTTCGGGTTTTTATCTCCTTTTATTATTTTCCCCGACTCCTCATTATTAATGTTTTAAGAATAATGTTCTAAATTTGTCTTCTTTTTTTAGTTTATTTTTTCATATTCAGACAATATGTCATTTTCTAGGTTAAGAGCTAACCAAAATTCTTTAGGTTTGGACTCTTTTCTCTCTCTTGGCCTTAACTCCTCACCTATGACCTCCCCAATGTCAATCCCGACTTCTACTCATTCCAAAGCCAATTCCTCATCTTTTCTAACCCAACTCTAGCCTTGAATTCCAATTCGTTGTCCATCCCTACCCTATATGTCCAAACCTTCTCCTCAATTGATCATGTGCCCCCTGAAGGCATAGAAAAAGATGGAGCAAACACTGGTTTTATTAACAACAAGAAATCTTGATGCTAGGTCTTTAGGGAATCCATTCTTGCTTTGAAATTATGTTATTGTCTACCAAAGAAGTAGGAAGATACCTCCATTATTGCTTTGCCATTTGAAATTCTAAAGGAAGGAGCTTTCAGATGGGTAGGGAACATGTTCGATCTTTCTTAGATAAAAGACCACCTTACCTAGTTATAAAAGCTTGGGATCAAAACCAATGGAAGCATTTTTAGCCTAAAAGAGATTTTAGTGAATGAAGAAAATGTCTTCTTCTTTAAGTTTGTGACTGTTGCTCAAGCTTAAAGGATTTTGAAAGTAGACCTTGGTATCTAAATAACAAAATAATATTTATCCAATGTTGGAGGCCTGACTTATAACTTAATAATCAATTTCTTAATAAAATTCCAATATGGATGAATATCCATATTACGCCTTTAGAGTATTAAACCACAAAGGTTTAAGTTATCTAGCTAGCTTTTTTGGGAAGCGAATCCTACTTGATAAGTAATAGCAAGCACCAAGATGATCAATTATACAAAGGTTTGTGTCTTAATTGATATCTATGAAGACATTCCTTAAACCATTCCTTTACTAAGGCTAAGTGAGGGTGACAAGTTCATTAAAGAGATCGTTAAGGTTTCTTATACTTAGAGGCTAAACCATACTCAATAAAGAAAATTTAGAAGCTATCAGGTAGGATTTTCTTAAAAAGGTGACTTTTAGGAATTAATGCAAATGGATTCTGGCATTACTGACAAGGAGAAAGAAGTTAAAATGGGGAGCTCTTCTACCTCACCCACTTTTGAAGTAACTTATGGAAAAGGAGCAGTTTTAAACACTAAGGAATTACAAAACATGTCCTTTACTAATGCTTCTCATGAAAATACTCATAAAAGTATTCTTATTGATGTTAGTAAGGACATAGGTATGGAAGAAATTTCAAATTCCATAGAAAATACATCTTCAAATTATGGCACTCATTTGGCTTAACACATTTGTTTATACTAAACCTGACATTCTTTAAGAGGTTTTTCTTATTTCTCTAGATCTTTAGGTACTCTTACGTATATTGCTTCTTCTGTTAATCTTATCAAGTTCATTATTCAAATATAGATTGCTCCTTAAGAAGTTGAGTCCCTCTATAACCCTTTTAATAATCAATTATGGAAAGAGCTTTATTCTTATCACATCCTAATTAAGTTCTAGGACCAGATCGAACCAATATTTATTTATCTTAGAGGACCTAGGCTCTAACTAAAACCTTCGTGACATATGTTATCTTAGAGTTTTTTAATAAGGAGAAAATGTTGAAAGAGTTAAATAGAACTTTCGTATGTCTCATCCCTAAAGTGCAAGCTCCTAATGAATTGAGGCATTACAGATAAGTAACTTGTTCCAATACCATTTACAAGATTATTTCCAAACTTATTGCTAAAATATTGAAATCTATTTTGTCTTTATACAATGTTGAAAATCATTGGCTTTTATTAAAGGTAGCTTAATTAAGGACAACATCTTGATTGCAAATAAACTCTTCAAAAATTATAATAGGAAGTATGCTATAGGATCATAAAGAATCATAATTAGTGTAATAGAAGCCTATCAAAAGTTGGTAGAGCCTAACTTATTAATTCAGTGCTCAACAACATCTAGGTATACTAATCTTCTCACTTAATGTTCACAAACAACTTAGTTGAAACCATTGATATGATGTTTAAAAGATACCTTTGATTTAATGATGCAAGTAAAGATTCACTGGCTAAGGTTAGTTGGTAGGACGTTTATCTTCTTAAGGATAAGGGTGGTCTTATAATGATTATGTTGAAAATAACTAATAAAGATATAATTATTAAAAGGATTTGGAGACTCTTAAAAGGGAAATAAGCTTTATAGGTGAAATGGGTGCATGCCTATTACTTAGCAGATGATAAATTTTGGAGTACTCAACCAAAAAATGATTCCTTATGAACTATGATTGATATATTTAGGCTAAGGAAAGTGCTGAGATTTTAATTTCAGAGAAACTTAGGGGATGACACTTCTTCTTCATTTTGGCATAATAAATGGAGCCAACCTGGTCTATTAGTAGGGTGGTAGAGATTCCCATTGAAGAATATTGTCCCTCGTATTGTCATTGTTTGTGATAAAATAAGGGATAAAGCAAGTTTGCCAGCTTTCATGCTATATACCCTTTAGTAAATCATGTGATGAATAAGTCTTTAATTCTAAAGAAGGAACATGTCGTTCTTTAGAAGAGGACCACTTTAGGCCAATTCTCTTCCTCTTCTTGTAGAACTCTTTTTATACATCAAGTTACTAAAGTAAAATGGAGGGAACTTATTTGATTCAAATAGTACTATCCACGTGCAACTTTTATTTTGTGCTTGGTAATTAAGGAGAAATAATCAACCAAATACAAAATCTCAAAAAAAATTATCAATTCCAAGAACATGTGTTCTATGTAATTAGAAGCTGGAATCCTTAAATCACCTCTTCTTCAATTGTGAATATTCTAACTATATTTGGACTGGCATCCTTCAGCTTAGTGAGAGGAACTCTCCATCCTTGGAATGGCTTGACATTACAAATTGGAGCTACTATAATGTTTAAGGAAGAATGACCATTTGATCTTTAAAATTGCTCTTTGTAATATGGTATACTATATTTGGCATAAAAGAAACTAAAGTATCTTCCACAACCAAGCTTTATAGAGGAATTTACTTCTTAAGGATTTGTTTGAAAGAATCCAGATGCAACTAGTAACTCATGCCATCCATAGAAGATGCAACACTTAGTTGACTATTAGTTGTAAGTTACCTACCTTCACTCCCAGTGATAAAGGAAATTAAAGCCTGATCTTAACAGCTCAAGCATAACATAAACACAGCTCAATGTTTTAGAATGTGAATTAACTTATTTTTCCTCTATGTTATTTGATATCCTCGGGACTTTAGGTATTTCTCCTAACAGTTAGAAAGACTCTTGTATAACTTGATCTCACTCCTTAGAAGAGTTATTGCAAACCTTTACTAGGCTTTAATATGTTGTTTCTTATGTTCTAATGCAATTTTTTATTTCTAAAAAATTTTAATATTAACTAAAACTTAGAGATAAATTAATTTTATGAATTAATTTAGTTAATTTTATTTTCATCTCTTATAAATATTTATTAATAAATAATAATAATTCATTGTATTTTATTAAATTAATAAAGAAAAAACTACAAAGCCATACAATTTATTTATTAATATATATTATACTTATTAAAATTAATTTGATTTAAAATATATGTATTTAAAGGTACTTTAAATTTAAAATATGTTAATTAAATAATCATAAAATTAAAAATAATTACATAATTAAAATATATTAATTATAATACTTATTATTAATTAATATTATTGAATTAAATAATATACATTTAGTTACTAATAAAGAAAATTATGTTTATGATTTTTATAAGTTGTGAAAACAGGGAGAGATCAAAACCATAAATATAAAATAAAAACTCAAATAAGCAAATTTTTTTACTAAATTTGAAAACAACATGAAAAAACCAAAAATTGTAGTAGAAGTAAATAGGTTTGTTTTGATACTACTAATAATAAGATATTAAATAAGCATTGTAGAAAATTAATTATAAGTTAATATTTTTATAATAGTTATTAATATTATAAGTAGTAAAGTTTTTCATACTTTACTAAAATAGATTATTAGTACATCAGATATATCATTATTAGCAATATTATTCAGTATCATATTTATCATAGTTACTTTATTCTGTGATCAACATTCTAAAAGAGGGATGAGTGTGAGATGGAGTGGTGTTTGAGGGGTTTCAATCACTATTAAATGAAGATAATGTTGGTTTATACCCTATAGCTAATCGATTGGTTATAGTTTAGTGATATGTTTAGTAATATAATTCTTTAAAATGATTCTTTATCTTATACATATTCAAATGTATATGATAAAGTCTATGTGATAAAATTAGATTGAAATAAAATTATGATAAGATCATAATTAAGAGATTCATGTTGCATTAATCTATTATCCCTAAATTATTCCTAGTCATTGTTCAATTAATACTAGAAATTAATAGAGTCTAAAAAGACTAGCACATTATATATTTCTTCCTTATAAGGGAAGTATTTGATCTCATAGACTAAAATATGGAGATACTTAAACAAAAATATGAGAGCTTATTAGAGAACAAGTTCTCTAAACTGACCCTATATGAGTTTCATTTGGAATATTACTTGTATATGTATAAAAATTCTCATTGTGATGATAGTATAAAGTGATCCTTTGACTTGAGACCACTAAAGTATCTCATATCGGATCTACTATATTTTGATACTACTTATGACCTATCATAGTCAAGGGTAGCTCAATCGGATATAATATAAACTATATGAAGATAGTTGAGTAATCAATATAAGTTCATCATCTTGAAATGATTACAGAGAATGTTTCACTCTTTTTGATTAATATTGATTCAAAAAATGATTAGCTAAGGTGGAATGATACTTTGAAAAAAAGTTTTCAAATATTATTAATTTAATCAATTACTAATAGTGGAAAACTAATATGATTGGACTCAAATAAAATAAACATTATTTCCATACTCTATATTTAATCAGAACATTGCACAATAAAATAATTGAATTACTCACAAAAATAATACATAGATGGGTTAGTTAAAATCACTTTTGACATTCATAAATATTTGGATGGTTATGATGCATTCCTAGATGTCAATCTCTATTTACGAATATAAATTACTTAATTAGAATTAAAGATAAACTAAAGGAATTTAACTTATCTAATCCTAAATATGATTTAGGATTATAAATTATATCTATTTCCAATATATTTAGAACCTAATAAGTTATACATAAATAATGAGTTAAAAAGAGAGAAGATGTTTTAATAAAGTTAGACTTGATTGTAAAGTTTGAGAAACTTTATGTTTAAATGTGAGATATTTAATAAATAAGAACCAATATGAGATATTGGATCTTATTTGAACATAATTGATATTTAATTAGAATTAATTATTATTCTAATTAAAGTTTAATTAAAATTAAAAATTTATTTTAATTAAATTCCTAAAATGTCCAAACTTATTATAAACTTAGGCTCTTATGGATCTAACACTTCTTGCCTAACCCTCTTTACAATAGTTGTAAAGTTCTCTTAACAAGTTTTGTGTGCACCATTAGGGGCCAAATACTTGTGAAGCTATAGTGGTTGAGATAAGCCTATTTCAAAAATGGTTCGAGGGAAATAACAAAATAAGGATCAAGCTTTACAATAAGGTACAAATTAGGATTCAAGTTTTATTATTTTAAATGTTAATCATGTTATATAATTTTAATTGATCCTGTCTTTAGGTAAAAAAATGAAAATGTTTCATAATTATTCTGCTACGAGCGTGATTAGCTATTGCCTTGCTTTTTCTACAGGTAGACAAGGATTATTAAACAATGATTTTTTTAAAAGTATAGGAACTAAATGACAAAAGAGAAAATCATAAGCCTTTCAAATGTAAATAAACTAAATAATTTAAAAGTTAAAACTAAAATACAAATCATTTAAAAATTTTAACTATATTTCAATAAAAATAAAATTTAAAATAGAAATAAAACTAAGTAGACTTTTACAAATTTATTATAAGTTGAAGAACCTTAACTTTTCTGATTTTAATTTAGAGGTTTGTTTGCACTCAGTATAAGAATAATTGGGCACTTATAAGGTCAATTGTAATATCCTCACTCCTTTTCTTGCATCTATCTTAAAATTAGAACATAATAATTTGGAAGGCCATGCTGTTGGTGAGTTAATTCTTTTCTTAATAAACACTTTAACGTTAATCTAATAATATCAATACTTGGTTTGTCATTCTTAGGAACTCTTTCTCATTATGTTGTGTTGATAGGGCATGATCCTTGAATGCTAAACCTTTATTATATAAATTATCGAATGCTTCTTTTTCATTAATATTACCCTTAAGCTTCCTCCAAATTAGTCTTAATTGTAATAAGTCTAAACTAGTTGGCGAAAAGTTATGAAGATTCCCATACTTACGTGATTATGTGATTATTTAAGTTATCGTAATAACCATATACATGGTTTAGACCACCATTAACCTGGAGACAATGTTCTACCTAATAGAGTGGAAGTCAGTTAAACAATGTTATACCTACGCAATAGTGCAAGTCAAAATCCAGTCAACAGTATAAAAGATATTTTAAATTAAATAAAGTTAATAAAACTTAGTCTAAGATCTTTTTATTCATTCAATTTTTGTTATTTATTTTACTAGTTTCTAGCAACAAGTTAGCAATTATTATCTATTTTAGAGTAACTATCATTGTAGTCCCTAAATTTATTTTTGATCATTTTTTAGTTTTTACAATGTATACAGTTAATTTTTAAGTTTTTTTGGAAATATTCCATTTAAGAATAATTGAACTTTAACATTAAAAAAGATTAAATAAAGTTTTTGAAAGCCATAGTTAAGTGACATTTTATGTAGTTAGCTTGAAATAAATGAGATAAATGTTGTTTAATTATTTTATATGTTTATAAATATTATTGAATATTTATCACATTTTTTGATAATTAATTTGTGAATTCTCAAATAAATTTATTGATAATTTTTTGCACTATTGTGTGATAATGAACAGGTGCATAAAGATTTTGCATCATACAATGATAAGTTTGTAATAATTTTATGCCCATACAAGAAAAAATGAGGACAAAATATAAGTGCATCCCTTGTATTTGTGGAATTGTTTGAATGTTAATAAAAATACAATCACCATAATGGCCTTTTAAGTTGGTATTTGGACTTAATTGCTTTCATGTCAAGTGATGTCTTTGAATTTTTATTTGATTATTTTTCCATAAGCATTAAACTTTTATGAAAATTTAAGATATGCATAAAGGACTTTGGTGGGAATAATCATTTCTTAAATAATCTACATACCCACTAGGTAGTGGAATGATAAGAGTTGATGGTGTGTATGATCACTTTTATGTAAAAACCTTATCCTTATATATTATATAGTCTCCTATAGGTGTGCCAATATTTAATAAGATGTTCATTGCAAATACTATTTATAGCTTTTAGTATCATTATTATCCTACATTTATGCTGATTATATACATTATTTATTTTGTCGTAACCTTTTTTTTAAATAACAATAATGTTATCATTAAAACCTTTACAAGTTTTAGTTTTAAGAAATGGAAATATGAAGCGGAATTTTCTTTAGAGATTATGTATATCAATATGGCCATGGTTAAAGAAACGCCTTCCATTCTCATACTTATCAGTATAAAACCTGAAAAAACACCCTGTGTAACTTAGAAAAAGTTGAATACATGATATTTACCAATTAAGAGGCCATATTTAACCATTTGCATTTTAGATTACCCAAAAAATCATGATAAAGGATTTTTCCAATAATATTTCTTAAAGGTTATCTAAGACTAGAAATTTTACTGTAGAGAGGGACTATCTAGAATTGTGGAATCATGAACACCTAAGTTCTAAGAATATGATATGCCTAACAATGTTTAGCCTTTCGTACTAGAGAAAAGTAGAGTTTATATAATTATAATTTCACATCCTTCACCTATTTAAGGTTAATAGATTATGTACCTAGTGTCATTCCAATACATGAATAACTAATACAGACAAAGAATAAGGTTCCTGTCACACGTGATCATATTAAACATATTCAATTAAGAAGATCCACTAGGGTAAAGAGGCATGTTACATCATCTGATTATGCTATTATTCATCCAGTTACTTTCTAGACATTGTTTTTGGTACTCAAGTAAATTTATGGTGGGATGCAATAAGAGATTAAATACATTTGAGAAACATAATTAGGTATAGGAACTTGCTTATTTATCTCAAAATTATGATAAGCTTAAGTAATTTAAAGCCATTTTGGTTGCCAAAGGTTTTATATAGAGAGAACAGGTAGACTTTAATGTCACTTCGTCTTCTATATCTGTCAAAGATGCAAAAATGAAACTACAATAGATACTTGTTAAAATTGCCTTCTTAAATATATATATTTATTATAAGGTCTATATTGAGCCCCAAATTTTTATTTATTTTAGCAAGCATGATTTGAATAAATTTTGTAGTATTGTTAGATAAATCATTTTAATTGGAGTTAATTATTATGTCAAGTTAGG
>JAOQMS010000005.1:21220456-21234776 GCA_027563885.1 Erythroxylum longipes
AGGGTAAGAAGAAATAATATAAAAATATTATTAATTATATACAATTTTTGCTGCTAAACCTTCTCTAATCGCTCTACTGCATAAAATGATATTGAGAATGTAGAAATTCAAAATCAAATTATAAAGCCAAAATTGTTTCAATTAATCATTAATCAGATCCACGTTGTCATTCACAATATTAGGATCTAATAATGCCCATATGAGTTGAAATAGTGGACTGTAAAAGTAAGATATTGTGTCATACTAATTTAAATGGGCATTTCACTATACAAACCAAACTATGTTCAAATTTCAAACCTACAAATCTGGGCATATACTTGTTCATCGTGACATTATTAAGGTGAAAAGTCAGTGCCATAAGTAAAAATATGGATCAAGAAAACAACAATACATGCTGGGAAATTTTTAAACCAAACGTCTGTACAAAAATGCTAGATCAATGGCGTCCAGTTTAGATTTCCCATTGCCTAATTAGTGGTTTAAAAATGATTGTAATTTATGTAAGTTTTGAAACTTTGTAAATGATAACTTGGTAACTTGTAGCGGTCAGTGAAGGACAATCCTTTGATGCTTTGTCTCTACCGACGAGTCAAAGCCACCACAGAGAACCCTCTTTCTGTTGCATCCATTGACGGTGTTGGGGAACGAGTCTTGGTGGAGGAGTTGTGGCAGAGGAGATGGTGGTGAAGGGATGGTGACTGGTGGGATCTCAATAGAGGGTGGTCGAGGATCTCTCCATTCTGGAAGTGGTCCGACCAAGAGTAGAGTTTTCAAGAGTGGACTAGCTTTTCAAGAGGGTGGTGGAGGGTTTCAAGAGTATTGAGGGTATATTAGATAGTATGTATTTATTATTAGTTTACACTCTATCCTAAATCCCCCAAATCGAAGGTTTCTTATTTTCACTGTTTAGGATGGAATGGAACGTAACATGAAACCTTCTGCTTCCATCCCATTCAACTCCATTCCATTATGAAACCTCAACCAAACGATGGAAGTGTGTTACGTTCCATCACGTGCCATTACCAACCCCTCAACCAAATAGGGTCTTAGCTGACAGGCTTAAGGATCCTCTCAAGAGATTGATTCATTTTTTTTCAAAAATTCTATAAGAAATTTAAATGTATGTTATACTTGTTTTTATTTAGGGTCATTTTATCAGGCATGATGGTTTTTCAGAGAAAAATGAAGGATTAAGAAATAAGGAAATTAGAGAATACAAGTCATAGTATCTTTGTGCTAACAACCTTAGAAGAAAAGCTTCTACACCTAATGCTAAAAAATCTATAGAAAGATTAACATATTTATGTTATTATAAACACTTTTACATTACAATTGAGATCCAGTTATATACCAAACTTTGAACATCTCTTTTATTCCATTAAAATACCACTCTTACAGTAGTACTACTAAATTAATATGTAAATTTTACTCTTGGAGTGAGCTAATTCTAAAAGAATAATATAAATTGAATTTTCTAGGGCTTTAGATGGGGAAGATGACTTTTATACATTCTTTTGGGGAGTTGATTTTTATACTTTCTTGAGAGATAACTTTTTGATATACTGCTAGAGATTTGGAGAAAAAGAAAATGCATCGAAAGAGAGGAATAACATTGAAAAGAAATATGAAGAAGGAATTTGACATAAATTTTGCTATAATTCCTAGTTTTTCTCTGTCTCTTAAATCAAGACTCAAACCATTTTTAAATTGTTATGTAATTTTATGTTATTCTAGATTTCTTTTATAGGGTTACAATGTAGTTGGATTATAAATGCTTGAATTTGCCTAGTTTTAATTAAATTCATTTTTTATTCATGTTTCATGTTGAATATTTCATTCTATGATTAATATTTATGATGTCTAATCAACAATTGTTTGATTTGTGATTCAATTTGAGGCTAAGAAGTAATAATTGAATTAGATTTAAATTGAAATAGTATATGGTTTTCATAAGATTGAGTTCTATAGATATAATTAACTTACTTATTGGAATATGTTATTGATTCTTCATAAAGATTAGTAATCCTATTATATTTCAGTTATCAGTTGTAGGGCCAATTATTAGACATAAAAATTGTAAAGTACTCATGTCTGAGTACCTCAAACCCTTTTGGGTTATCAATTCAATTATTATTTTCAAAAAAGATTAATAATCCCCTTAGAAAAACTCACTAGTAGCAAACAGAATAGCCATTAATTTATAATTTGAGTGTGATTAATCTTAGTGAAGTCAAAAGTTCTAAAACCTTTAGAAATTAATTGTAAATAATTATACATTCTTTTATTTTTACTTGTTTTTTATTCAATAACATCCTTTGTAATTTAAATAAAATAAAATTTGAGATTAATTTCTGTAATTAATAAATATGTTCCTTATGAGATGGTACTTTGTTCACCAGTGAATGCTATTATGTATAACTTATGAATATGAAGTGATATAATGTATTCCAAGTAATGAACAATATATATTTCGAAGCTGAGAACAAATAAACAATCAATCATTAGCAACCAAGTAATAAGATTAAAGGAAAGAAAGAATAGCACCGCAATCTATAATGGTTTGACCCTTTCTTTCGACCTATGTCAACACTCCAAAATTCTTTGAATATTTAATTCACTATACTTGCAATTTTCACCTGTTGAATTCTCTAGGCTTACAAAAAATCAACAGTTACATTGCCTCTTAATAGAGTACAATGAGCAAATTTTTACACAAACTGATACTTCACAAGGAATTCTCAATAATCCTCAAATGTGTATTTGAACTAATAACCAATTTGTCTCAAATGCTTAAAAAATTATTTTCCATCACTTTAATTGCTAAAAAGTTTCATTAACCTTTTGCCCTTAAGGTTCTAATATATATATTCATAGTTCATAAAATAGATATGGGAGCCTTCAACTAGCTACTAGAACCTTAATATAGAAGTTATCGTTATGTGGAGTTCATTGAAAGTCATCTAGTCTTATGTGATTAGTTGAGGAAGGGTGGCTGACTGCTTGAACCCTCCACGTCTAAATTTCTTTCAATCGATCTTGTTTCCCAACTTGAACTCCAATGGAACATGCTTATTAGTCCATCATCTAATCAAACTCCAAAGGTTTTATAATTTCAAATCCAAGGATTTAAACTTTTGCATAAATCATATTTCATTAATGATGTGAGCAAGAGTAAGGATCACCATGGAGATGGCGGGCGTGACGGGGGCAAGCTTGTCATTCCAGTTAGACCTATGTCCAGAGCTAGGACCGAGAGACTCAAAGAGGCTCTCTATGCGCATGTAGGCCAATTTGTGGAGAGGATGGGGTGCACCAAGCCTATTAGAGGAGAGCTATCTGAATCACAGCCCAAATTGATTCATTTATCTCAAATCTTTGAATTGACTAACTTGGGACTTGAAGACCATTGTATTGGGCTGCGCATTATCACTTAAGCCCAAGAGGAGACGCTTTATTATTCTAATTTGGACTTTTTTTAAGTTATTTATATTTTGGGCTTCCATGTATTTTAAGCCCAAGTCTTTTAGTATTAAGTCTAGGTATAAATACTTATGTTTTAGGGTTTTCGAACAACTTTTGATCAGATTATCTTTTGTGAGCCGCCGACCATATTGAGAGAGGAAATCCCTCTTGTTCTTTTCAACTTAGGAATTAAACATCACTTATCAACTGAATCAGATTGTGGTGTGATTTTGATCCTAAACAACTTTCTTGGTTTATTCTTTACCCGTTATCTAGGTTGCTCGAGACAAGTTCTTCGTGAGGTCTAGTAGGTAAATTTGAAACCCTGCGTATCATATTTAATTTATTTAATTTGAATCTATCATCTTCTTCTTTCCTTGGATCGAACAATCTTTCAATTCCGTAGTGTGCGTTAGTTGGTATCAGAGCCTTGGTGTGGAGGAGAATTCTCATTCAACTCCATCGGAATTCAAGAAACTACCACCCATCGCCATCCAATTATCGTCAGTTCATCAATTTAGGTGTGAAATAACTTTCGGCCTAGGGTTTCTTATTTTTTTCATTTTATCTTCTATTAATATTTGACCTAGATCCAAAAAAATTCAAAAAAAGTCCAAAAAAACTAAAAAAAAGTATGAAAAATATAAAAAAATCCAAAAAAAGAAAAGTAAAAAAAGTCAGAAAAATGAAAAAAAGAAAAAAAGTCAGGAAAAAAAAAACAAAATTTGAAAAAAATCTGGAAAAAATTCGAAAAAAATGTTTCGTTATACTTGTACTTGCTAATCAGTTCGAAATTTTCACACTCTTTGATTCTTTTGATCAGTTGAGAATTGGTTCCGAGTGGTGAATTGAATTTCAGAGGGAATTAAGTGGTAAAAGGCAAGAGTGTGTTAACTTATTTGAGGGAGTTATTGTCGTGACTTAAACATGAGGGGAGTGACATCAATTGAGTGAAACACGTGAGGGAGTGTATGAGGTTGTTTATTACTAAACTTGTTTTGCAGATATATCATTTTATTTGCAATGTCATAAGGAGGATAGTAATGGTGACAACTAAGGAGGAGATGCAAATATCGCTTTCACTTTGAGAGCCATGCAGCAACAATTTGAGAGATTCAATCTAGCCTTAACTGAGATTAGGGGACAGATGGATGAGCTCAGACAAGGGAGACGCAAGGAACCTCAAGGGAGGTGTGCAAGTGTACGCTAGCAGCAACCACCACCTCGTAGACCACCACCTTGGTATGAGCCAGAGGAGGATGACTTTAATGAGGAGGAGGAGTTTGAGGTATGCAGACCTAGGAGAGTTCAGAGAGTTGAGCTATTTAACAGGAGAGATGGAGACCTTAAATCTATCAAGATGCAGATCCCAGCCTTTAAGGGAAGGAATGATGCAGAGGATTACCTGGAGTGGGAAAGGAAGGTGGAGTTGATTTTTAAGTGCCATAATTTTTCTGAAGATAAAAAGGTAAAGCTAGCCGCTGTTGAATTTACAGATTATACACTAATATGGTGGGATCAGTTGGTGACATCCAGGAGGAGAAATAGAGAGATGCCAATTACTACTTGGGACGATATGAAGGCATATATGAGGAAGCAATTTGTGCCTTCTTACTATTACAAGGAGATGCACCAGAAACTTCAGAGACTCACTCAAGGGTCTAAATCAGTAGAGGATTACCACAAGGAGATGGAGGTGGCTATGATCCGAGCTAACATAGAGGAGGACCCAAAAGCTACAATGACCAGCTTTTTTAGTGGACTCAATAAGGAGATAGTCAATGTTGTGGAGTTGCAGCACTACTTAAAGATTGAGGACATGGTGAACATGCCCATGAAGGTGGAGAAATAAATCAAAGTTAGAGTGGCAGGAAGGAGTGAGACGAATTCTAGTCAACCATGGAGTTCAAAATGGCCCAAGAGAGAAGAGAAGTCGAAATACAAAGGGGTGGACTTCAAGGAGACACCCAAAAGGTTGAATGTAAGGTTTGACCCTAAAGGTACACCTAACACCCATGCTTCTTCTAATAAGCATTCTAGCATTAAATGTTTTAAGTGTTTAAGTACTGACCATATTGCATCTCAATGTCCAAATAAGAAAGTCATAATTATGAGGGATAATGGGATGATTGATTCGGAGGATGGTGGTAGTAGATCTGAGCTTATTGTTGATAATGATTTCGAGAATGATAGTCGCTTTGAGAGAGCTGTTACAGGGGAAGCACTAGTAGTTAAGAGGGTACTGAGTGTTAGGGCCACAGATGAGGTTGTAGATCAGAGAGAGAATCTTTTCCATACGAGATGTTTAGTTAGTGGAAAAGTACACAATTTGATCATTGATGGGGGTAGTTGCACTAATGCAACTAGTTGGACTATGTACAGAAATTGGGTTTGACATGCAGGAAACATCCAGAGCTATACAATTTACAGTGGTTCAATGATAATGTTGGTGTGAAGGTGACTAGGCAAGTTGTAGTGCCATTTTCAGTAGGAAGATATGAGGATGAGGTGTTGTGTGATGTGGTACCAATAGAGGCTGGTCATATGTTACTTAGGAGACCTTGGTAGTTTGACAGGAGGGTAGCACATGATGGGTATACCAATAGGTACTCCTTTAAGTTTAAGGGTAGGAATTTCATTCTACTACCTTTATCACCTTATGAATTGTACCTAGACCAGATAAAATCAAGTAAAACTGAGGAGGGTGCAGGTAGTGAGAACAAAAAAAGTGAAGAGAGAAAAGAGGCACAAAAAAAAGGAGTTTGGCCCAATGGTGAGTGACTGCACAAGTGAGGAAAAAGAAGTGGGATGTGCAGGAGAGAAGAGCTCGGGAAGAGAAAAGAAGAAAGAAAAGAAAGAGAGAAAAGTGAGCTTGTTTGCTAAAGGAAAAGACTTGAGGAGAGTAACTGGGGAGAAGAGAGCACTAGTAGTGGTGAGATATAGAGAGTATTTAGTTTCTAACACTAACCCTCTTAAGGCTTCATGTAGTGCAGGATTATATTAATGTCTTTCCTGAGGAGATGCCTAAGGGACTACCACCCTTGAGAGGCATAGAGCAACAGATTGATTTTATGCCCGGAGCTCAGATTCCGAATTTCCCAGCTTATAGGAGTAATCCTGAGGAAAAAAAGGAGCTTCAAAAGCAGGTGGGTGAGTTATTGGAGAAAAGACATGTGAGGGAGAGCTTGAGCCCTTATGCAGTGCCTGTGTTGCTGGTGCTGAAGAAAGATGGGACCTGGACGATGTGTGTAGATTGCAGAGATATCAACAAAATCACTGTAAAGTATCACCATCATATTCCTAAGTTAGATGATATGCTTGATAAATTGCATTGTGCATGTATCTTTACCAAAATTGATTTGAAAAGTGGATACCACCAGATTAGAATGAAACCAGGAGATGAATGGAAAACTGCTTTCAAAACTAAATATAGGTTGTATGAGTGGTTAGTTATGCCATTTGGTTTAACTAATGCACCCAGCACTTTTATGAGGTTGATGAATCATATGTTACGTGCATTTCTTGGAAAATTTGTGTTTGTTTACTTTGATGACATCTTGATATATAGCACTAATCTTGATGAGCATGTCATGCATGTGAGATGTGTTTTGGATGTATTGAGACAGGAGAAACTGTACGCGAACCTTAAGAAGTGTACTTTTTGTATTGATAGACTTGCCTTCTTGGGGTTTGTAGTCAGTTCTAGGGGAGTTGAGGTTGATAAGGAGAAGGTGAAGGCAATCCAGAAATGGCCGACACCTAAGAGTGCTAGTGAGGTGAGGAGTTTTCATAGACTTGCTAGTTTCTATAGGAGTTTTGTGAAAGATTTCTCTACCATTGCTGCTCTTTTGACTGAAATAGTCAAGAAGGAGAAAGGGTTCACATGGGGTGAGGAACAAGAGCATGCGTTTAATTTGTTGAAAAGAAAATTATGTTCTGCTCCTATTATGTGTTTACCTGACTTTGAGAAAGCTTTTGAGGTTGAATGTGATGCTTCTGGTATTGGTATAGGTGTTGTGCTTTTACAGGAAAACAAACCAGTAGCTTATTTTAGTGAAAAATTGAGTGGTGCACAACTCAATTATCCGACCTATGACAAGAAGCTTTATGCTGTGGTGAGAGCATTGGAAGTGTGGCAACATTACCTTTAACCCACAGAGTTTTTCATTCAGACGGATCATGAGTCCCTAAAGCACTTGAAAGGATAGGGAAAGCTGAGCAAGAGACATGCCACTTGGGTGGAGTTTCTGGAGACATTTTCGTATGTACTACATTATAAGCAAGGGAAGGAAAATATGGTAGCTGATGCTTTATCTAGGAGGCATTCCTTAATTTCTACTCTTATTTCTAAATTATTAAGATTTGAACAGCTTAAGGACATTTATACTTCTGATGATGATTTTGCTACTGTGTATGCTGCTTGTGAGCATGTTGCATTCCAAAAATTTTATAGGCATGATGGATATTTGTATCGTGGTAATCAGCCATGTGTACCTAATTGTTCTTTGCGTGCTTTATTTGTGCATGAGACCCATAGTGGTGGTTTGATGGATCATTTTGGGGTTGCTAAAACCTTGGATATTTTGCATGAATACTTCTATTGGCCTAGTTTACGCAAGGATGTTGAGCGTGTATGTGCCAAATGCATTGTATGTAGACAGGCAAAATCTACTGTTAAACCCCATGGATTGTATACCCCTTTACCTGTGCCTACTAAACCTTGAGTTGATATTTCTATGGATTTTGTTTTAGGATAGTCTAGAACAAAGAAGGGTATGATAACATCTTTGTTGTTGTCGATCAATTTAGTAAAATGACGCATTTCATTGCATGTCATAAGACTGATGATGCTGTGCTTGTTGCTGATTTATTTTTTAAGGATATTGTTAGATTGCATGGTATTCCTAGGTCTATTGTTTCGGATAGAGATGCTAAATTTTTGAGCTATTTTTAGCGTGTTCTGTGGGGAAAGTTGGGTACTAAATTGCTTTATTCTATTACTTGTCATCCACAGACAGATGGATAGACTGAGGTTGTTAATAGAACCTTAGGTACCTTGTTACGTGCTTTAGTTGGTAAAAATTTGAAAACTTGGGGTGATTGTTTACTATTTATTGAGTTTGCATATAATACATGTATGCATTCCACCACGGGTTATTCACCTTTTGAGCTTGTATATGGTTTTTATCCTTTGACTATCTTGGATTTGGTACTTTTACCCTTGTATAAGTTGTCTAGTACATATGGCAAGAGGAAAGCCAAGATGGTTAGGGACTTGCATGTGAAGGCGAAACAGCACATTGAGCATAGAAACAGGGTGTATGCGAAGCAAGCCAACAAGGGGCGAAAGTTGGTGACTTTTAAACCTGGAGATTGGGTTTGAGTGCATCTGAGGAAGGAGAGGTTTCCTACCCAGCGGAAATCCAAGCTGGATCCTAGGGGTGATGGTCCATTCTAAGTGTTGGAGAAGATAAATGACAACGCCTACAAGATTGACCTGCCAGGTGAGTATTCTGTTTCTGCAACTTTTAATATTACTGATCTTTCTCCTTTTGATGTGGATTCAGATTCGAGGATGAATCTTCTTGAGGAGGGAGGGACTAATGTGAGCAAGAGTAAGGATCACCATAGAGATGGCGTGCGTGACGGGGGCAAGTTTGTCATTCCAATTAGACCTATGTCCAGAGCTAGGACTGAGAGACTCGAGGAGGCTCTCTATGCGCATGTGGGCTACTTTGTTGAGAGGATGGAGTGCACCAAAGACCATTATATTGGGCTGCGCATTGTCACTTAAGCCCAAGAGGAGAGGCTTTATTATTCTAATTTGGACTTGTTTTAAGTTATTTATATTTTGGGCTTCCATGTATTTTAAGCCCAAGTCTTTTAGTATTAAGTCTAGGTATAAATACTTATGTTTTAAGGTTTTCAAACAACTTTTGATCAGATTATCTTTTGTGAGCCGCCAACCATATTGAGAGAAGAAACCCCTCTTGTACTTTTCAACTTAGGAATTAAATAACACTTATCAACTGAATCAGGTTGTAGCGTGATTTTGATCCTAAACAACTTTCTTGGTTTGTTCTTTACCCGTTATCTAGATTGCTCGAGACAAGTTCTTCGTGAGGTCTACTAGGTAAATTTGAAATCCTGCATATCAGATTTAATTTAGTTAATTCGAATATATCCTCTTCTTCTTTCCTTGGATCCAAACAATCTTTCAATTTCGTGGTGCGCGTTAATTAATCATGTAGGAATTTAAGAATATTAGGATTTACCTGGCTTTTACACAAAGTAAAGAATTAATAGTAAATGATTTTATGCTCATCAAAATAAAGGGCATTTACCTTCTTTAATTCAAGAAAGTTTTTCCTAACTTACAAAATTTTGATAAAAATAAAAAATTTAAAATCTTACGAACATCTATCTTACACAATTATTTCATAGCTAATTCAAAAACAATTTTTCGAATTCAATGATAAAATTAAAGGATAAAATTTTGAAGTATTTCTAAATAAATGTAACTAATTAAGATCTCAACTTATATCAAGTAGGACTACTTGCTTGAAGCTTTCTCGAATTAAGATTTGGTTTAATTTTTAATATAAAATTGTTACATTCTCTTCCATCAAGAAGTTCCATAGAAAATTTGATATTGAGAAATGGCAACAAGCAATTCTAAAAATTATTTAAATTATAACTTAAATATTCCTACTTTTTCATTTTTTGTTCATTTCTGTAAGCATGCAGCCACATCTAACTCTTCTTTTTTTCCTTTCCCTTTTCCATATTTTCCTCTTAATTAATTATTATAATAACATCTTAACATAATTTATACACTTTTAATTATTTAATATGCGCTTTTAAATGTCATAATAAGTTAGATGCTTTAATAAGAAAGTATTACAAGTTGATTTTACTAGTTATTGACATTCAATACATGTTAACAAGAGGTAAATTTTCAATAAAAAATTTGGGAGCTATCAATTTAGTAACTTTTATAATCATGATAGATCATACTATCCAATGTATAATTTATAGTATTCATAAATATTAATCATTATATACCATAATAACCATTAGAGTTACCATTTTGGTGATCATCTAGTTGAGTTCACTTTAAATTTCATAGTGGACTACTGGCATGTGTGAAATATAGAACATGAAAGACCTACTTTATGGAGGTAATGGCTGATGTCCTGATAGATGAGTCCACCTTGACTAAGTCCAAACAAATTATTCGACAACAATAAAGAAAGGGGGGGAAAATGATGGCAAGCTAGTCAAAACAAGGACTAAGATAAGTAGGAGTGACCCAATGAATTTCAATTCCTCACTTAAGTCTCTCATTTGTAGGAGTTCTTGAATTCGAGTCACCAAAGGGAGAGAGAGGGAGTATTTTCCCTGTTGATGATCCTCTAGTCTCCTGGAATGCTCCTTGGTCGGATCAATTGTAGATGTCTCACTTCTAGCAGCAGTGTGGGAGTTTGGAACTACTAGAAACCTGGGGCAGATGGGAACTTGATGCTGACTTAGGGGCAGTGATCAATCAGTAGCAAACCAATCAGTATGTGAAGACTCCTTGTGCGGAGAAGTGTACAAGCTACGTAGGAATCTGAGGGATCTTGGAGTTCCAAATGTACCTATTCTAAGGCTCTGAGAGTGGAATCTTAGGGGCTTAAGATTAGTCTGACAAAACTAAATACCTAATGTATATAAAAAAAAAGAGGACTAAAAGCTAATAAAGCAAGCAACCTAAAAAGGACACAAGGACGCTATTGTGTGCAATGAATCTTCTTTTGCATTGATTGGCCAGATTAATCGAAAGTTATTGAAGTATAGTATATATATATAGACACAGGCGAATGGCGTTGGCTTTCACTTTTTTTATATAGAGATCAAATTAAATACAATCTCATCTTTAATTGAAAAGTTGATGTTAGTTGTTTCATAAATTTAGTCCACTTCATGGTGCTCTAATTAACTTCCACAATATTATCTGTTCATAACAATTAACCGACATGAAATATGCAATCCTTTTGGTAGAAAACAAATCACATACTTCTATTATTCTACTCTATTTTATGTGCATCCATCTATTCAATAAATGAGACTCAAAGAAATTAAATGAATGGATGCTCATAAAATATGATAAGTATAGGGTAATGGAACAAATAATTTAAACACCCTTTGGTAACCTTAGAATTCAGAAATTGTCTTTTTATATCATCAAATACTTATTTTATTCTAAAACTAATGGCAAGTTTTTGCTTTTCAACTTTTTTGAGTTGTTAAACAGTATATTGGCACCTATGACTAACGCAGTAACGTCTTAGTGTAAGTTTATTGAGTTGTCGGTTAATGACAACCATTTTGTAGCTAATTGGTATGTATATGTTTTTCGAAAAGATCATTATTTGGTATGCAGATGTTACTCTTTATAATGCCTAGACTTGTGGAAAGTATGACGTGATATTGAGCAATAATCCAACAACTGTAATTCACTAATCCGTCTCTCTCTGGGTTTAGTGCAAAGGCGAGGCAAACTACGTCACCATTGCTTTGATCGTTGCTACTTCGTCTCCTGGCATCTGTATCGTCTTATTCTGCTTTTAATTTGTACACTCTAGTGCGTATTTATTATTGAGCATATTAAAGTAGTACCGGTGATCAACAAAATTGAACCGACGAGTAAGTGGTGAGCAAAGTGCCTGAATTTTCAAACAGAAAGAGGAACGGTCAAGTTGGGCTGGGTAGTAACCGTTAGTTATTAGGTAACTCTGTCACAGGACAATTTTCATTTTCCTTTCCTTTTCCATTTTTCTTTTTAAGTCGTGCCTTTTAAGAATTAATTATTAATTCATTCAGCTAGTAATTATCGTTAGTATTTATTTTTGTATTATATTATTGTGTTATTAAATTACTATTATTGTATTTAATTAGTTGATTTATCTATTATACTTACTTAAGCTCTTACCCCAAAGTTGTAGAGGTGTCTCGCTTTTGGTAGTGTGGAGTTGTCGCGTTGTCTTGCTTCCATTTTTTTATTAATCTTTTTTTTAAGTTAGTATTTGCCCTATTGCATAATAGACTTGCATAGTAGTAATGATAACCAGAGATCGTATCCAGTGATTAGGGGGCGAAGTAGGGGGCAACTACGGGAGGGGGTGCAGGATGTAGGTTTACGTGTCGGTACTTGGAATGTGGGGACCTTGAACGAGAAATCGTTCGAACTCGTCAATGTATTCTGGAAAAGAAGAGTCGATGTTGTCTACCTTCAAGAAACAAAATGGAAAGGGCAGAAAGCAAAGGAACTTCGAGGGTATAAATTGTGGTATTCAGGGAATGAAAGTAGGAGAAATGGAGTAGGAATTAAGGTGTCAGAGAAATACAACGGCAGTGTCGTGGAGGTGAAGAGATTTGGGGATAGAATTATGACAATAACCTTAGTTGTCGGACTAGAGTCGGTGAATATAGTTTGTGGTTATGCACCCCATGTCGGGTTAAAGGATAATGAGAAAAAGGAATTTTGGGATAAGTTAGACAATGCAGTAACTACCATTTCTAGAGACCAAAAAATCTTCATCGAAGGAGGTTTCAATGGCCACATCAAATTAGGGGTTGACGGATACCACAGGGTACACGAAGGTTTTGGCTTTGGTGTAAGGAATGACGGCGACAGGGAGCTGCTAGACTTTGCATCAGCACATGACTTGATGGTGGTTAATACTTTCTTTAAGAAGAAAGATGACCACTTAATCACTTTCCAGAGTGGAGGATGCAATACACAAATTGATTACACTCTTGTATGTTAAGGACAGAAGCAGTTGTAGAAACTGCAGGGTGCTCCCAACAGAAAAAGTGGCGACGCAACATCTATTATTAGTTACAAATGTTGCATGGAGAAATAAGAATAGAGAACCTGTTCGAGCACAGCGAGAAAGGATACCCTGGACAAATCTCAAAGGAGCTATGGCGTTAAACTTTCGAAATACCATTGCTCCAATTTGCGCGGTAGAACGAGTAGGGGAGGCAGACCGTTTATGGATGGTCATGTCTACAACTATTCGAGAACAGGCAAAGGAGATGTTAGGAGTTACCTCTGGCAAAAGGAGAATGGATAGGGAATCATGGTGGTGGAACGACGAGGTACAGATAAAGGTTAAGGCAAAGCAAGAACATATTAAAAGATTGATGGCAACTATTGATGAGAAAGAGAGAGCCAAAAGAAGGGATGAATACCGACATGCCAAAATAGAAGAGAAAAAAGCAGTCTCAGAGGCAAAAACAAAGGCCTATGAAGAGATGTATCGAAGATTGGATACTAAATAAGGCGAACAAGATACCTATAATCTCGCTAGGGCACGTGCCAAAAAGAGTAAAGATATCGACACAGTTAGGCATATAAAAGGAGAAGACGGGAGAACACTTTTGGGAGATAAAGACATTAAGGACAGGTGGGAAGTCTACTTCAACAACCTATTTAATGAGGTGCGACATGAAGGCACTAGTATAAAGAGTAGAGAAGAAGAGAGAATCCAAGGAACGCAGTGTGATGATGTTAGAAGAATCTCTGAAGGGGAGGTGAAAGAAGCCCTTAACAAGATGGGAAGAGCGAAAGCAGTAGGCACTGACCAGATACTTATTGAGGTGTGGAAGTGTCTAGGAGAGGTGGGGGTACAATGGCTTACAACTATTTTCAACGCTATCTTGCACACGGGGCGAATGCCGGCGGAGTGGAGAAGTAGCGTAGTAGTACCGATCTATAAGCTCAAGGGAGACGTACAAGAATGTGGAAACTATAGAGGCATCAAACTCCTGAGCCATACTATGAAACTGTGGGAGAGAGTTATTGAACAAC
>JAOQMS010000005.1:21234876-21251291 GCA_027563885.1 Erythroxylum longipes
GGAACTCACGCGATAAACCAGAAGGATAGTTTTAAATATCTAGGCTCTATCATACGAGAGGATGGAGATGTTGAGAGCGATGTAATTCATCGCATCTACGCTGGATGGGTGAAATGGAGAGCGGCAACTGGAGTCCTATGTGATAGGAAATTTCCACTAAGGCTGAAAGGAAAATTCTATAGGACGATCATACGACCGGCTATGCTTTATGGCTCTGAATGTTAGCCTATGAGGGTAGCGCAAGTGCGAAAGTTTGAAGTAGCAGAGATGAGAATGTTGAGATGGAAGTGTGGTTGTACGATGTTAGATAGAATACCAAATAGGGTGTACAGAGAGAAGTTAGGCATCGCGGCTATCGGCGATAAGCTGAGGGAGTGGAGATTGCAATGGTTCGGACACGTGCGCAGAAAAAGTGTGACGGAACCAGTCAGGCGAGTTCAAGGGATTCAAGTCAAAGGAAAGCGCGGTCGAGGGAGGCCAAGGAGGACATGGGAGGAACAAATCAGACTGGGCCTACAGGCGGTAAATCTATCTGAGGATATGACACCCAATAGAAACAGTTGGCGACGCAGAATTTCGATATTATACGTATAGGGCGCGCAGGGGCATGAGAGGTAAAGCGGGCTTTAGACTGCACTGAGAACATGACCTGTGATTTGAAGTGAGGGAGATAAAGAGCTACAGGTCAACACATAGAGTGGTATAAAGTAGTAAATGTAATACGTGTTTATTTTTGTTTTTTGTTTATTGTTTCGACCTGTCATTCTTATATGTAGCCCTTCACGGGGTCGAAGGGCTACAAATTGGCTGCAGACTCCTAGTTCGGCGGATAGTCTGTCTGCCGGTCGACCGTACCTCCGCACGACCGCTTGCCCTCCTACTGAAACCCCATGAGGATACGACCTCTGCCTAAGATAAGTAGAACACGTTTAGGGTGGGATTAGAGTCTCATATAAGAGATGATTAAGTTTTACCTCTGCTATAATAGATAGCAGACGATAGATCAGGAATAGGCCATATAGGAAGTGTATATCTATATAAAAATGTATTATTTACCTAGTGTATTCTATTTTATTGGTATTCTTTTTATTTTATTGGTTTTTTCATTACGTTAATTTCTTGATTTTAATTTTTATATATCTCTGTTTATGCCTGCTCACATATTTACATCTTCATGTATTTATATATTTTCATTTTCCAGTGCATTCTATAGGTTATAATCTCCATGCATATACATATATTGTTATACTTATACAATGATGTACTTGCATTGGTCTGGTCTGTTTGTTTTTGTTTGTTTGTGTTTGTTTTTGTGTTTGTTTTTGTTGTTTGTGTTTGTTTGCATGTGTTTGTTTGTTTGTTATTATTTCTTGTTGCTCTTACCTTAGCCGGGGGGTCTACCAGGAAACAGTCTCTGTATCTCTATCGGAGATGCAAGTATGACTGCGTACGTCTTACCCTCCTCATACCCTGCTTAGGCAGAAATTTGGGTATGTTTGGTTTAGTTTGGTTTGGTTTGGTTAATAAACAACAAAATACATACATTCAGTACAGGCATACCCTAAATTAGCAATCGTTGCTTATAACATATCCTTATCAGCACTGAAAACTAAAAGATAAACACAAATTAACGATTAAGAAATATTAATTATAATCCTAATATGAACTGAAAATGAGGACAACTATAATCTAATTACATTTAAAATTAATTATTAAATCTAAAGGATGAAAGAAATAATAGCTCTTTATTTGTATTTTGTAATAAAACATTAATCATTTTGTAATTGATGATAAGAGCAGATACATTGTGTGGGTCAATGACTAGTATATAGACGTATGTATTAAAATGGCAAATCATAAGAAACATGTTCAAGGGTATTGATGGTTCACTACTCCAATACCTGTATTCTTCTGTGGATCAGCAAGCATTTGTTTTCATGGGATAGAGTTGTAATAGTGAATTAAACCTTGGTATGTTAGTCAACGTAAGTGTTATATTTCTAGTGGTATTCCCAATATTCTATTATTTGTAGAAACTTGACATTTCATATAAATGTCAATTTAATATGAATTACCTTCAAATCATTTGTGTAAACTGCATTGAAGCGTACACCCATAGGCTTTACTGACTACCTGCTGATAGAATCTGAGATGGGAAATGCAAGTAGGGGAACGGGCATATCCTTCTGTTGGTCCTTGACTCCCTTTGAAAGAATGCTTGAGGACTGCTCACATTTGTTATTCCATTCTTAAGCTCTTTCGACAACTAAGAGGTTGGCAGAGGTCTTACATTCAAGAGGCAGCACCAGATCTTCTGTACTCAACACTTTATTTCAACCCTGTTTTACGCTAAAAATAATGTCGTTCTATGTTTGTTTACAGTTTACATCCCAAACGGTGTCGTTTTTGATATAAAGTGTTAAGAGTACAGAGGATCTAAACCCCCCAGAGACCATCTTATACTGCTTGGGTAATTCACGTCGATTAACATACAACAAAGACTCTTCGATTGTTTTCTTTTATTGCATTCTCATTTCAAAACTTTCCATACCCACCTATTTATCTAGCTTGTTTCTCCTTCAACCATTACCTATTTATTAGTCAAATGAGGATTTTCTTATATTTGTACTTGGTATAGACAACTAGAGGTTGAATATGCCTCAGTTTTTGTAAACCCGCTTTGTCTCTGCTTGATCTGTTCATAAACTAAACTATTAACACAAAATGGAACGGGAAGCTATAGCATAGCCTAATCACGGCCAAAAGGTAGAGAAATTGTGATTAATATTGATATTTCCATCACTTATCTCTCCGGTTTTCCAAACTTAGGGTTTTATTATCAGCATTAATATCCTGGTCACAACCTTGTGCGAGTTTCTTGAGGTTGTCAATGATCATGACCAACTTCGTGTTGAGCCTATTCAGTAAGCACTTTGGCAGCCATCCAGCAGGATCTAACTGTATGCATATGTAGGATTGTATTTAATGCATATATATATATATATATAAAGATTCAAGACATAACAATAATTATTAAGTTACCTGAACAACGTAAGTGACCATGCAGGAGTCATCTTCAAGCTTCTCAACTACCCACCCTGACTGAAGTAGCAATCCTCTGATTGCATTGTTTTGCTTTGGCTGCAATCCTGCAGCTATTTCTTTGGGTAGTGAAGCTACTGCTACTACCTGGAGTTTATAGAACAATTTTAACATACTATCTTCATACAAATCCTTCAATGTTAATTAAAAGATAGATACTTACGAGGGTACCATCTTCCATAGTTTCGCGTCTTTCATAGACTATGCATTCTCTGTTTCTGAAGAGAGGCTTAGAATTCTCTCCGTACCTGAGACGAATTATGCTGAGATTATCTTCTAGATCTTTCATGTATCTGGCTTCCACCAGGTCAGAGTCCCATTGCTGCACCAAGAAAACAAATCGACTATGCTGTTTATGTATGCCTCCCTCACAATCTTACATTCTATTTCCTTTCTAGTTTTTTTTTTTTTTCTCGAACGTACTTTCACCTCAAACGCATCGTTATTCAATATGTACTAATCTAGACAAGAGGAAATTGCCGTACTTTTACTCAAGAGAAGACAAAATCATCTTCTGTTACGTATCTCTATGGATGGCAATCACAGGGATAGAAAAAAAGTGAAATTACTACAGACAAAAGTTATCTTTTTTTCAGTGAGTTGGCTTCGAATCCAACCAATCGAATTTTAACCACTAATTATGCAGGATTATCTGTTTAGAGATATATAATTTAGCTCCACTAGTTCTTTTCGCGAGCAGTTGTAAGATCATCGTCAAAAAGAAAATTTAAAAAAAATGATGAAGAATGAAGAACCCGCGCAGCATCGATGGCATTGGCAACAGTTGTGAATTGTTTCGGAGAGACTGATCTAAGAAGCCGACGGCTACGAAAAGCGTGAAAGGTTCCAGACCTACGCTTTGATATTTCAACTCCATTTTCAATATCACTCAGAATCTTCCAACCATCACTTCCGTTACCCAACCTATTGGAGTCTGAAGCAGACAACAGGTCCTGTATGCAGCTCTCACTTGCAAAACGGACGAATCTTCTCAGTGAGTCCTCACTAATTGTCCTTGTATCCCGTAATCAGAATATACATATAAAACTTGTAAGAGTCAATTTAGCTGCTAGAACTATATTCACAGTATCCATTCTTGAAAATTGGTTTGCTCAGAATTCACAAGTACAGTTCTACTCACCAGGAACGACTGCAAGGCGTTGGACTGGTCATTCCAAAGTTCAGAAATTTACTATCTTTGAAGTCTGTTTTCTGCTTCAAGGGGATCAAAGACGATGAACAAAATAGTATGAATATATTAAAGAGGAAAAGATTAGAGGGTAAAGAATACTGGTAATTATTGAGAAAGGTGGCTGGAGTGTAAAATAATGCGCAGTGGGGCGAGGTGATAGATGCACATGCAATGGCAGAAGAACATCCATGATTGGACTGCACGACTCTCTCTCTCTCTCTCTCTCTACGTATGTGTGAATAATTATACTTAAAAAGATGGATTCTTTTCTTGCAAAAACAAAGCAGCAAGAACCAAAGGGGTAGGGAAGATGATGCACATGGAGTGCTGGTCATGGGGCTCAGAAAAAATAGAAGAAATGAGAAAGACAACATTAACAAAGACATACCATTAGCCATCTAAACTCACTAGGCATTACATTGGCCAGAGTTTTGTTATGAGTGGCATCGGCCCTACTAAAATAGACTCATAAGTTGGTGTCATGGTAAAGTTTAAACTGGCATACCAAACAATATTGATGGACAAAAGCGGTCCCAATTGGAGCTTAGCTTAATACAGAGGTCGCTTGCAGTCGCAGAGAAGTGCATATTACTTTTTTTTTTATCGTCGACCATTTACATTGCAAGCACTTGACCTGATAAGTGCTTTTTGGCAAGCATCATTAGAAAAATTATTCTGGTGCTATTGTAACACGAATTTTTGGACCCATACTTTCGATTTTCACATGCTTGATGAAAAAGGGTATAACACCAAAGCAAGTTATGTTCCTCTTTTTGTGGGCCAATCACTAGAGTAAAAGAAAATGAGATTGGTTTTGCATCACTGATTTATACAAGTTAACAAGACTTTATGGTTGGATAAAACATGGGATCGATCTATCATTGAATCATTAAAGGCATTTTTCTGAAGTTAAACAAAGATAAAAAGATGAGCAGGATGTCACATTCTGGAGAACTTCATTCCCGTTTATTTCCTTTTCGTGATACAACCGACGAGCAATGGAACCTTTAACCTCTAAAGAAGACTATGACCGCGATTTTTCGTTCATAACAAAGCCTTTAGCTTTCAGATTCCCTGCTGTTTCTCGTACATCATATTCAACTGGAGTGAAGACCACATCCACACCCAAATTAGTTAATCTCTTGGTTGCACCTTTGCAAGCTGTCAGGCCCTGGTGGGTTCCGGCGATAAACTTGTAGTGTGATTGGAGTTAAGAACATGCCTTCTCTAAACCAAACAGATGACAAATCAGGCGACGGAGACACATTTATTTTTAGGGGTAAAAAGATATTAAGACAAAACATGATCATCATTTATTGAGAAAGCCTGAGATTTACTTTAGTTGTGTTTCAACGTACATTGCCCCCTTGGTTGAAGTTAAACAACAGCACCAGGTTGTCTTGTTTGCTGGTGATGTATCTTGCCAACTCATCTTTCTTGCCCTTTCACGTAAAAGCAAGGACTAACAAATCAATGATAAATTAGCTTACTACTTGAGCGCTTCCCTTAAAAAAAGAAAGGAGAAATATGTGTCTTGTAAGTGACAGTTCTGGACGTTTCTCGGCCAAGATTTTATTTAGCTTTGAGTTTCGCTCATCTTCTACCTACGAACAAGTAATTTACCAATAAACACATTTTTTCCACAGAAATGGAATTCTTGACCAGGTTCTCTATTCTACTCAAGAACAATTTTTCCTGAGCTAGGAAGTCAAAGCTTCTATTTATGGCATTCTAAACAGAATTCGTCTTATAATATAATTATTCCAGCCAATAAGGATTTACTACTCCATCTATTGATGAATGAATTGATGGTATATATTCTACAGTTAATCGGTTCATTATAGATTTTGTGATATATTTAATTAAAGATAATATTTATTTGTGTATTTTATTAATTAGATTTAATATTTTAATACTAAAGGTAATAATTATTATACAATTAAAATTATAATGACATCATAATTATGATATTCAGTTTGTATTTATATATTATTTTTAAATTGCTTATAGTTGTAGTTTAATTCAGGTAAAATATTGATGAAACAGTAAAATTAAAACATATCATGTTTCTTTTTTATGAAAAAAGTAGCTGATCTTATAAATTAAAGTACGCAAATACTTAAACAAATCTATGATAGTTTATTAGATAATAAGTTTATGATCCAAAATAGAATAATATTTTTTTATTATGATAGTTGCATAATTGACCCTTACACTTGAAATTATCAAGTATCTTATATGAAAATTACTATATTTTAATGTTACTTGTGACGTTTTTTATTTAGCATAATTCGGCAAACAGTACTTGGATATAGTATAAACTATGTAGAGATTGATGAATGAGCAAATAAAGAATTCATCACAATAAATTAATTAGTGAGAATACTTTACTGTTCTTGATTAGTAGTGGTTTAAATTTTTTTTTAGCCAGGGTGATTACTAGTTAACAAGAAAAGTCATGATTAGATTTAAAAGAATTGATGCTATACTCATATTCTATGTAGAATTAGAATATTATATTATGAAAATATTGAATTATACATAAGTTGAGTCGAATCACATAGATATTCTTAATATTTAAATGGTAATGATATATTGCTAGATACCAACCTTAATATATGATTATAAATTGTTTAACTAGAGAACTAAATATAAATTAAAAAGAGTGTTGATTTACCTAAGTCTAGTTATAAATTAGAATTATAATTCAAAACGAGTACTAACTTATTAAGAATCTAATAAGTAACATATAAAAGAGCAATTAATTTAATTGTAAAGTTTGATAAACTTCAGGAATCAAATATGATATATTTGATTTTATTAATTTTAAATTGTAATTATAATTAGAATTAGAATATAATTATAATTAGGAATTTTAATTTTAATAAAAATTTTGCTGTTTTTTATAAACATGCAAAAGGCATAAAAGACCTAGCACTTTTGTCTTTCCCTCTCAAGTGTTGAGTTTTTTTTCTCTGTCATATAAATATTGTTAAAGGTTGGATATGTGAATGGCTTGTGGGTGATAGTTCAATAAGAAAATTTTATGCAAGAATCAAAATAAGGTATGTTTCAATCCTTTTATTTATGATTTGTATTCTTTAAGTTATTCAACTAAAGTGATCTAATTAGAAATTTGTAAAAATTAATTTTCAATTGTGCACGTGACATGATTGCAATTAATTTCTCAACATTGGTATTAAAGCCTTTTTTAATTGATTAAGTTGATTAAATTTGTTTAGTTGTTATTGATTTGATAATTTTAAGACTTAAAATTTATTGTTGCAAAAGTTATATGATACATCGCTTTTCTAATATTTATTAAGGCATTACAAATTAGGTTTTTGTTTTATCTTTCTAAAAATTATCACTACGGCAAAAAGTACTTTAGACGATAGGCAAAAGTGTAGCAATAAGTACAATTATTGTTGCCTTTTTATTAAGGCAACAGAATTCATATCATTACTAGAAGTAGCGCTGCAATAAGTATAAGGTAACATAATCTTTTGATTAGGCAACAAAATAAAAAATGTTGCTTTAAATTTTGACTAAGGCAACACATTAATTTCAAACTATAGCAACAATGTTAACTAGATATTACAACACTTTTAAGTCTTTATAAGGCAACAAAGTGAATTTTTTAAGGCAACAATTTGTAATAATAAGAGCAACAAGTTATTTTTTCGTTATCAATATTATTTAACGTAAAATCAAATTATTGTCATTATGTTAAGCAACATCCATATATACATTAAAAGAAATATATAGATATTAATTTACATCTTAATTGCATACGTACTATCAAATGTAAATGACAAAAAAACATTTATATATAATATTTAGTCCATAAGAACTTGTAAAATTTAATATTTTAACATATTCAAAATACAAAAGCAAAAAATCACCAACTAAAGTATTCATCTACAATGTTGTCCTCTATTCCATATGAGATATTAGTGAATTAATCTAAATACTAAACAAAACCAATATTTATGGACACTCCAGAATACTTCACCAAGTACCTCCTTGTCCACTCCTAAACATCATCATTCTACAAAAATAAAAAAGAAAAGAAACAATAAGTAAATTAAAATTGCATAACTACTATGCTTACAAACAGGTTAATCTATCTAAAAAAAGAAGCACTAACTTCTTTATTGTGACCTTAATTTAATTAAGACAAATAATATAGTCCAAAAACTAACAACACAATACACTACAACAAAATATGGAGTTTAATGATACAAAATGTGGAATTTTTAGATGCTTTTTTCCGTCTTAAAAATAATTTTAGACGCTTTATAAAATGTAAAAAATAAGTGTTACAAAAACTATTTTCGATGGTTTTCTTAGACACATAGATGCGTCGAAAAAATATAGGTTTTTTACGCATCTAAGCGTCGAAAAAACATAAATTTTTATGCATTTAAGCGTTAATTTACATATAAATGCGTCAAAAACATACATTTTCGACAATTTTCTTAGACACATAAATGCTATTTTAGACGCTTTGTGTAAACTTTTAGATGCTTTTTTCTGTCAATATTTTTCACTTTTAGACAATTTTTTACATCGAAAAATTCCACCATTTTTAATAAAAAATAAGTTTACAATTTACTTTTTGCATCTTTTTTAAGATCACTCACATTATTATAATAATTTTAATAAATTTATTATGATAATAATAAATTTTAACAAATTATAATAAATTGATCACATAAAAACTTAATTCAAATCGAAATCAGAGAAAGAGAGAGAAGATAGAAACAAAACTTTGTTATTACTTGGCTGTTAGAACGGCTAATATAACAATTGGTGGTAATTAATCAATGCAAGTCACGTAAATCATTGCTAAAGAGAATCAATCAAACAAACAAATTGAATCGATCCCTTGCTCTGTATTTTGTATACACAAGAAGTACAACCTATTACATATTAGACATCTTATAGTATTCACGACTAAGTCAAACAAAAAGAACATGAACTTAATTTGCAGTTGCAAATCTCAACTTCAAAAGAAAATTTCTAGTACATTTTCTTACAAGTCAAACCTCACGTTCTATCGACCATTCATGTCTGCGTTCAGAGTCCAATTATTTTCCTTAATCTGAAAATAAGACACCTGAAAGATAAAGAGAAGAAAAATAACTTATAACACTGCAAATCGAAGATGGGATTTTAACATTTTCTTCTTCAAGCAACTCAACACAAGCCCGTAGTTTCATATCCAGATTCAGTTCAGAGATTAAAACCTACTAAAAACTTGTTACACTCTAAAAACAGAAACATAGAAATAAGAACCTGAGCTTCAAGTTTATTAGGAATCGTCTCAAATGCCAGCAAATCTGGACCTGCTTCAATAAGAACTTACAGTCTACGTCGATGAAAATCGTTTAGTTTTTCCAGATTCACATTTGGTCCATAATTCCCACTGAAACCAAACACATTTTGTATACAATCAATATCAGTTCGATACCAATCGTCGGTCACGAAACTTTTTCTATTGAACATATAATTTCAAAGAACAAATAATGTACCTGTACTTTGACCCATCAGCAAGATAAGCACCACAGCTTCCAATTGAAGCAGCAACCAGAGCTCGATTATATGTTGTATGTTCAGGACTCCTTTTCATAGCATCCCAGAACTCATCATGAGATTTAATAGCTAACTTTTCACAGCATCCCAGAAAAAATTGTTGACCATTGATTCTGGAAACCAAACATATATATGAGCAAAAGTAAAGTATCACACTATTCACATACCGAAAAAGATCTTAGGCTTACCACATCCATGAGATACTCAACAAGGTTAATGTGATTCATTATAACAACAGCAATTTCCCTTAAAGCTTCACACTTATAACCAGTTGGTTTTAGACCGATTCCTCAAGGAAATGCCCTGGTGTACTCATCTTCATTCAGTGTGGTTCTTCTATCTACATTATTCATCCATAATGGTTCGCCAATTTGGGCCATTCTAATCAACTCTTCCATTGCTGTGACTGCAAGCTTAATTATCATAGGCATTCTAATCATAATGATCCTATAGATTCACAAGCATCACCTTCACACATTTTTTAAAAATACAAACAAACAAATAGATTATGATTTCATGCTCGTCTACATTTCTATTCTCATAAATAAAAGCATAAAGAGTATACAAACAACAGAAGAAAACAGGAAATTAATAGCACCAACCTGTAAGACTTTTAGACACAGAATCAGAAGTTACTGAAGTTGACAAAATAAACTACCAAAAGTGAGTCAAAGATTTAGCACCTCGCAAATATTCAGCATAATCACTATTAGCTGATATTTTACCACGGTAGATGAAACACAATTCCATAGCGATGCATTACATAACTACACCACTATATGGTCAACATGACATCTTTAATTTCAGAAACTTGTTAATGAAAGGGTTATTTTCCACAAATGTCATGAAAGTTGAAAGAAAGGGAAATCAAAGTCGCACAGACCAGTGGGGCATACTCAATTAGGAGGTGTACCATTTAGAACAAACTGGGAGAAATATAAGCTATAGAAGAACATAGACCTTTAAGCTACATGACAGCTAAATGCATGAAACAAGAACACCAAGTTATCAAAAGGTTGTATAAAAACCACCGACCTGATGCACCATGGGCATTGTCAACTTGCACTGCATCGTTTGATAGTATGTGGATCTTAATTGTGACAGTTGCAAACTTTACACATATAGATAAGAATTTGTTAGTTGATTAATTAGCAATATCTTAGAACCATAATACATGCTGCCACAGTTAACTGTAACTCACCTTTTCAAGGTTATAGGATTCTACATGAATAATATCATCAATTCCTATTTCAATGCGAAAGGACTCTTGATCAGGATGTGAAGTCAAATCGTCAATTTTAATGCCACAGGAAGAAAAAGTTACAAGGCACCCGAATAAAACTTTTGCCGGTATAAAAAATAATCAACAGCAATATCAATATCATCCTGCAAATTTCAAATGATACATACAATCAATAAAACCAAAGCTTTCTGGTCATCACAATTATCAGAACAGCAGTCAGCATCTTTCATTATAAAAATATATTATACATCACACAAATGTAAGGCCTTAGTCTATACTCTAGCAAATAACAAGTAGGTGAATGACTTGAGTAACACAATGTACCGTTTCTGAGCCACTGGAAGAATGACTTCTTGGACCATTATTCACATCAACTGACATCAAGTATAAGACTGTTATAAGATGTCAACGTAGACCATCCATATGCCCAAGGGAAATGGATTATGAAATGAATGAATATTGTAAGGAAATACAGCCGTCCTCTCAAACATTAGATATTGGACTTGATGGAGAACTTTCATCCATGCTTCCATTAGCATCTGGTTGCACATCAACTGGCTCGCTCTAAATATTCGGAAGAGGTAAACGTGTTACTTAGAGAGCATTTAGTTTACAATCACAGGTAAACGTGTATTGAATCGGGATCATCAAAGCAGAGAAACCTCAGCAATTAAAGTAGAGATTCTGGAGAAGATTCGGGAAGCTTACCATGTTCGAGAAAGTCGTACTTCAAAATGGCGAGATTGACAAGGTTAGGGTTTTTTAATTTGTTGGAGAATTTACCGGCAGTGATCTCTGATAATTGTCTTCCTCCTTGAAATCAAAGATTTCTAGATTGCTCTTGATCGGAAGATGGTGCTGGCAATCGAATTATAAGCAACAGGGCAAATTCAAAACTATTGGGCAAATAGAAATTGATTTTAGAAATGGGGAGCTGAGAGCTGACCCTGGCAGACGGACTTAGAGAAAAGGGTAAAGTAATATAATCGAAATCATTAAATATTAGGACTCTGAAGAGGTGGCAAGACATAATAATGCACAGTAACCATAAACTAAATCCATATTTTCTTGCTGCCCCATTTCATAACTTTTTTTAACTTTGATTTAATTATTTAATATAAATAGTATGTTTTCAGTCACGCATTATTGTAGGTCAACTTCTATAGGTTGAGGCATGTTCATCCTAACTTGAGCTAAATTTATCTATCTGAAGATGGTTAAATTTATCCTTATATATTTTAAAATTTTATATCATATTTTGAAATATTTTTAAGTCAGAAAATGTCAAAATCTGGACTGAAAACAAACGTATTCAGTATCATCAAATTAATTGAATTAGTATGAAATAGATAATAAAAATGATAATGTGAATAAAGTATACATAAATGAAAATTATGAACGAAATTGTGACTCATAAACTATAAGTTTATAAAACTTTATAGGTTATATTGAGTTTAATTACAAAATTTCTTTAAATTATCAACGATTATTTTTTTAGATTAATTACTTGCTTTTGACATTAATTAGTCTTTATTCTTGGATGCATACTTGCCATAAATTATAAAATGTGTCAAGTTTTGTCCCGCTAATTGAAAATTTTAAAAGTTTTAGACTCTTTTTTAGTATTTTTTTAGACACATTTTGCTGTCTTAAATAAATGTCTAAAAACTCCACTAATTCTTAGATTATTTATAACGATTATTAGATGCGTCTAGGCATAAGCGTTTAAAAATTCTTTATTTTGCTGTAGTGAATAATTAAATTCTTTTTATGAACAAATTCAGAAAGCATAAACATAAGTAATTAATCTCAACAAAACAGATAATAAGATAATGTACAACAACAGTGAATTAAGGAAATGAAATCATTCGAGATCACTCAAGAAGGCTAGAGGCATAGGAATTGAAATCCGAAGCTTATGAGTAGAATGATGGACTTTTGATGGAAGGGAAGGCATAGATTAAACTTGCTAGCAAATGTTCAACTATTCAAAAGGATCATCAGCAGGAGATTAATACCAAGTTGTAAAAAAACAGTAATAATAATAATAATAATAATAATAATTATTATTATTATTATTATTATTATTATTATTATTATATGATATGAAAATAATCTAACAATTAAAAGACAAAGTTATCCTTGCAGGCAATAATCTCTTGTGTGGAAACAAGAGTATCCTTTGCAAGCCCCATAAGCAATAGAAAAATATGTTACAATGTAGGAATCAAAAGTTTCTAGACTTGCCATATAACACATTGCTTAACGACATGACTATTAGTTGCTTCCTCTTGAAGACATGCTTTAGTCAAAAACTGCATAAAATGAACGAATGCAGTTACAATCATGTGTACAGGCCTCGATCACATTATTAAAGAGGGAGATTTCAAGAGAGAAGGAATCAACTCCTTTATGAAGAATATATATGTTCATAATTAGAAAATGAAGACAGGAATTCCTTTTTTGGACCAAGTTCTTATAGTACACATGCAAACAAAAATCAAGAAGAGAAACTTATTAAGCTTGGCACCTAAAAATTAACTTATAAGTCATATAGATAATGAAACTTGATAGTTCGGTGAGTAGATGAATTTAAAATCTAACAAACAACTATAATTTGAATGAATTACAATACTTAGACCTTGTATAAAGTTAGAGCCTAACCATTTCCACAAAAGTTTCAGTTTCCTCCTCCTGTAAAGTTTCAGGTGAGAATAACTAAACAGATGAATGGATAGAAGAAACAACATTCAAGGGTATTTAACAAGGATAGAATAACTAAACAGATGAATGGATAGAAGAAACAAGGTATTTAACAAGGATATGCAGCATTAATGATGTGTGTCCGAAGGTGATTCAATAAAGGGTTGTCCAAAAATCCTCGGAAGTTAATGATGATGGCGTCGGATTGATGGATTTGTGGATGTTTTAGGTAAGGAAAGACAAGGAAGAACAAAATTTCAAATTCAACAAAATAAGAGGATACGCAAGGTTCAATCCCTACTAGACGTCACGAATACGTGATTCGAGCAACCTAGATGATCGGAACTAAAACCAAGAAGGTTGAATTAAACAAGAACGCCACAATTCAAGAAAAATTGATAAGTGAATTATTGATTCGTGTTGAAACAAGAACAAGAGGAATAAACCTCACTATAGATGACGACTTAATCAAAAGATAATGGTCCTTTCACCATAACATTAATGAACCTATTTATACCTAGGTTTAATAATAAGTACTTGGGCTTTAACATGGATTAGTCCAAAACAAGGTTTCTTAACTTAAAATAATTAAAAGATCTAATGTATGGGCTTAATAGTTCAAGTCTTCAAGTCCTAAGGGTATCCGATCCAAGTATTTGAGTTAGATGAATCAATTTGGGCTGGGATCGATAAAGCTCTCCTCCCACAAGCTTGGACTGTTTTATCCTCTCCAAAAGATAGCCTATATGTGTATGGAGAGCCTCCTTAAATCTCTTGGACCTAGCTCCGGTCATGGGCCTCACTGGCATAGTTAGCTCTCCTCCCTTGCCTTTGTCATCCATGGCAACTCTATGGTGATTTGTGCTCCTGCTCTGTCAGTCCCTCCCTCCTCAAAAAGATTCGTCCTCGAATTTGGTTCCATATCAAAAGGAGATAAGTCAACAACATTGAAGGTAGCAGACACGTCATACTTACTTGGCAAGTCGATCTCATAAGCGTTGTCATTGATTTTCTCCACGACTTGAAAATGGACCATCACCCTGCGGGTCTAGCTTGGATTTCCTATTAGTAGGAAAACTCTCCTTCCTAAGATGCACCCAAACCCAATCTCCAGGTTCGAAAGTCACCAACTTCCATCCTTTATTGGCTTGACGAGCATAGACCTTGTTTCTTTCCTCAATGTGTTATCGTGCCTTCTTATGAATCTCCTTCACTATTTCAGCTTTCCTTTTCCCATCTGTACTAAACAACTCATGTAGAGGTAAAGGAACCAAATCCAAAATAGTTAAATGATTAAACCTATAAACAATCTCAAAAGCTGAGAACCCTGTGGTAGAATGCACACATCTATTATATGCAAACCCAATGAATGGCAAGTAATTACCCTAAGTTTTCAAATTTCTCCCTACAACAGTACGCAACAAAGTTCCCAAGATTCTATGCACATCAGTTTATCCATCAGTCTGTGGGTGGCAAGTAGTAGAATATAATAGTTTAGTTCCCAACTTTCCTCACAATACACGCAAAAAATGACTTAAAAACTTAGCATCTCTATCCGAAATAATAGTCCTAGGAATACCATGCAATCGAACAACATCTTTAAAGAACAAATTAGCAACATGCACGACATCATCAATCTTACGACATGCAATGAAATGCGTCATTTTACTAAATCTGTCCACAACAACAAAGATGTTATCATGCCCCTTCTTTGTCTTAGGTAAACCCAAAACAAAGTCCACAGATATATCCATACAAGGGTCAGTAGGTAAAGGAAAAGGGGTATACAATCCATAAGGGTTAGAAGTGGATTTGACCTGTCTACAAGTAATGCATTGGCTACACACACGCTTCACATCCTTGCGCATACATGGCCAATGAAAATGTTCATACAAGATGCCTAATGTCTTGGTAAACCCAAATTGTCCCAGTAACCCACCACTATGCCCCTCATTCACAAATAGCTCACGCAACGAACAATTAGGTACACATAATTGATTTCCATGATATAAATAACCATCATACCTAAAGTACTTGTGAAATGCACCATGTTCATATGCGGCATACACACTAGTAAAATCCATATCAGTGGCATACAATTCCTTAATTTGCTTGAATCCTAACAACTTAGAGCTAAGAGTAGAGATTAAGGAATACCTCCTAGATAAGGCATCGGCCACTATATTTTCCTTCCTTGGCTTGTATTACAGCACGTATGGAAAAGTCTCCAAAAACTCCATCCAAGTTGCATGTCTCTTACTCAACTTACCTTAGCTCTTCAAATGCTTAAGCGACTCGTAATCCGTCCGAACGACAAACTCCTTTAGTTAAAGGTAATGCTACCACACCTCCAATGCTCTTACTGTAACATCCCCTCACTTATGGAAAGGGTATTTTAGTCATTTTGGAATAGGTTAAGATTATTTGAAGCGTTTTGACATATTCCTGCATTCATTTATGCACATGAATACGAAATAGTGAATTTTTGCACATGTGAATATTTGTACATGCATTCATGACATTTTCCCGGTTGAAATGTGAATAATTGTGTGTTATAGAAAAAGTGTTTTAAGTGAA
>JAOQMS010000005.1:21251391-21297167 GCA_027563885.1 Erythroxylum longipes
TTCACCTTTTCACTATCCACTTCAACTCCCTTCGAACTAACCACAAATCCTAAGAAATTCAACTTATCAATGCAAAACATACACTTCTTAAGATTCACATACAACTTCTCCTTTCTTAACACATCAAGAACATACCTCACATGCATGATATGCTCATCCAATGTAGTGCTATACACAATAATATCATCAAAGTAAACAACTACAAATTTGCCTAGAAATTCATGCAAAACATGATTTATTAATCTCATAAAGGTGCCAGGTGCATTAGTTAAGCCAAAAGGCATCACTAACCACTTATACAACCCATACTTAGTTTTAAAAGCAGTTTTCCATTCATCCCTAGGTTGCTTTTGAATATGATGATAACCACTTTTCAGATCAATTTTTGTGAATATACACGCACCATATAATTCATCTAACATGTCGTCTAACTTAGGAATAGGATGTCTATACTTTACAAGTTGCATGTCTCTTACTCAACTTACCTTGGATCTTCAAATGCTTAAGCGACTCGTGATCCGTCCGAACGACAAACTCCTTTGGTTAAAGGTAGTGCTACCACACCTCCAATGCTCTTACGACGACATAAAGTTCCTTGTCATAGGTCAGATAGCTGAGTTGGGTGCCACTGAACTTCTCACTGAAGTATGCAACTGGCTTTCCTTCCCGTAACAACACAGCGCCTATACCAATCCCAGAAACATCATATTCAACTTCAAACATTTTATTAAAATTGGGCAAACAAAGAATAAGAGTAGAAAACAATTTTTCTTTTAACAAGTTAAAAGCGCGATCTTGCTCTTCCCTCCATGTAAAACCTCTCTCTTTCTTGAATACATCAGTCAAAGGTGCAGCAATGGTAGAGAAATCCTTCACAAACCTCCTATAAAAACTAACAAGTCCATGAAAACTCCTCACCTCGGTCACACTCTTAGGCGTCGGTCATTCTTGAATAGCCTTTGCCTTTTCACTATCCACTTCAACTCCCTTTGAACTAACCACAAATCCTCAGAAATTCAACTTATCAATGCAAAACGTACACTTCTTAAGATTCATATACAACTTCTCCTTTCTTAACACATCAAGAACATACCTCACATGCATGATATGCTCATCCAATGTAGTGCTATACACAAGAATATCATCAAAGTAAACAACTACAAATTTGCCTAGAAATTCACGCAAAACATGATTCATTAATCTCATAAAGGTGCCAGGTGCGTTAGTTAAGCCAAAAGGCATCACTGACCACTCATATAACCCATACTTAGTTTTAAAAGCAGTTTTCCATTCATCCCCAAGTTGCTTTCGAATATGATGATAACTACTTTTCAGATCAATTTTTGTGAACATGCACGCACCATACACTTCATCTAACATGTCGTCTAACTTAGGAATAGGGTGTCTATACTTTACAGTGATTTTGTTCACAGCTTTGCAATCCACACACATCCTCCATGTTCCATCTTTCTTTGACACCAACAAGACAGGAACAGCACACAGACTCAAGCTTTCCCTCACATGACCCTTCTCCAATAGCTCATACACTTATCTTTGAAGCTCCTTTGTCTCCTCAGGATTGCTCCTATAGGGTGGTCGGTTTGGTATTTGAGTTCTAGGCATGAAGTCAATTTGATGTTCGATAGCCCGTAAGGTATTTCCTCAAGGAAGACATCTCCATATTCCTGCAAAAGAGACTTAAAAACACTTGGCAAATCTTGATTAGGGTTAGTTTTTGCCATAAAACACTCCCTATATCTAACCACCACAAGTGCTCTTTTCTCTCCACATGCTCTCCTCAAATCTTTTCCCTTAGTAAACAAGTTTACCATTTTATTTTTTTCTCTCGCTCTTTTTTTCTCTCTCTGCACTTTTGTCTCTCCTGCACATCTCACTTTCTTTTCCTTACTCGTGCAGTCACTTCCCATTGGGCCAATCTCATTTTTCTTTTGGGTCTCTTTTCCCTCTTCTTTTTTTTGAACCTCACTACCCGAACCCTTCTCACTTTTTATTGCTTTGGCCTGGTCCAAGTAGATCTCATAGGGTGACAATAGCGCCAAGATGAAATTTCTACCCTTGAATTTAAAGGAGAACCTATTGGTTTACCTATCATGTTCTACATGCCTATCAAATTGCCATGTTCTCCATAACAACAAATGACTGCATAGGTACCACATCACAAAGTACCTCATCCTCATATCTACCAATTGAAAATGACACTAACACTTGCTTTGTCACTTTCACCTCACCACTATCATTAAACCATTGTAACTTGTATGGCTCAGGATACTTCCTACATGTTAACCCCAATTTGGTTACCATAGTTATACTAGCGACATTTGCATAACTACCCCCATCTATGATCAGATTACAAACTTTTCCTCCCACTAAACACCTCGAATGAAATAAGTTTTCTCTCTGATCTAAAGCTTCCTCCTTTACTCGAGCACTCAAAACCCTCCTAACAACAAGTGCTTCTATTATGGCAGCCCTCTCCACACAATCATCATCACTATCATTTTCATCACATGGCTAGGGATCATATTTACTATCATCCTCAGACTCAACTATCCCATTATCCGTTATGTACATGACTTTTTTATTAGGGCATTGGGATGCAATATGACCCAAACCCAAACATTTAAAGCATTTAACACTAGAATGTTTACTAGAAGATGCTTGGGTGTTAAGTGTACCTTTTGTTTCAGCCCCTACATTCGGCCTCTTTGGAGTCTCCTTAAAGCTGACACCCTTATCCTTTGGTCTCTCCTCCCTTTTGTCCCATTTTGAGTTCCAATTATGGATAGAACTCGTTCCACCCCTTGCTGTCACTCTATCCTTGAGTTCCCTCTCCACTTTCATGGCCATGTTCATAATGTCTTCAATCTCCACATAGTGTTACAACTCCACTACATTGGATAACTCCACTACACACTCTTGCCTCTTACCACTCAAATTCCTCTAAAATTCAAGTTACAAGTCGGAACCAAGTTTCTACAGATCAACAATCCCAAAGAAGTAGAGTGTATGTTCAAACAAATTGTAATCTGAATCTAACAATTATGCCACTAGGTGGCTAAGTATAGATCATAACAATAAGCAATTTGCACAAGACAATTAACAAGGAAAGATTTCAACTCGAACTATTTTTTTCAAAAAAAATTTCAGATTTTTTCATTTTTCATATTTTTTGGTTTTTCTGGACCTTTTTTCTGGACTTTTTTCAGACTTTTCTTTTTACAGATTTTTTTGTTTTTTCTAGACCTTTTCTGGATTTTGTTTCTGATTTTTCTTTTTCTATTTTTTTTTGATTTTTTTGACTTTTTTTTTATCTAGGTCAACTATCAATAGAAGATAACACAAGGAAAAGAAGAAACCCTAGGTCGAATTTTTCACACCCTAGGTTTGGTTGAAGTCATTGGATTTGAAAAAATAGAATTAAATGAAGGTGACGAACAAACCCTAATTTTGCTTTGAAGTAAATAAGAATTTACCTCACCCCAAGGCTCTGATACCAATTGATGCGCGTACGAAGGTGATTCAATGAAGGGTTGTCCAAAAATTCTCAGAAGTTAATGATGATGGTGTCAGATTGATGGGTTTGTGGATGTTTGGAAGTTTTCGGTAAGGAAAGACAAGGAAGAACAAAATTCAAAATTCAACAAAATAAGAGGATACACAAGGTTCAATCCCTACTAGACCTCACGAATACATGATTCGAGCAACCTAGATGATTGGAACTAAAACCAAGAAGGTTGAATAAAAAAAGCATGCCACAATTTGGGAAAAATTGATAAGTGAATTATTGATTCGTGTTGAAATAAGAACAAGAGAAATAGACCTCACTTTGGATGACAACTCAATCAAAAGATAATGGTCCTTTCACCATAACCCTAATGAACCTATTTACATCTAGGTTTAATAATAAGTACTCATTTTTTAACATGGGTTAGCCCAAAACAAAATGGTGTCTTAAATTAAAATAATTAAAAGATCAAATGTATGGGCTTAATAGTCCAAGTCTTCAAGTTCCAAGGGTATTCGATCCAAGGATTTAAGTTAGATGAATCAATTTAGGCTGAGATCTATAAAGCTCTCCTCCCGTAGGCTAGGACTGTTCCATCCTCTCCAAAAGATAGCCCACATGAGTATAGAGAGCCTCCTTAAACCTCTTGGACCTAGCTTCGATCATGGGCCCCACTGGCATAGCTAGCTCTCCTCCTTTGCCTCTATCATTCATGGCAACTCCATAGCGATTCGTGCTCATGCTCACATCAATTAATAAAATGCAACTTCAGTATCAATGCCAAAGGAATTTAGCATAGTGACTTTTACTAAAAAAATTAGCTAGGATTACTCTTGTGATTAATAAATGGAAAAGAACTACCAAGATAATGACAAAAACAACATGTTGATCATACCTGGAGAAAAAAATAAGTAACACAAATAAAGCTTGATTTGTCACACAAGACTTTAAGATCTCATTAGACGATAGTTAAATGGTAAACAGATGACAGAAGTTCAGTGTATTAATAACTTTGGTTCAAAAAAGTGCTCAATTCGTGCATGTGATATATTGCTCAACTTTGAAGAAGTAAGACATCAAATGATTAAGATGGCTTCATTATGGCACATGTATAATTATGCTCAACGCTGAATATAATTTATAAAGGAGTCCCAATAAAGTTCCTCCAGCCACCTTGATGAAGTTTCAATTTTTACTCATAAAGTGCTGAAGTGACAGTTAACACATTTATACAGTGAAGAGATGAAAATACAAACAAGAATAATATGGTCAACTTATACAATACAATAAGCCAATCTTGTAACCACCAATAGAAGACTGCATATTACAAAAAAAGTAGGGTTCATCACGTGCCCATTGATTGTTAGTTTGCTTGTGATACTTATTGTGCTGATAGACAACGACCTGTGGAACATAGTTACCTAATTATACTCACCTCTCTGGTCAAAAGAAGCCAAAGAAGACCTTTTGGTAAAGGTTCGCCACTAGGTTTTGCAGTTGGTAACACTTATTGGCTTTCAAGAATAGTAAGTCCCCTGAAAAGAATTCCTTGAGAGATGGCAAACAACACTTTAGGTTTATAGAGAAATTCAAATTTGTAAGTTCATAATTATTGAAATCAAAATGAAAGGTTATTATTATACCTCATCTAGATCAAGTGAGGTCTCCCATAGCAGTCTTGTCATTCCTCCAATCCCGTCAAGTACCTTACTAATTTTATCATGAATAAAACCCAGTAAAAAGTTAGATGACATCATAACTGGTTAATAATCCTACATCATAATTGTTGATAATCCTTTTAAATTCTTTGATATCCGCAGCATTAAACTAAAAGTAATATTTCTGTTAAGACATAATATGGTCATATGGAAAAGAGAAAACATGCATACCATGTCAAAGGTAATATTTCCCAATTAAACTTTTCCATAATCTTTCTTTAGTTTTTTCAGGTGCTCCTGCAACAAGGTAAGAAAGCAAAAAATTAGTTACTTTTCTATCAACTAAAAAGACAACTTAAGTACTTTGTTGACATCGAAATTAAGTTAAAGTTATGGGAGAAAACTTTATTGGAACAGAATATGGTTCTAACTAAAAGCCAAACATTGTTTGTTGAAGGGCCTAAGTTTCATGCATGATTCAAGTAAAACCAGAAGGTAAGTAATTCATACCTGTTGCTCTAGGATCAATTCCCTTAACAAAAAATGAAGGTCCTATAACATGGAGAAGAAAAAGCAATAAGAACAAATAATAGATGAAACTTCAGGAAACAATCAAACAATACAAATAAGATTATTTCCTGAACTATATTGTTTGATTGTTTCCTGAAAACTTGAAGAGTTGCATTACAAATCAATAATTTCAAACAAAATGAACTATCATTACAACTTTATGCTTTGCTCTTCAAAATCTGTCAATTCTCCTATGTTTTAGGGTCCCTTAAAATGAGCTTGTTTTAAAAATACCTTAAAAATGAACTTAACTCTCTCGCTTGATCGCAGCCCACTTTATTATCCATCTGCGTTGTTACTCCACTTGAAACAATCTTGCAACTTTTCAACTACCTACAAAGTGAAGACTTCGAGTTTCTCACCCAAAACCAAATTTAACACGAATGATTCAAATGGGTTTTCTTGGGTTAGTCTATCTCGGTCTATTCCTCTATAGACTGATTTTTGCTGAAACTAAGGGATGGAGTGAAGAGGGAAACTGGGGTTGATTTGGAAGGGATTAGTATGAAGGTGGGTGAGTTGGTAGAGCTAGTTAAATGTGAGATCAAGATGGTGATAATGAGTTAACAATGTACGGCGATTGTGGTTCTAGATTTTGGCTAGTGAGCTTTAATGTGAGATCATAATGAATGGAGGAAGTCGATGATCGAAACTGAAATCTCTCCACAAAAACCCTAAATCCCACTTGGACTTCACTTCACTGAATTGGAATGAGCTTGAAGAGATGGTCTTAGCTTGTTTTTGTCCCTAAAATATTATATAGGATATATATTATTTCAAATATTAATATTTGTTTAAAGATTACAAAAATAATATAGTTCAAACTGGTCTAGCCTAACTGATCCGAAGTGACTCGAATTAATTAAACAAAATTTAAGTTGAGTTTAAATTTTTAAACAAAAAATTTTGGATTTTAAATCACACCTAGGCTTGAGTTACTGGACCTAAACTCAAAATTTTATGTAAAATGATGTTATTTTGAATAGAATAATATTATTTAAGCAATAAATAAAGTTTGAACCTGATTTGGCATAGATTCAGAAAGGGTGGTTTGGCAGAGATGGGCCTTAAGTTCAGGGTTGCGAGAGTTGGTAATTTGCATAACATAATACCCAATGACGCTAAGAACCACACTGCATACGATAACAAAGGCAAAGAAGAAGGGTTATAGTCTTCCTCACTATCTGCCTCCATGTCTTGCTCTTCTCCTACAATATCGACTCATGAGTTTTATTTTTATTAAATAAAAATTAGTGGCTAATTTAGTTTGCGATAAATATTCTGAATACTCATTAGTGACTAGAAATTTTCTATATTTTAAATAAACATTAGTAAATAGCTATATATATAAATATATAACATTAGTGAATACCCTTTAGTAAATAGGTGAATAGAACTATAGCAACAATTCTAGATGTTGCATAAATAAGACTTTATTGCAACATTTTTTTAATTTTGTTGCCTTTTCTTATATATAGTAATAAATTATTATTATTGTTGTCTTTTAATATTAGTAAGGGCAACACTTTAAAAATTGTTGTGTTATATTAATTTTTAGTAGCACATTTTTAAACTGTTGCAAACATGTTGTTGCTTAAAGCTCTTTTTGCCTTAGTGTATGTTTAATTTTGGAAAGGAATTACATGTAGCCTTTACTAAAAAATCATTTGAATATCTCTTATTTTTTTACTTTTTAAATTGATCAATTACATGCTCCTATGGTCTTTTTGTTTTTGTTTTGGAAATAACCATTATATATCCCCTAACTTAGGTTTCTAAGATGGTTAGATTGGAGAAATAGATCGCATGCTCCCTTAGTTTCTATTTTTTAAAACTTGAGATAAAGAAAAATGTTCTTTTGTTTTTGGAGATTCGATGAAGCATATGTGTGAATCTGGATCATATATGGCTATGGGTCATGCGTGTTGTGTATCTTCACTAGTGGTTACGTTTGTTGGTGGTGAGAGACAATGGTGGTAATTTCCGTTGACAAAGGCAAAATTGCCCTTAGAGTAAAAGGCAAATGCTTGGGAATCATGCATGAAGAATTAAATGATTAAAGGGAAGATGAACACACATTAGTGGTTGGAGAAGCACTCGAGATGATGAAGGATAGGTAGAGATGGAGGTGGGAACAAAACATGAACCTTAGTCTAGAGAAGATGGGGGTGTGTGTGAGGAGGTAAGCAACATCTAGTGTTTGACATGATTGGCATGGTGTGCCCTGCACTAGTAGTCTCCCTCCTCTATTTTTAAAATTTTTATGTAGACTTTAATTGATATTAAATTAGTTTAAGTTCTTAATAAATTTAGAAAATTGATTTTCCAATTGTTTGAAAATTTATTTTCGAAAGGGTTAATAAAAAATATACTAATCTATATTAATGTATAATCAATCTAATAATTCAAATTGAAACTGCATCTAAAATAAAAGTTAGAATAATAATAAAAATCAAAATTGTGTTTCTAAGGGTATTTATGCCTTATCATTGTCGAAAGTTTCAACTTCTCCAACATTATATAAAGACTCATAAATTACGCTTTTTTTTTCAAAATATTTGTATTAATATCTTCTTTTGAATTTAAATAAATTAGTAATGTCTGAAACTATTTTCTAATACATTTTTAACGTTAAATATATTCAAAATAAGATATTAACTGACCATCAATAGATGTTATTAATTTATTCATCGTGATAAATGCATTTTCTCCATAAATTACGTTTTAAAGTTTATTACAATCAAGATCAAGTGATGGTTCTTCTTCTTTGATTAAAAATCAGTATGGTCAATACAATTAATATCAACAGGATGAAATGTTATCTTTTTACTAAGTGTTCTAAATGCATAATAGAGAAATTATAAAACAAATAACAAAATTATAATTACTTTTAAAATAAATTAAATAAATAAAAATATTTTTTTCATCTTGATATTATAAGTAACATAAACAAGGTCATTGAGTCTTTAATGTTTTATGTGAATTTGTTTTTTAATATGAATACGTTTAAAAGTGCTCTAATTATATTCACAATATAATGTAAAAGTTGTTTGACTGGGAAACTAATGGTAAGTTTTTTCTACATTGGAGCACTTTTACCAAGCAATCTCTATCATTCATTTGCATTTTAAATCAATAGTTATAAATATAAAAATTATATTATTAATAAGTAAAGAATAGTCTGAAAGTAAGAAAGTTTATTATTATCTCTTTGTAGAAAATCTAACAAAACCCCTAAAACCTGCACAACATATTTTAATTTATTTTTTCTCTTTGATTGCTCTTCATTAGAGAAAATACCTTTGTATTCAATCACATCAAAAACATCACCTATAATATTAATATATGTAAATATATCTCCACTAAGCAATAAGGACTAAGGTAGTAAGCTCCTAAGTTGAAATCTTTGAATAAGATGCTTATTTTGTCGCTAGCATATATCTCCACTATACGGGCAATAAGGATTAAGGAAGTAAACTCCTAAGTGGATCCTTTAAATAAGATACTTATTTTGTCTCTAGGTAACAATATATCTATAAGGTATTATGTAGCAATTAATGATTTTAACTTCAATATAAAATGATCATTTAAATTTCTAAAGGTTAATGTGATGATTATTTTTGTGTGAAGATTAAGATAAATGTTGTTGAGTGAAAAAATGTCAAGGATTTTATGTAATAAGAAACAAATTTACAACTGATAAATTTCAATGTTTTTTTAAGAAATTAAAAATTTTCATTAATCAGATAGATTTACATAGTGGAGTCTCACACACATGCATAGTCTACTTGAACACAAAACGATAGGGGAAACCGTAATACAATGACGCTCTATCCTTACCTAACCAAGACTATTAAGGTAAAACGAACCCCAACTTTCTCGCGTTTTTGAATCTTTACTCAATTCAAACGTTCGATTGAAAGAGGTTGCGACTGGCGATGAGGTGAGGCTTTGGATGCAGTGTTGGCTCTGAGGGACAGCAAGGTCTGCATTCTACTTCCAATCGATCCTTCTTCACAGGTAAACGGCTCTCTCACGTTGAGCTGTGTACCTCATACTGAGTTCATCCCTGAAAAGGGGAATAAATCCAGTCTGTGCATTCCTTGATCTCCTTTTGTAAACTATGGTTGTAATCTAGTTTCTGCAAAGTTTATTGAGTGGATTGAGTAGCTACTTCTTTGGAATAGAACTAGATATGGCTATATCCTCCATACATAAGCCATTCTCCTACTACAATATAGGTTTAATTGATTTATAATCAGTTGCTCCCGTATGCTAGTAGTAATGAGCTCTATAAGAGAGGTTATTGTGGTAGACTGGTCTTTGAACCTTCTACTATTCCTCTCTTTCCAGATCACTTGGAAATATGTAGCTACCAAGAGTAGGGTTATAGCCTTATCATATTTTGATATGTTCATTTTAGGAAGCTCTTGTATGATGTCTAATAATCTGCAAACATTGAAACCAGGGGCACATAAAGTAGAGATTTTTGTCCATATTTCTTTAAAGAAGCCACACTCGAAGAAGAGGTGGTCTGTAGATTCTTTCACTAGATTACATAGAATGCATAGTTTAGAGGAGGTTAGGAATTTCAATCTATCCATAGTGCTCAGTCTGTCCCACATTGCCAACCATAGCAGAAAACTCACATTAGGACTAAGGGTCTCATTCCATATCAAAGCATCCTACCCTACTCTATTTTCTGGCCTTCCTCTCAACTTCCTTACTTCCTTTGCAGTAATCCCCGAGATAGGGATACCCTTCCATAGGTAATTATCTCTCTCCCCATGCCCTCTAAGTTGAGGAATATATAGAAGTGTAATCTCATCTGAAGATAGGAACCATTCTCCATTTCTTATTATTGCTTGGAGATTAGTATCCTTAGGGAATCAATTTAATAAGGTATTTGGTCATTTGGTTTTGTATTAAGGTCCATTTCCTGACCAGTTATCATACCATAAAGAGAGCCTGTCACCCTCCCCTATCTGGCAGGTGATGTGCGGGTAGATCTCTTCCCTCATTCCAAGGATTTGGTTAAAAAACTAGGTGTAACTAACCTTAGTTTTTAGAGCCCAAAAGCTCCTTCCTCTTAGTATATAAGTATGAATCCAATTGGTCCAAATTAATTCCTTATCACTAAGGAGTCTCCAAATCCTCTTTGACATATGGAATCTGTTTTTAGTAGAAATTGACTCAATTCCTAACCCCCCTTCATCTTTCGGTGGACATATTGTCTTCCAACCTACTTTGGCCATTCCTTTCTCTCCATTCCTTTTCTCCCATAGAAACTGTTTCATCAATTTTTCTACTGTTTTAATCAGTCCTTTTGAAAGGAAAAGGTATGAACACCAATAAGTATTTATGGACAGGATTACTGATTTGAGTAACTAAAGTTTACCCACATAGGAAAGAGCTTTATTGGTCCAAGATCTCAATTTCTTTTAGATCTTTTCTATCAACAGAAGACATTCACAGAATCTAAGCCTCCTAGATGAGATAGGAATCCCTAGTAGTGTAGAGGAGGGGCTTTAGCTTTCATACCTGTAGCTTGAGCTAAAACATTGGAGAGGTGAGAAGCACTCTTGGATAGTATGATAAAGCTCTTGTGGAGATTTACAAATAAACCCCGACATCTCCTTAAATTGATTGAGAGTTTTCATTAGAAGAGAGACTGATTGCACATTTGACATGCTTAAGAGAATAAAATCATCGGCAAAACATAAATTGGTTAGAGAAATTTCCTTACATTTAGAGTGACATCTGAATTTTGGTTCAGTTGAAATATTGTGTTTGAGCAACCGAGTGAGGACTTCCATTAAGAATAAGTAGGAGGAGTGAATCATCTTGCTTTTTTCCCCTCAAACAATTTAGTGGAACGCTCATTTATCATTATCCTATAAGAAGCAGTAGGTATACGTTGGATCCAATTGACGAAAGTTAAGGGAAAATTCATTATCTCGTTTTTAAGTAAAAAACCCCAATTTACACCGGATTGTTACCCTGGGTGAACGACTACAGTTTATCCACGTGGAGGCCTTCACAACCACAGATTTGACGTGATATTAAACGGTAAAATGAAATACATGACCTATTATAATTATTAATTGACTAACATATATTATTATCCACACATTTTCTCCATCAAATAAGGGTGCAGGACAGGATGATCATGGCTTGATTGGCTTGTTGACGATATCCCACTGGCGAGCTGTAGATTGAGCTGCGCTAAAACCAAGTTGAAATCTTTGTATGCCCCATGAAGGCTTATGCCTATACATCTCCCTGGGGTGCCTACTACTACACTTCTTCTTCGTCTTCCCCCTGTAACAAGGTCGTTTTTGCAATGGCCAAGAGAAGGAAGATTCACCCTTCTTCTCCTGAGGTTCTTCTTCTTGTTCTTCCATCATTTCATACATCTTATACTCTATATCGATTGATTTCTCATACCTTGGTACTTGAAAGCTTCTCAACCCTCCTGCAAAAATGTTGGCAGAAATTTCTTTTTCCCTTGCCCGACCATGTTTGGTTGTAGGCGTCTAACAAAGTTATGTGTTACTCTTTTCTCCACTTTGAGACTGTTTTAACAACCATTTCACAGATAGGGTTCTGAGCCTGCGCCTCCAAGAATTACCTCAAATGTCAAGCGGAATTTGCAGTTTTTACGGTTATGGAAGGTGAGAATTTATAATATGATATAGCCGAACATTATCCGTGGGAATCATGTCAGTAATCTCACCGTCTCTTCTTTTTCACGAGTAGGAGCTCCAGGAAAGGGGATCTGGCACACCTAGACCTGCGACTAGTTACCGCAAAAAGAAGGTGCAGAAGGAGGACCTCCCAGAAGATGAAGAGTTCTACCGTGATCCCACATTGTCTCTCTACTAGTAATACTTTCTTGGTCCTCTTCTTGTTTGAATTGGTTATCTATATTCCTGGAAGTGCTGCTTCTTTTTTTTGGGTCTCTAACAGGATTTTACAGTACTAACCAGGTTATGTATGGTGTGGTCCCTGTCTTGCTTGTTGATGGCTATAATGTGTGTGGCTATTGGTTGAAGCTAAAGAAGCATTTTATGAATGGAAGACTTGATATTGCTCGTCAGAAGTTAATTGATGAACTTGTAACGTTTAGTTTGGCTAGAGGTCTGTAATTTCTTCTCCTTGTTCTGTGTGAATGCAAATTCAATAGTAAAATGAATTATGATTTGAAGTTTAGCTTAGTTTATATTTAGCATAAAAGGGTGAAGTGGTTGTTGCACGATTGTGCAGATTGAAACAAAAGACTGTTAAAAGTAGATTAAGCCATGTATGCTACCTGTATTTTCCAAAAGTAGTTGGATTGTATGTTCTTTATGTAATTAGGCGGAAAGCATTTTCAACCTGAATGCTGAGACATAAATTTCTGCGATTTAGATAGGCATCTATAATAATTTAGTATTGTTATCTTCTATACCACACTTCAGTGATGCTTGTGCGACATGTTTGTTATACTCTACCAAGGATTTCCTCTAGAGATAATATATTGAATATCTTATTGTTTTTGTGCAAAATGAGCGCTTAGATGCATGCGATTAAACCTTAACTTACCTCAAATTTCAGTACTTGGAGTTCATATATTTTGGGGGAATGGATTTGAAATTCTGTCACACGTTTTACTGGTGCAGTTACCTTAAAAAATAAGACTTGTTTCACTTAATGTCAATTTTGTTAACTGAACGAGTTGGATACCATCTCAAATTACATTTGAACACTCAGCAGTAATACACAGAGAACAACTAATGAACCTAAACTCAAGGTCTTGTTCCTGTAAACTTCGTTTTTAACTTTGTTACCTTCAATTTATTTACTTCTCACAGATTTGGAGTTTAAAAGGCTAAACTAGAAGCGTCCATTAAAGATATGCTCTTTCTAGATGTTCTATTTTAGAAGTACATACTATGCATTCACATTTTCTTTTATGGATTTTTATCCAATGGCTCAAAGTTTAGCTGGGTTTTATAGAGTATAGGCTTGCATTAATACTGGCTTATTAATCTGTTAGTGTTTTTTGAGAAAAAGAGATGCGTGAACATTTTATTTTTCTTCTGTATTCTTTTTTTCATATGCTTAGCATAATATTGGGAAGCACTGAGATGGCTCATATATGTTAGAGAATATATAAAATCAATTGAGTTGGCCTCACACAACAGCTTAAGCTATTATGGTGAAATGGTCGCTTAACATGGTATCAGAGCAGGTTGCTCTTGAGTTACTTGTCACCATCTCGATACGATAAACTGTGTCACGTGTTAGGCCCTAAATTAGCCCACACGTGAGGGGAGCATGTTGGAATATAAGTGGGAGTTTGTCCCACATTGAAAGAATATAAGGCGTTGAGCATGCATATAAGCCTATTGAGTTATTCCTCTTATCACCAATTGGTTTTAGGATGGAACCTCATTTGGGCTTATATGTGCTCAGTTAATTTAGGCTCAATCATATAAAATTTAACAATATAGAAAAGCAAATGATATTCTATATTGCATTTGACATGTTCTGTTGATTAGTGTTATTACTTTGAAGTGGAGTAATGAAATGGGCCAATATGCTATAATATCCTGTTAATTTCAGCAATATAAAAAGGAAAATGATACTCATTAGTTGAAAATATATATTAGGAAATGTTTGGCAAGTAAAATTTATTAATGTGGAGGAGAGTAGAGGAGGGTCTTTGAATTTGAGCTCAGGACGTCTGAATTTCTGCTCTTTTTTAATTATATTGGGTAAAATGTGCTTTGTTGAGTGGAAATGAGCTTAGGATTCTCAGTCCAGATCTATTCGAAGAAACTTCAATGCCTACCGTTTGATGTTTTGAAGATTTCTTGTTGTGTACAGGAAAATGGATACACTTCTTGACGATTTGCATTTTTATACTCATCCTTGCATGCTGTTTTTTACTTTCTTGACAGATGTAAAAGTGGTGATTGTCTTTGATGCCATGATGTCTGGACTCCCTACGAACAAGGAAAATTTTGCTGGGTACTGTTTATGACAATGAGCTAAAATTACCTGTTCTTAATTGTTCCTGTATTGTTTGTGATGACTAATACAATTGCGCCAATCAGGGTTAGAGGAGAATGTAGTGTATTACAAGAATAATCACAATTATTGCTTCTAAATGTACGTAAATATTACGTCAAATTTGCATGATTGTATCTTAGTTGATGGTATGCACAGTTACGAGATGTATAGAACTTAATGTTGTCAAATGATTACTAAAATCTTATACTTAATAAATTCATAGTTATGTCTAGGCAGAACATAAACTTAACAGCTGTATGTTCTGCAGTGGAGATATCTTTGAAATCCCCTTTCTCTTTACCAATCTGTGTTGAAATTTTCAGAATTTTAATCACAGTACTAATTTTCAGTTGGCTGTTTGCACCCACTATCATGTTGTAAGACTAGATATATGTAGGTCAAGGAATTTAGATTCACTGAATTGACAGGTTTGAGGGATGAGGAAATGGTTCAAATAATTGGTAAAATAGGGCTGTCGTGCACTATAGCTTTTATCACAGGGATGGATGAAAACTTAATTAATTGTGATAAAGAAGCATTAACAATTTGGAGAATGTGATAGTAGTGGAAATATCTTTGAAATCCCCTTTCTCTTTACCAATCTGTGTTGAAGTTTTCAGAATTTTAATCACAGTACTAATTTTCAGTCTTCTGTTTGCACCAACTATCAGATGTTGTAAGACTAGATATATGTAGGCCAAGGAATTTAAACTCACTAAATTGACAGGTTTGAGGGATGAGGAAATGGTTCAAATAATTGGTAAAATAGGGCTGTCGTGCACTATAGCTTTTATCACAGGGATGGATGAAAACTTAATTAATTGTGATAAAGAAGCATTAACAATTTGGAGAAAGTGATAAGTCTTTTTCATGCTTTTTTGGATTTACGTTTAATTAGGATGACCACTGAACTTCAGTAACACAGGCATTATAGGGATCGATACCTTCTACTCAAATCTTTGCTAATTGTGAAAAAGAAGCATTAGCAGTTTGGAAAACGTGATGGTCTTTTTCCATACCGTTTTGGATTTCTGTTCAATGAGGATGACCATTGAACTTCAATAACATAAATATCTACGATGTTGAAATTTGATCAGCTCTTTCAATCTTTTAACCTCCTCAAGTTATCCCTTAATCTCTTCCCTATCTAGATGAATCTCTAACCTATCTAGATGTGATTGAATCCAAAGTTTCTGAAGTAGAACCTGCAGGTTAACCTTTGTTCAGGTTCAACCCTGTTCATACTGCCCTATCATTATAAAAGCTGTCTGATGTGTTATTCTCTTTTGTATCTGTTGTTCAAAGTTTTTTGTTAGTTTCTTTTTTATGTTGACTGAAGGCTTTTACATGCATGATGTTCATACCCATGCAGTGTTGATGTGGTTTATGCTGGTGAATCGTGTGCGGATGCATGGATAGAAAAAGAGGTATGTTTAAATGTCAAGTTTGTAAGGATGAAAAAGTTTTGAGTTTTGATTAGTTTTACAACATATATAATGAATACATGTGTCCAATTTTCATATGCATGTTTGGGGTTTTTGGAGCTTAAACAAAAGTACCAAAAACTGCTCTGTCTAGCAACCAAGTTGAGGACTTTCACCAAACAGTTGGTCTGCATTTCTGTTTTGGGACTTTAGAGTACATGTCAACTTAAACACAGAATATATGAAAATATGGTCTTTTTTACTAAAAGAAGTGTTACAACTAGTATTTATGTGAGTTTATCTATACTTGTTTATATTATACGAGGTTTTAAATTGTGAAGCTTATTTTTAAATACTAAAATACTCTTTGCTGTACATGTTTAAATTGAATACTAGTTTGATTATTCCAATAATTATACAAAGGTCTCTATGTGCACTTTCCAAGTGAGCCATCAATCATTCCAATTGAGTTGGCCAACAAAATACAAGGGCCATTCTTTGTCACCAATCCAAACTCCCAAAAGATGGGTCTAACTTTAGGAAAGACTAAGGATGGCAATGGGCTGGGCTAGACTAGGCTTGAGACAACAGCCCAAGATCGAGCCCGAATTTGACCTGACATGGCCTAGCTAAATTTTTTTATTTTTAATTGTAAGTGCAAAATGATGTCATTTTGCCTAGAAGGGTCAGGCCTCGGATTGAGCCGGGCTTGAATAGCCCAAACCCTGCCTCAGATCGAATTAGGCTCAAAAAATTGAGCCCGAGGCCCAATCAACGTTGGCCCAGTTGCCATCCCTAGGGAAGATGAAAAATTTTGGTGGGACTTACTAACTCTTTGATTATATACACATACCTTAAAACCAAATATTTATGCAAACAAATCCTAAAATAAGAAAAATCATCTAATCAGGAATATACACAAATATTCACTCCTAAAAGATAGGAAAGAAAATATGTAACAAAATTCTTTGACCTGGATTTCCTTTCAAATATTGAATGACATGCTAAGTTGCGTCCCAATGCTAAAGTCTTGGATTTTGCATGAATTTCAACAAGATGTGAACACAGTAAGATAAGTCAGGACAAGTAATGGTCAAATAAATAAGACGTTCCTCCAGTCATCTATAACTTGTCGAGTCTTTCAAATTTGCTCCATCAACAAGTGCCAACTAATGATTTTTTTCAATGGGAATAGTTGTCGGTTTTGCACCAACTAACCCACAATTAGATATAAGGTCTAAAGCATATTTTCATTGAGAAAGAAAAATACCATTGGTATTCTGCACTGCCTCGATACCCAAAAAATATTTCAAAATTTCAAGATCTTTCATTTGAAAACAATGACTGAGATAATCCTTGAATTTTGGTATAACACTCCTGTTGTTTTCAGAAATAACAATATCATCAACATAAATCAAGACATTCAGTTTCGTGTCATGTACTCGAAGTATGAAAAGGGAATAATTTGAATACATTGTTGGAAGGCCTAAACTTTCAAAGTTTCAAATAGTTTAGCAAAGCCATACTTGGGAGCCTATCTCAAGCCATATAAAGATTTGTCGACACACCTTATTGGGGGACTGAGCCTCAAAGCTAGGTGGCAGTTTCATATATTCTTCTTCCTCCAAGTCTCCATGTAAGAAAATATTACGAACATCAATCTGATGAAGTTCAAGATTCTTTGCAACGACCAAAGCTAGGAAGGTCTGAACTATCACCATCTTTGTTGTGGGAGCAAAAGTCTTGTTATAGTTGATTCCTTTAACTTGTCTACTCTAATGAATTACCAACCTTGCTTTATGTCGTTCAATGGTACCATCCAAATTATATTTAATTTTGTATATCCATTTACATCCAATTGATTTCTTTCTTGGAGGCAGATCTTCTATCGTCCAAGTACCATTGTCTTCCAGAGCTCGAATCTCTTCTTTTATTGCATCTCTCAACATCTCATCTTTATTAGCCTCAGAAAATGAACTTGGCACAGCTATTGCCGAAAACCCACGATGTTCTATAGAAAATTTGTTACAATTAACAAAGTGTGGAATAGGATAACATGTATTTAAGGATTTTGATGGGAGGGGCAAGCTAGCTGAAAGGCCTATACAGACAGTGTGGGTGACACAATATTTCGAGTGCGAAGAAGGTTTCTTGACTCGATGTCTACGACCAAGGAGCTCATTTGCCTCATCAATGCCCTACTATGGAACACAATTCTGTTTTGCTCCCTCCATATTCTCAACTTCTTGTTGTACCTCATTCGCTTCTCCAAGATCTTATTCTCCCATTGTCATTTCCCAATTGTATATTTTGAGAATTCAAGTTACCCCTTCTAGCACTAATCAGATTGTCTACATTGTTCCCTTCATCATCAACTGAGTCAAGAGACCTCTCCGGTCCTCCTATTTTTCTTTCACTTACCACACTGGTATCAGCAAAAAGAAAGACGTTCTCCAGAAATTTCACGTCTCATGAAACAAAGTACTCCACTTTCAATATCATACAATTCCAATCCTTTTTTCCCACAGGGGTATGTCACAAAGATACACTTTTGACTTCGGCTAGCAAACTTATCACCTCCTCTATTGTCATTGTGAACATAGCACATTCATCCAAGTGTTTGAATATGCAGATTTAAGGGCTTAATGCCAAACATCTTATAAGGGGTTTTCTCGTCAAGTAGTGCCAAAGGTATTCGATTGATTAGGTATCTTGCAATAAATATACATTCTCCCTAAAATTTGACAGGCAAAATTAAAATATGACGATGTTTCCTCTCTAACCTTCCATTTTGCTGAGGAGGCCGACGAATTGAGGTTTGATGTAAAACACCATTTTCTTGAAAATAACTATTATCACTTCTTACAATTTTGATCTGCTTCATCTTTTGTTTTTCAACAATTATACTCATATAGCACGCAAATAATCATCCACTATAGTGAAAATAAGTATACTCATACAACATGCAAATAATCATCCACTATAGTTAGAAAAAAAATAGCACCACAAGAAGTAGGTATTCTATACTTGTCCAACACAAAGGTTATATATTATATGAGGTTTTAAATTGTGAAACCTGTTTTTAATACTAAAATAATCTCTACTCTACATGTTTAAACTGAATAATGTCAGAAATTAAGCAAAAAGTGTATTTCCTCTTGTGTACTTGTTACAGCACTACTAGCTATATATATATATATATACAAAAACCTAGTATCCAAATTTGGTATGTACCCATAAATCATGGAGGATCTTATCAGAATCTTAGTCAATCCTATCAGAATTTTGACCAATAATATCCTAACTTAAGGATACAATCTGTTACAATATATTTTCCTAAAATAGTCTCCTAACTATACAGTTTTTCCACACTCCCCTTCTAGCTGGTGAATAGGTATTCTCCATTCCCAGCTTGGATACAATAGTCTAAAAAACTGAACTGCTTAACCCTTTGGTAAGAATATCAACAAGTTGACCATGTGTAGACAAATAAGGAGTACAAATCAGTCCACTCTCCAGCTTCTCCTTGATAAAATGCCTGTTGATTTCGATGTGCTTGGTTCGGTCATGTTGTACTGGACTTTGAGCTATACTTATCGCAGACTTGTTATCGCAATAGAGTCTCATAGGACCGTCCCATTTAATCTTCAAGTCTTCAAGGATGATCTTCAACCAAAGTAGTTCACATACACCTTGAGCCATTGCCCGAAATTCGGCTTCTGCACTTGACCGAGCTACCACTCCTTGTTTTTTACTTCTCCATGTCACAAGGTTTCCACCAAGGAAGGTGCAATATCCTAAAGTTGATCTTCTATCGACAATTGAACCAAGACAATTGAACCAACATAATCAGCATCAGTATATGCTTCAAGTACCAATCCCCCATTCCTCTTAAACAAAATACCTTTCCCAGATGTTCCTTTGAGATAATATAATACTCTGTCGCATCTCTAGCCTTGGAATAAGTTTGGTGGATTGCATCCCACTGCCAAAAACATACACATCTCACTGGTTTCTGGGACCATAGAGTCCCACAACCATGCCATAATCATAGTGGATCCCTTGGTTTAGGCCCTACACACGTGAGATGACTAATCTTCCCCTTTCCTTTCAGCACAGTTCGGGTGAGTTAAGACCATTTGAGATAATTTTTTCCATCTAATCTGTAGGTAGCTGGAATGATCTGCAATTCTCCAGGTTGTTGGGTTCGGATTGCCTCTTCTGATTGGGTTTTGGCAGTCTCCCCACTCTTAATCATAGACTCCTCGATTTCTGACATCTTGCTTGACAAGATTCTGGGCAATTAACGCCAAATTGTGTGGGAGACAGAAGAAGAAGAAGAAGAGAAAGTGTGGAAGAAAAACAAATTTCAGCAATGAAGGCTGGAAAAGTATGGCGATGAAGGCCAGAATATGGTCAGGTTATTGAACCTAAAGCTCTGATACCATGTCAGAAATTAAGCAGAAAGTGTATTTCCTCGTGCATTTTTTACAACACTAGTAGCTATATATATATACAAAAAACTAGTATCCAAATCTGGTAGATACCCATAAATCATTGAGTGTCTTAACATAATCTTAGCCAATACTATCAGAATCTGGACCAATAATATCCTAACTTAAGGATGCAATCTGTTACAATATATTTTCCTAAAATAGTCTCCTAACTACACAATTTTTCCACAAAAATTATAACGCGGTTTTTATGTAAAATTTCCAAGTGAGCCATCAATTATGCCAATTGAGTTGGCCAACAAAATACAAGGGCCATTCCTTGTCACCAAACCAAACTTCCGAAAGATGGGTCTTAGGGAAGATGAAGAATTTTGGTGGAAAAAGCTCACCCCTTTCTTATTAACTCTGAACATATATATGCATACTTTACAACCAGATATTTATGCAAACAAATCCTGAACTAAGAAAATCACCCAATTAGGAATATACAACAAATATTCACCTAAAAGACGGGGAAAAAAATCCTAATTTTCTTTAATCCCAATATCCCTCTAAAGTTGGAGCATGAAGATGGTGAACACCCAACTTGGAAAGTAGAGTATTAAACTGTTGTTTTCCCATAGCCTTTCTAAGAATACCAACAAGTTGAACAGAAGTGTGGACATAAATGGGTTTAATATTACCCTTTGTAATATCGTCTTGCACAAAATGACAACCAACTTCAATACGCTTTGTGTATTCATGATAAATTGGGTTATTGGCAATGTGAAAGGTCAACTAATTGTTACAATATAACCACATTGGACAAGAATGATCTACTCCAAAAGAAGATAGCAACCCTTTCAACCATTTTAACTCACAAGTAGTAGTCGCCATAGAACGATACTTTGTTTTAGCAGAAGAACAAGAGTGTGTAGACTACTTTTTAGTCTTCCATGAGATAGGAGAATTTTCCAACAACATAATAAGTTGTCAAAGACTATCTAATGAGAGGACAACTAGTCCAATTAGCATCACAATATCCATACAAATGCAAATCATAATTGGCATAAAATTTCCTAACCTGGATTACCTTTCAAATATTGAACAACACGCAAAGCTATGTCCCAATGCTCAAGTTTCGAATTATGCATGAATTGCATTAAGATGTGAACACAATAACATAACTTAGGATGGATAAATGTCAAATAAATAAGATGCCCCACAAGTCGTCTATAACCAGTCGGGTCTCTCAATTTTGCTCCATCAACAAGTGCCAGCTAATGATTTTGTTCAATGGAATAGTTGTCAGTTTTGCACCAAGTATCCCACGATTAGATATAAGGTCCAAAGCGTATTTCTGTTGAGAAAGAAGAATACCATCGGCATTTCGCGTCACCTTGATACCCAAAAAATATTTCAATTTTTCAAGATCTTTCATGTGAAAACAGCAATCGAGATAATCCTTGAATTCTTGTATAGAACTCCCATTGTTTCCAAATATAAAAATTTCATCAACATTAGCCAAGACATTCAATTCTGTGTCATGGACTAGAAGTGTGAAAGGGGAATAATCTGAATATGATTTTCAGAAATCATAAGCTTTTAGAGCTTCAAATAATTTAGCAAACCAACAATTGGGAGCTTGTTTCAAGCCATATAAAGGTTTCGGAGGTTGACACACCTTACCAGGTGACTGAACCTCAAAGCCAGGTGGCAATTTCATATATACCCTTCCTCCGAGTTTCCATGTAAGAAAACATTACAAACATGATTGCTTGAGTTTGTCCCCAAACGTGACTGTTCCTTCTTTCGTTGCATAAGGCTCAATGCCATTAGGCAAACTAATAGGGTTGAGATCAATGTCTTGCTAATTTGTTAGGCACACAAGAGTGCTAGTAATGTGGTGCGAAACACCTGTGTCGATGATCCATGGAAAAGTCAAGTTCTTACTGCTTAATCGCTCATTAGTTCCAGTTTTATGTGAGTTGATCAAGTTCAAAAGAGTGCTCCATTGTATTGGATTCAAAGTTGGTAAAGACGTTTGCTCACCTTTCAACCTTTACACCACTAGATGTGGCTCCCGTAGTGCCTGTAGCTTACGCCATTTTAGCCTTAGCATCACTGCTTCTTCCCCTACCAATGCCAATCGACAGCCACTGCATCCCCTCACCACGCCCAGAACTTCGACTTTCTCATGGTCTGTTACCCCACCAATTTGGGTAATCTACCAGTTGGAAACAGGGATCAGCATCATGCCCGGGTTGTTTGCAATGCAAGCAAGTGCCTTGCAAAGTAGCCTGAAATTTCTTCTCCCCCCTTATTGTCCAACCAGCCTTTACAACAAACCTAACTGGGTCACCTTAGTCATCCTCTTCTCAAATAATTGTCCCAACTCTTTCCTCTTGCACCACCTTCTCATACGCCCTATTAAGGATTGGAAGGGGATCAAAACTTAGGATATTAACCGAAACAGTTCAAAACAACATATCATCGAGGCCCATCAGAAATCGGTGGACCTTCTTCTCTTCTTTCGAAATCCGCACTTACAGCCATTGCAAGTGCATATTGGATTTTGATCATAACCATTTAATTCATCCAACAACTTCTTAAGTTGTCCATAATAGTTATCATAATATCTCCATTCTATCTGCAATTTGCCAGATCAGATTTTAGTTGTTGAATGAGAGGCCCATTTGTGACGGATCTTCCCACAGCTCTTTTGCATTCTCCATGTATGTTATGATAGATCGAAGGTTTGGTTCAATGGTGTTGAAAATCCATCACACAATCATGGAATTGACAGTCCACCAGTCTTCAATTTTTGGAACATATTTGGCTGGTTGTTTGATTGTTCCATCAACAAACTCGAGCTTTCCTCTTGCCCATAATGAGCCTCGGACTGCGCATGCCCATTCTTCATAATTCTTACCTCTCAGTTGCACTTGAGTGATGAGTTTTCCTGGGTTGTCTTTCGAATACAGATCATAAGGAGATATCTTTTTCTTTGGCTGCAGACCACCTCTGTTCCCCATCATTCTTTTTGTCCATCATAGTACAAACTGAGGATTCTCATAGTTACATTCAAGGCTCTAATACCGTGAAGAATGTTGGTAGGAAAAGCTCAAGCCTTTTCTCATTAACTCTCTGAGCATATATCTACATACTTTACAACCAGATATTTTTGCGGACAAATCTTAAAATAAAGGAACCACCTTATCAGCAATATACACAGCAAATATTCACCCCTAAAAGATAGAAAAGAAAATATATAAACATCCTAATTTTATGCACAACCCCTATAGAAGAGTATTACTCTTCTTAGGTACTAGAAAGTTCTATTAACTATGATCATCAAATGTGTTAAAGATACCTATTTGAGCAAGGAAGATACCAGAACATCTGTACCAAAAATTACGTTAATCAAATCATTCATGAGAATCAGCTAAGGCAGACATTGATCTCTGAGATATCTTCGACGTAGTCCTTATTAAGAAATGAAGAAGAATTTGCTCCTTTGTTACCTATCTCAATGTTCAACCTTATTAATTAGCAAGACTTTATTATGTTGGATTTTTCCTTGATCTCTTGTACACAATTTCTTCATGTCAGGTTTTGTTATGTGCTCATTCTTGGTCCCTTGGGTCTAAATGCCTCATTTAGATAATTTTTTCATTGTATCATCAGAAACTATGAACATGTATCTTCAGTTTCAGGCATTAGATTTTAACTGTCTATTGCACTGAAATCTTTTAGCTATTTCTTGGAATTGTGGGAATTCAATAATCATCAAATCAGTGAGTGGATCTCAGACGCTGAGTATTGCCCCTTTTCTACATACACGAGTTTTAGATTGTTGTCCTATTTCAGCATTTTTCTAACATCATCATGTTTGTGTTAACCTATCAACGTTGATACAGATTAAGTGCTTTCTTTACCAAGTTTAATATGTGCTTCTCATTGGTGAACTTCACTCATCAGCGGTTTGTTGCTATTCTGACAGGTCGTGGCCTTGAAAGAGGATGGATGCCCAAAAGTATGGGTTGTTACTTCTGATCATGTGCAGCAGCAAGCAGCGCATGGAGCGGTATGCATTTTCCTTGCAGCTCACTATCATTGAATTGACTGTTGGGCATTGGAACTCGGTTTTAATGGAATGTGTTGTTTCTGCTTTCTAGTTAATATCTTAGTACGTCTGCAGTGTCAGACACTTTTTCCATTTTAATCACCTAATGGGTAGGTTTTCATTTGATAACACATGGAAATGAGCATCTTTTTCTCCATATTGCTTCATGACTACTTGATAGGTTTGGTTTGTGTTGTGATATGATAGGGAGCCTTTGTATGGAGTTGCAAGGCATTGGTTTCTGAAGTGAGCAATCATTGATTTCTCAGGATGTGTTACAAATTTTTCTGCATGCATCACTTAACTACCATTTCTTTTGAATATTGCAAGTTTAGATTAAGGCATCAAAGGAGGAGGTGGATAGAATGCTGAAAGAACAGAGGTATGTATTACTTGAAAACAATATTATCCATAGGGAGTATACTGATTTCCTTTTACGAGCACGCAGTCTTAAAAGCTACAACATAGGAGAGCAAATACAGTACTAAAAGTTATTAGAGTTGCTTTTCTTGGAGTAACGATATGGAGTAAAAGAAAAAGTTCCTTCACCAGACTAAGCGTCTGAGAGTTATTTATTCCTTGGCTGGGACGGAGTGTTATATTTTGATGGCTATTTCTGATGCTCAAATTTTGAACTCATCATTTACTAGGAGCAGTCATGGAAATGCTTGTCCTGTTTGATTGTATAAATCTGTCCGATTAATAGTCAAGTCATATGATTATAGTTCTCAAAAAGAGATTACCTTTTCTATACAGTTGACAAAAATGCATTATTTCTGATAATAAATATCAAGGCCGCGTACGTACATGTTTCTTCTTTTTTTTTTTTTACATATTTCCTTACAGCATAATTTGAGTTTTAACTCCTCGTTCTTACATTGTTCAGGCCAGCTTTCCAAGGTAGATTGTTAAAGAACAATCTTGATTCTGAAGTTGTGGATGCTCTCAAGGATTTAAGGAATAAACTAGCAGAAAATGAGTCAAATTAAAAAATAAATGACTGATTTACTCCACTGTTGCTTACATCTTTTGTTTATTTCTTTACTATACACTTAATTATTCCGGAGCCGGAGACCATTGAGTCGGGACGGGAGTCTGCATAAAGAAGGAAAGATATTAAAGGCTGTAAAATGTGTGTTGGGATTCGATTCCTTATTATGATTTTTTTTATGTACATTAATTATATTCGACTTGAATCTCTTGTTTTTCATGATTAAACGTGGCCCTTTACAGCAGTTTTGCTTAATCATCGACACTGGATTTTACATGTTTCCGTACTTATTAGTAAATGTTCATTACAACGAACAGGTGAGAAAATGATTATTAGTAGGATGCTTTTTTTTGAGCGCTAAAATAAATAAATAATAATTAAACGACACTATCAAAGAGAATGCAATACGTGAAGTAAAACAAAGGTGCGTCTGATCTGCTGCCCAGATTTTGATTCCAACAATGAAATTCTAATGTAGAATATAATAAGTGTGAGAAAAGACTTTTATTTCAAGTTTTCTAATATTGTATTGAATAATATTATTAAAATAATAATATTGAACTGAATAAGATAAAAATTTATTCCGCTTTTTCTGTTACGACAAAACAGATATAAAATAAATAGAAAATATTCAAAATTTCGACCTGTTAAAAGTGGGTATTGTATGCCGAAACGATGGAACGGTACCAAAGTTACTTCATATCTGGACTTGGTCTGAAATATTAAGTCATTTATTGGATTAAGTTGTAATTTTAAAAAATTTAACGATTAAATCGATTTTTTTTTTTTTAAAATTCAACCCTAATTAAACGTACCTGACCTCCCTCTCCATCTCACCCCTCTCTCAGTCTCCTCTCTCTTTTCTCACTCTTAGGCCTTAGCCCTCAAGTTTCAGTTGTCAGCTCGTTGCACTCGCCCTTGGCACTCACACTGTCGCACTTGCACCAGTCACCTGCAGACTACCCGCACAGCAGACCGTACACAGCTGCACCGCACTTGCACCATATCGGCACCGCACCCATTAAGGATTTGGCTGCAGACAGTAGCAAAAAGTGCTTGTTAAAAAGTACCATATTTCAACCAATACTATTTTTCATCATCTAAACTTCGGAACAATTTATCCCTCAAGCAACACTCTTGTAAGTACTTGAACAGATAAGTTTTTGCGAATCTGATAATAGTCTTCCATAGGACTTTTAAGTCTTTTACTGTGAATTTGTCGCTTCCCCATTAATGAGTGAGTGTGTACCATCAATTATGCCTATAAAAGATAACTTGAATTGGTTGGCTTTAGTCTCATAATTCTTTAATTCTTACTATATTTCAGATGCATGGATGAAATTGAACGGAGAAATGATCCGAAGCATTTAGTGCTTTTGGCCTCCTGCAATTTAATACCTTTGTATCCAACGTACTCATGTCCCTACCCAATATCGCAGTCCTTCTGCAGCCACAAGCCTCGTGCCTGTTTGATTAGATGTTAATTAATGGAACAGAATAGATCGGAAGGAAATGGTGTATAATAAAATGAAATGTAATATAGTGATGAATTGTTTAGGAAGTATGGAAGAGTTCATAAAGTAATATAATGAAATGTTATTTAGATGATGGATAGAATGGAATGGAATGTATAATACATTATTATTATACCTCTTATATTAAAATGATTATTGCAGAAAATTTATTATTTTATTATTAATTATATAAAATTATTATTATTAATTATTTAATATATTATATTATATTATATTTTATTTTATTTAATATATTAATTCTATTTAATATAATATTATGACTTGGTCATAGTTGGTATTACGAAAAATTATTGAGGGTGTATTAGGTAGTATATATTTATTAGTTTACATTCCATTCTAAACTCTCTGAATCAGAGGTTTCTTATTTTCACTGTTTAGGATGGAATAGAACGTAACATGAAACTCTCCGCTTCTATCTCATTCCATTCCATTCCATTATGAAACCTTCAACGAAACGATGGAAGTGTGTTACGTTTCATCCCCTTCCATCCTCAACCCCTCAACCAAACAGAGCCTAAAAGTTGTAGTGAATATAGAACAAATAAGCAATATTGTTCTATAATCACTACAACTTTCTTATTGTTAGTTATTACATCTTAATAACTGATTTTATGAGAAACACGTTTGCGAAGAAATTGTTAGATTTTTTTTACTTTTCTCATAAAGTTAAACAATATTTAGTTGTATTTTTTAGTTTTTCAAATAATTTACCGGTTAAGTTATATAATTTGATCTAAATAAAAATAATAAAGTGTCTAAATAAATGATTTCAATCAATGAGTTGAAGTTCGAGTGAAAAATGGATCTCAATCAGTGTGGACCAGATTCATATCGGTTTTGTAGTGGGGAAGCCTGATATGAATTTTATATATAAAGGTTAAGGTCTCTTGCAGTTGCTCATATCATTTGTAATTATAAGGATTCTCTGACTCATTAAGAGAACTTACGTTTTGAGAAAAATGTAGAAAACGTTGACCGCGTTCCGGTGAACAGTTCCTGTGAAGACTGCTGTGGATTTGCTCTCATTTCGGCTTCAAAAAGCTCGTTTGAAATAATAGAACTGAAATAAGGTATTTTCCGCATTTTTTTGTTTATTGCCTTTCACGTTCGATCTAGGATACGTAACTAAGGTATCGTTACGTGTTACATGTGGTATCAGAGAGGTGACGTGATCGGATGGTTAAAAACGAAGATTTTTCAGTTTTTCTATATAAGGTTTTAGTTAACTTCTGTTTCTCGGTTTTTTCTTGCTTTTTATTGCATGAAATTGGTATAAATATGTTTAGCTTTGGGAAACAAGTTGGAAACGAGCCCGGGAGTGCGAAAATTTGACCCAAAACCACACCGAAAATTGCCATTTTCTAGCGAGCTGGGCCTCACTTTCGGGCGCGTGTGCTGAACAGTGATGTGGGCGCGCGGGCTAAAGCAGTGGCTGACATCAGTCGTATGAAATTGCTACAGTATTTTTAAAAAAACAAAATTTTTCAAATTTTTCATAAAGGTACCCCGGGGTGTTTTTGGTCAGTTTTTAGGTCCGAGAAATTTATTAAGTGAATTTTTACATTTTTCTGGATTTATTACATTAGTAATAAATTAAAGTTTAACTCCGGAAAAAGAATTAAGGCGTTCTAAATCTGATTTTGAGTGAATTTCCATGCTTCAGACATCACATGAGGGAGATACTTCAATTTTTCGTGTTTCGAGTCTCGTGTTCAGTGTTCGGGATTGCATGATAGTTACTTGGAAAAGGAATTAAGACATTCTAAAGCCATTTTTGAGTGAATTTTCATGCAACGAACTTGCCATAAGGGAGATACATGAGGTTCTTGTGTCTTGGGTAGTTGGTTCAATGTCCAATGACGCACGATAATTGCTCTAATGAGATTTTTCCTTTACGAGAGTCTCAAATAAAGTTTTCAAAGAATGTCTTCAACACGAGTGTGTGACAATGAAACTGTTCCATCAGGGTTTAGCATTTATTGATGTTACATTATCACATACTATATGTCCATCAAGAATGTGAGGATAACATAACGATGTATCCCTTATGTTTGTGGACTTTTTGAGTGCTGATGATAATGTAGTCACCACAGTGGCCTTTCGAATCAATGTTTTGAATTGTTCTGCTTACACGTTAGGGGACGTCTCTGGTCTCATGTTTGGTTATTCCGCCTACAAGTGTTAGCCTTACATGAGATTTTGAGATGTGTATAAAGGCATTGGATAGAGAAAAGTCATTGCTTGAATGAACTATTCACCCACAGGTGGTAGTATCATGAGAGTTGATGGTTTGTACTCTGATCGCTTTTATGTGGAGGTCTAGTTGCATATATTATGTATTCAGCCCACAAGTGTTTCATAATATCTGTGACCGAATTTTCAGTAAAGATACTGTTTAATGGCTTTGCGTATCGTTGTTATCCTACATTTGTGTTGATTTAAACATTATCATTTTACAGTCACCTTTTCGGACCATTGAAACCCTGACCGATTTCAATACGAAGAAGTGGACAGATGATGTATTAAATGCTATAGAGATAGTTGAGGTTAATATAGCCATACAAACAGATAGGTCATCTCTACCTACATCCATGAGCTCGAAAGCTCATAAAGCAGCCTATGAAGCCTAGAATCGGTCTAATAGATTAACTCTTATGACAATTAAAATATCCATTCCTGACCATCTACTAAGTGGACTTCCGGACACAGGCATAGCTAAGTAATTTCTTAGCAATGTCTCCTAGAAACACACAATCTTACTTAATGTTAAGACAAGTGCTTTGATAAAAGAATTATTCTCTATAAGGTATATAAGAGAAAGGGGAGTAAAGGAGTACATATCAAGAATGATCCATCTTCATAGTAGATTGAAGATGTTAAACATTCCTCTTCCTGATGTCTTCATAGTTCACCAGACTCTAAATACACTCGCTCCAAAGTTAAGCAATCTAGTGAAGACATATTATTCACAGGATGAGAAATGAGACTTTAATGCTTTGACTGCCCATTGCGTTGTTGAGGAGAAGAAACTTAAGCTTGCTACTTCTACAGCCTTCGAAGCAACTAAAGGGAAGGCAAAGATGAATCCCGCTAAGATCAAAGGTAGAAAGACTAAATCTTCCTCACATACTGATGTTGGTCAATCCAGTGCTAGTAAAGGTTCACATGACATAAAGAAGCCAGCTGTATGAGGCCTAAAAAGAAAGACTGTGACCATCAGATAACTCCTTTGCTTATCAATTTATGAATCTGATTTGCGATAGTCGCATTAAGTACTTGGTGGCTATATAGTGGAGTATCTAATTAAGGTGCTTCCATAATGTAGGGTTCATATCTAGGATAAAGCTAAATAAAGGGAAGGAGAAACTGATAGTTCACAGCAATGAAGAAGTGGATGAAATGTCTATGGGGAATATATGTACTGAACCTTGCTGCAAGGTTCATTTTGGTTTTTACACGACACATTTTATATGTGATCTTTGGATCAATTTTGGACAAAGAAGTTTGACATTTTATATTTAATACTTCTTTTGTATAGTTGGTGTTTAATGCAAAACATAATGGTATAACTTTCTTGTCAAATAGTTTGTATAGAATGTGTCTTACCTTGAATTAGATATATATGCTTCTTCGTATCTTGCTAAACAAGTCATGAAATGAAGGACTCTTATGAATTTTCATACATGGTGTGACATAAAAGTTTAAGCCACATTTCCAGAGCTAAGGTTGAGAGATTGATTAAGGAAAACATTTCTCTCAATTCTAGATTATGATGATCTGGGAGCATATGTTGACTATTGCAGGGGTAAGTTGACTAATAAGGAAGAAGAGTCAACTTGTGTTTCTGACTTGTTGAGTCTGATATATACAGGTGTCAGAAGACCTTATACAGTTACATTGTGCAATTCCAAATGTTTTCTGACATTTGTTGATGATTATTCCCACTACAGTTATGTGTTCTTATATAACGATTGAAGGTTGAGAACCAATTGGAAAAATTCATTCAGAGTGTCAAATTTGACCCTAGAGGAGAATATCATGACAAATATGGTGTTTTAGGATTTGAAAATGTTAGTTTGCCAGATATATGAAATTGGTTGGGATAGTGATTTGATTCGCTATACTGGGTACTCTTGAGCAAAATGGTATATTACCGAAAGGCATAACTACACCATAATGGACTTGAAGTAGTTAATGCATAATAGGACTAATATACCTGATTATCTAGAAGTGTGAAAACCCAACCTTTCACACATTCGTATATGAGGCTGCCTTACTAAAGTAGTATAATCCTTATAAAGAAAAATTGCATGCTTATTATGCTCATTGTTATTTAGTAAAATATCCTTACCACTATAAAGGATACAGATCTTACTGTAGAGAAGGAGGGACCAGAATAATGGAATCAGAAACAGCTAAGTTTATGGAATATGATGTCTATGATGATGGTGGGCCCCTTTAACCCTTTAGATGATGACAAGGTGGATACTACAGTTATTAAGTTCTTGCTACTCATACAATTAGATCCGGTGGATCTAGGTCTTTGTAACGTGCTTGTACAGGAACAAGAATCTATACCTGTACACACAGAGGTTCTTAGGAGTACAAGATCTAATGCAATTATGAAGATTCTCCAGAGTTAGATGACCTATTATTCCATTTGATTACATAGTCTATTAGGTGAATATGACTATAATATTAGACATGTTATGAATCCAGTTACTTTTATAGAAGTTGTTTTTAAACCCAATGCAGAATTGTGGTGGGTTGTAATGACTGATGAGATACAAGCCATGAAGCATAGTAAGGTTTGGGAGTTAGCTGATTTTGAAGTAGAACTGCAAAACCGTCAGTTGTAAATGAAGTTTTAAGAACTAAAGGATTTCATGATAAAGTTCAGCTATTTATGGGCTCGCTCAGTTACTTGATGGTTCACTCAGGGAGAAATGTTGACTTTAATGTAACTTTTTTTCTTGTATCCTTGAAGGATATATTTTAAGTGATTATGACAGTTGTAGCTCATGATGATATAGAGTTACATCAGATGGTTGTCAAAATCACTTTCAGGAATAAAGACCTTTATAAAATGGCCTGTATGATACAACTTGAAGGATTTTAGGTTCCAAATGAAACTGACATAGTTTACACGTTATGCAGATCAATATATGATTTACATCAAACCTCCCGAAAGTGATACCTTACATTTGATAAGGTTTGACTTCTTTTGGCTTTCTGGAAAATAAAGTAAAAGGATGCATGTACTATAAGGTCAGGAGGAGCAAAGTTATCTTTCTATTAATACATGTGGATGATACATTACTCACGTCAAATTATTTGACCATGTTGCATAAGTTTTAGCAACGTCTGGTCGACACCTTTAACATAAAGGACCTTGGCGTAGCATCTTTTTTCCTAGGTATTTAGATTTACCGGGACAGATCTTAATAATCATTAAATCTCTCACAGAGTGCATACATTGAGTATATGTTACAAAGGTTTAATACGGTTAACTGTAAACTTGTCGTGGCACCTATCACTCATAGTGAGAGATAATATTTGGCACAATATCCAAAGAATAAAGTAAAGAGAGAGGTTATGAGGAATGTTTCGTATTCTAGTACAGTTGATAGCCTAAAGTATGGTCGGCTATGTACTAGGCAGGATATTGCATTTACTGTTTGACTGGTTGGTCAATATTTGGTTAACCCAGATATAAACCACTAAAATGCATTCAAGCAAGTATTGAGATAATTAAAGGGAATCAAAGATTATATGTTGACATATAGAAAAGTCAATATACTAAACCTCGTAAGGAATTCAAATTCAAATTCAAATTCAAATTAAGCTATGTGTCTAAATGATTGAAAGTTCATTTAAGGTTACAATTTTTTTTAAAGTTAGTAGACGATACAAAGTTGTGGAAGAGTGTCAAGTAGACATGATTGATTTCCTTAACCATGCATGCAAAGTGCATGTTATGGGACTGCTTCACAGACGGTTTAGCTCAGAAATTTGTTTCTGAGTTGTTTGTGATTGATTCAGTGGCTATACTCATTCGATTGTAATGTGATAATCAAGCTACTTTGTTGTTTAATAACAACATTAAATATCTTAGCATTTTGACGTCAAATATTTGACCATTAAAAAGTTGATCCGAAAAGGTGACATTAAGGTTTGGAGCATTTAAGGACTAAGGAACTATAACTCGAATCTTTAACTAAAGGACTTTGTCCACTTGTGTTTGGAAGACAAGTATATAATTAATATGGGTGTTTTGAAGTCCTTAGACACTGTTAGTTAGGCGATCATTGTTGAGTGTAATTTATGTAAAATAATTTACTCATTTTACGCTAAAAAATCGCATGACTTGTAGTTAGAAAGCAGACATCGATCCCATAGGGATTAATGCCCCAATACCACTTAATTCAAATCAAACTTTGTTTAAGAAACAAAATTGTTTAATGGAAATAATCCGAAAAATTAAATTAAAATTGAAAGACTAATAATAAACAGTTAACAATACCAAAATGTAGAAAATTGGAATTCAAGAATCTAATTACTAGAGATCACTTTCTACCTATTTTGTCTGCCTCCTATTTTATTAATCGAATTGTTACTTACATAAAATTTTTGAATGTATTAACTACCCTCTCTCAAGGTGTAATTAATTGTCTCTAATCAAATTTAATAAAGTCAATTGAACGATCTCTCAATCTATCCAATCACTCCACCAATTTAACTAGTCATTAAATTATCTTATGGGTGATCAATTGAATTAGCCGAGATCTCTCTTCTAACTAATCAATTAACATGATGGTTGCAAGTCTATAGGTTGTCAACTCTCGTTATACAATTCTACACAAATAACCTTACTCACTCTCTTGATTTATTATAAGATAGAAATAAAATCAACAATCATCAAAGATAAATTTCATTCAATTCAATAAAATAAGAGTTTAACAAAAATAGTTCAAAAGCAATCCCTAAAAACAAATCAGCCAATCATGGTCTCCATAACATCACCAACACTCAAATATTCCATTCTACAAAGATTAGAAGAGAAAATTTTGACAGAAAATTGAATAAAGAAACTCCTTCTCTTCTTTGACAAAATCTGGAATTTTTGATGTTGATGTGCTATTTTCCCAATTTTGATCCTTGAATCTTCACCTTCCTCAAGGCTTCAAACATATATTTTTCACTCAAGGAGGCTCTTTTCTACAAAGGGTTTCGTCCCCTTCTTATCCATGGAAGCTTAATTCTGTTTTTACAGTCCAGAAACTCTAAGTTTAATTAAGCATCGCATAATGTCTCGAATTATAGTTCCCACGATCGTGGGATTTTGCAATAGAATGTCTCATCTTCTCTTCTCCTCTTTGATCTCTAGCTTAATCTCCAAGTTGCTCAATCTTCCTTCCTACATAAAATAATCAATTCTTACCCTAAATTAACATCAAACACAAAAGAACAACAACGAAAATCAAACTAAATAAAAACATACAAAATGAATCCTAAACTACAACAATAATCAACTATTATGCAAGAAACACATGCTAATTACTAAGAAAAACATAGACTAATGCACAACTATCAATCGTTATGTTTGCTCCATATACATTTGTACGTTTTGATGTATTATGACGGTATAATGGTTCATTAGTAAAGATGATCATTGTTTATGCTCAATAATTACGTGTTATCATACATTATCATAATATGTATGAAAGTCTTAAGATCAATAATTACGTGTTATCATACATTATCATAATATGTATGAAAGTCTTAAGATTTGTGTCAATCTTAAGCATTTAAAGCTCATTGAGCATATATACAGATTGACCTTGAGCTTATGTCATTTAGACACATACAGTTTTATACTGATATCCTTAAAGTTTCACATGACATAGGGAGATATAAGTTTTTTAATCACATAAAGATTCTTTAATGCAGTTTAGCATTCAATTGGAGAACATAAAGGTTTTCTCTAATGTCGTTTAGCATTTGGTGAGAGGAAACAAGTTTTTTCTAATGTTGTTTAGCATTTGGTGAGAGAAAACAGGGTTTCTCTAATGCAATTTAGCATATGCGGTTTAGCATAAAGTTGGAGAAATCGAGACCTACAAACGAAGATAATACAATTTAGATCATAAATATATCATTTTAGTTTGTCACACTCCATTTTCCCATTCATGTTAGTAAGGTATTAGATATGTGTGGTTGTATTAGATCTGTGTTGTATATGACATATGCATTTAATACTTTTCAGTATCGAAAGCCTTACCGGACGAAATGATAAACTTTCGTTATCTTTGGATCAAATGTTTTGTTTTTAAACTTAGTTGACTAATACAGTAGCGTAGCTTAATCGAGTTTTTAAAACTGTTTTCAACTTGAGTCAATACTGCAATTAAGTATTGTCCAAGGCAGAGAATGTTGGATATTTTTTACTTTTCCCATAAAGTTGGACAACATTTAATTGCATTTTTTAGTTTTTTTCAATAACTTATCAACTAAGTTACGTCATTTGATATGGATAAAGATAATAAAGTGATTCAATAAATGATCTAAATCAATGGGTCGAAGCCTGGGTGAAAATGGATCCCAATCAGTATGGGCCAGACCCATATCAGTTTTGTGATGGGGAAGCCCGATATGGATACTATATATAAAGGTTAAAGTCTCCTGCAGTTGCTCATATCATTCATAAGCATAAGGATTTTCTGACTCATTAAGAGAGCTTACGTTTTGAAAAAACTGTAGAAAGATGTTGATTGCATTTCGGCGAACAGTTCCAGCGAAGACGACTGTGAATTCACGCTTATTTCGGCTTTAGAAAGCCGTTTAATGTTATAGAATCAAAATTCGGTATTTTTTGCAATTTTTCGTTTATTGTCTTTTCACAATCGATTCGGAATACGTAACTAACGTATCGTTACGTGTTACAGAAGCTTTGTTTGGATTGTAGCAAGGTGGATCTGACAAGCTATCTCTTAGATATCTAACTTCAGGAAAACAACAAAAAATAGAACGGACATTGGTTTTTAATGGTGAAGACCAAGCACACAATCGAAACTGGCCTCAAAATTTCTTTTGAAATGTCACCCTTGATCCTTTGGGTCATTTTCCAACTATAATAATACCATGTAAGTTGTTGAGTATCATTTGTATGAATGTCTTTTAAGTTCAACCCAAACCTTACAAAATCGATCTGCAGAAAAAAATAAAATAAAACGCCTGATTCGGTGACTCCATTGCAGTAAGAATTGCAGTTAAGCACAGATCCCATTGCAGTAAGAATTGCAGTTAAGCGTAGATCTCACTATAGTTAATCAACAAGATACTGATAAGAACTTCTCATTTGTAGATCATGAATTGGTACATTTTGTCTCTTTCCCGGGAAGTGGGAACTTCACCAGTCTCCTCCATACATTTATAAGAACTCATTTTTAATTTTTGTGTTTCAATTCGATCCAAAAGAGTAATTAACGCGATGGTCCCTACTTGTTTGATATTCTACTCTCTTGACAAGTGTCTACGGGGCCCCGCTCAATGGATTGAATAAGAACCTACATTGAACCACTGGTAAAAAGAATTAAAAATCACCGTGGTCCAAATAACAAAAGACAGAAATAGTTAATACGAAAGTTTTTGATGTGTGCTTGAAATCACTTGAATGATCCTATTCGTGGTAAACTACAAGCTCTTTTGAAGTTTCCTTTTTTTAGACCTAAAATAATAATTTTAGTAACTCATAAACTTTAAGCCCAACAACTTATGTATTAATTACGATAACATTTTATGATATGATTGGGATTTTAAACTCAGTTTATATAAATTTTCTTGTTTTAAATAAATGAAAATAATTCATTCCTAAGGATGAGTAGAATTTTAATTGGTGTAGGATTGTCTATAGGATGGCTAATATTTAACAGAAACACAAAATAACTAATTTCTTTTCTATATATGAACAGAGCATCCACAGGGACATAACTCTTGCTCAAAGTCTCTTCCTGGAAACCACAAGCAAAAACCAATGACAAACATGCCCGCCAGATAGTCGCCGGAATCGGATCTCCGGTCACCCCTGGTCCAACCTTCTAAAGAAGCCACATGGAATAAGCCCGTCCAGGGACTTCAACAGCCTCAGAAGCTGACCATCGACGACATGCTGCAACAGCACTGCGGCGAGTTTGGGGCGTGGCAATTGCGACACTTCGTGTTGGCCAGCTTGGCTTGGGCTCTTGAAGGTCTACACACCATGGTCATGATTTTTGCAGACCAGGAGCCAGAGTTTCGGTGTGTGGGGACGGGTTGCGCTGAGTGGGCAAAGACTGTTTGCGGGTTCGAGGCAGGTTCATGGGACTGGGTTGGTGGTCCAGGAAGCTCCACGATGGCTCAGTGGGGTTTGGTTTGCGGTGAGAAGTTTAAGGTTGGACTTGTTCAGGCTCTCTTCTTTGGTGGCTGCATGATTGGTAAGTTTTGTGGTTTCGCTAATCTTTCTCCATTCTTCCTGCTTGTTTTGACAAACCGTAATATGTGTCTTCCCCCGTGTCTAGTTTATATTTTTCATACCTTAATATATACAACTAAACAAGTGGAGTTTGAACAAACTGTCCACTCTACCCAGCAGTTCAGCTAATGTTTCACTAATTAGTTGCCTCATAGGTTCTATTAAGAGGAAGCCGTTCACCTGATGAGAGAATTGCGATAATGACCCGTGATCGTTTGTAATAAATAATAAGTTTTTGCATAGTTAAAGTTTGACCAAAGTGCTGCCATTACACATCGGTGGGTTTCTTTTTCTAGTTGCGTACACCGGTGAAACTCTCAGCGGGACATCCGTATACATCTTATTAGTAAGTTGATAGACACGAATCTAAACATACTTGGTAGGTTTACAGTTTTCTTGTCGGTTTATCCATCTTAACCTTCGTATAAAGTATGTATGGCTAATCATGCTTTTATGACTAACGATTAATATGTTCATTGAATCGTGTGCACTGCAACATTACAATTTTTTGGTGATGATAATTATATACAAACCCCAAACCATATTTTTGTAATGTTCCATGTTTTGGCTACATCATTAATAAGTTAGAGCGTTGGCTCTTTTAGCCGGAACTTTGTGGGTAATATATCAAAATTTCTCACCTATTATTGCTTTTGTAATTATAAGTCAAAAAATATATCTATGAATGTTTAATACTCGATCATGCATAAAGTTGTTTCAGCTTGCTCCTTCAAACTTGACATCTTACTGTTCATATTGAAAGCACAGATGCTACATGGAATATTGGTATTTCTTACCTTGAATGACTTTCAGTCAACTTCCAAGCGAGAGGGTTAGATGGTATACCTTGGTGTTTAGTAAACTTTCCATGGAGGGAACTGTAATTTCCTTTATTTTATTAACGTCAAAAGCAGAAAAGCCGGTAGAGTTGGAAAGACTGGAGGCATATCCTTTTTGTTTGAAACGGGACCCTAAGAATAGAAAATCTCGATGCTTTTGGAGAACTGGGACAATTGTTAAAAGGCTAGGGTTTGATTGTCCACTTTGTCCCTTCCCTAGTTAATATATTGACAAATATCATCTCTTAAGGTATCCAAACCGTGAAAGTGCTTGTGTTTCGATTAATATTAAGAATAGATAACAACTGCTGACCATGTGCGTTTTAGCATCTAGCTAGTTCAGTGCAATTACGACTTGTTAATGTCACCAGTACCTGTGAGTGCCGGATGTACAATTTCTTGTTCCCATCCAAAATGATTTTGTCTACAAGCTAATTAAAGAGATAGTAAAAAGAATGGCTTTTTTGAAAGAATGGCTTTTTGCTTTCCTGTTTGTCCTTATACAAAATAATATCTTCTGGGTCTCATGGTAATCACGTTGTGGATGGGTCATTTCTCCTGATACTTTTTTATATTGCAAGCATTTCTTTCCCTATTCGAACCTACTTTTTATACCTTTCAGTCGCTTTGTGAATTTTGTTTGCCTTGTATAGATCTATATATTTTAATCTTCTAATTAAGTTCAGTTTTTATTTCAACTCTGTAAATGGTTGGATTGACAAATGTAAAATTATATGCTTTAATATGATTAAGCTACCCTTATCCTTCATACATACAAAACTTGTAGAAGGTGCAAACGAGAGCAACTGAACTTGAAATGCTTAATTGCACATGTGAATAAACTTCAGCACCTTTCCTTATTAACTAAATCCATAGGCTTTTCGTCTCACTTTCTTCCTAGTCCCTTTGATATTTATTTGTATCTAACGTTGATAAGAAGGTGAATAGGCAGTAATCTACTAAAAGTTCAACTAACGTCAACACTAATATTGTAATTATTATGATAATTCTTCAGGTGCAGGAATTTTCGGCCATCTTTCAGACTCAAGCCTTGGAAGAAAAGGAGCACTAACAGTAGTATGCATTATGAATGCTGTCTTTGGTTGCTTAACAGCATTAGCTCCAAACTACTGGATCTATCTTATTCTCCGACTACTCACAGGACTCAGCACCGGGGGCACTGGTCTCTGTTCATTCGTCCTTGCCACCGAACCCGTTGGACCCAGAAGTCGTGGCGCCGCTGGCATGTCCACCTTCTACTTTTTCTCCTCCGGAATCGCCTTACTCTCTGGTATTGCCTATCTCTTCCGTTCGTGGCGTGCACTCTACATTGCATCTTCAGTTCCTGCCATCCTATTTGTTGTTCTTGTTCTTCCTTTCGTGTCTGAGTCACCAAGATGGTACCTAATTCGAGGAAGAGTGAGTGAAGCGATGAACGTAATGAGCTCCATCGCTAAAGGTAATGGAAAACACCTTCCTGATAATATTATCCTTGCCCTAGATGAAGAAGTAAACAACGATTCGACGAACGGTACTCAAACAGACAAGGAAGAAGTTGAAATAAAACAAGCAGTAACAGGATCTCTGATAGATGTGATTCGATCCCCGGTGACCCGTATTAGATTGTTTTTAGCTGTGTTTATCAACTTCTTCTTCGCAACCGTGTACTATGGACTCAGTTTGAACGCTGTCAACCTAGACACCAACCTCTATCTCACTGTGCTGATCAATGCAGTAGCTGAAATGCCAGCATATCTAATAACAGCCCTTCTGTTGGACAAATCAGGAAGGAAACCATTAGCGATTGGGACACAATGGTTCAGTGGTGCGTTTTGTTTGGTGGGAAGCTTGATGAGTAACGTTGGGATATGGAAAGTGTTCAGGATGTTCTGTGGGGTGTGTGGGATATTTGGCTCTGCTGGAACTTATAATTTGTTGTTTATATACACCGCAGAGTTGTTCCCTACGGTGGTCAGAAACGCCGCGCTTGGTGCTGCGACACAGGCAGCGCAATCTGGGGCGATATTGGCACCAATTATCGTGGTTATGGGAGGTGCATGGCCGTTCACAATTTTTGGTGTATTTGGGATTGCTGGAGGATTGCTTTCACTTTTCCTTCCTGAGACATTGAATCAACCATTGTATGATACATTCACGGGTATGGAGGAAGCTGAAAATGGCCTAAGAGTTGCATGAAGTGGTTCATAATGAAGAAGCAATTGCACACTAAGTTAGGTTTTAACTAGCTAACAGGTAGAGAGGAATAATCACAGTGATGGAAACCTACATCTTGTTATATTTGTGATTTTTGGGTTTATTAAAATAATGAAACCTCTTTGTTTTTTTTTCTTCTAATTTTTAGCATGAGATATTGAGATGTGGCATTATTGGTTCCATCAAACTCTCTCAAAAATGCAATAAATATTTCCACTACTTCAAAGAAAATGTACAACATCGCCTTGTTGTTGCCGAAATCCAAGTCAGGTTATCGAATCTTTAGAGTTTAGACCCGCAGATTCAAGTACAAAAATTAGAATGATTTTATCCTATTTCCTTCAATAAACTGAATGATTACACGTATATGAATGACAAAAAATGTAATAATTTCTTTCCGTAAGTTTAAAGGTTCAAATATTTGACTATTATAAAATTGTTATCTAATAAATAGGAAATAAAAATTATAAAAATATAATATAAAAATAACACCAATGCCTATTAATATATAATAAATCTAATAATTTAAAATGAAATTGAATCTAATATATAAGACTTAGAATAATAATAAAAATTAATATTATGTTTCTAAAAGAGGTTGTATCCAATATTATTGGTTTAGTACCATACCAATTGGTATCGGTCAGAAAGTATTGTACCGGCTAAAATATAGTACAAAACTATATTTAAAGGTACTGGTCGTCAATATCGGTCGGTATCGGCGATTTTGCATGGTATTGACTGTTACTGATCAGTATTTAAAATATCTGTCAAATATCGACCGATACCGAAAATTTTAAATAATAGGAAACTATTTAACAAAATTTTCAATTTTTTTAAAAAATTCTTCTCGTCTCCTGCCTCCCCCACCCCCTTTTTCAAAGTTTTTTTAATTAGCTATTTACTTATTTAGCTCAACTTTTATTTTGATATTTTAATTTATATTTTTAAAATAAAACAAATATTTGTATTACTAATAATAAATATAAATTAAATAAAACTTAAAAATAAAATTATTTTTATTTAAATTTATTTTAATCTTTTATATAATATTTATTAATAAAATATTAATAAAATATTTTATTTTTTTAAATAAATAATTTAAATTTTATTATTTATAAACTAATATTTATTTGTAGATATATTTTAATTATTAAATCAAAATTTATTGGAAATTTATATATAAATTAAATTAAATTAAAATTATTTATTTATAATTTTCGGTAATAATTAATAGGTGTTTTGAATTCAGGATATATAAAAATAAAATTACTTTAAAAATAAAATTCAATAAATAAAATACCTATTTTTCATCATTATGAGTGACATAAACAAGGTTACTGAGTCTTTAAGGTTTTAAGAGATTCATTTTTTCATATGAATACATTAAAAAATGTTCCGATTACATTCACAACCTAATGCAGAAGTTGTTTGAGTAATCTATTAGTAAGTTTTCTCAATGTTGGATCACTTTTACCAAATAATCTCTATCACTCGTATGTATTTTAAATTAATAGTTATATATGTAAGATATGTATTACTAATAAGTACAGAATAAACTAAAAGCATTTATTGTAAGATCTTTCTTTATAGAAAATCTAGCAAAACTTACTTAAACTTCACTATACAATTTAATTTCATTTGTTGCCTTTGATTATTCTTCGTTAAAGAAAATATATTTGCATTTAATCACATTAAAGAAGATGCCCATAATATCAACATATATACATATATCTATATTATATAAGCAACAAGGATTGAGAAAGTAAGCCGCTATATGGATCTTTTAAGTAAAATGTTTATCTCGTCATCGATTAAGAATATCTATGTACTGGTTCAACAATTTCTCCTTTTCTTTAAAAATATTCATAATTGTTTTACGAAATTTATATATTCCATCATATATATATATATATATCCCAAAGATGACTTCTTATATGAGTCTACAATCCTCAATAGTCTTATAAGTGGAGTCATAATCTTCACAATAATCAAGTAAACATCCTATAATGTGTTATTCGGAATATTAGTATAAAACTCTTTTCCTTTACACCCTTTAATAACTTACAACTTAAAAAGTGATTATTTGTCATTAAATTTTGAAGTAATTTCTTATACTCATAAACACTTTTCAAAGTTATAATTGTAGTTACAAACCTAGCAGTAGAAAGACATGCATTCTCTATCCAGTCTTCTTGCTTTCTTAACCAATACAAAAATGTAATATGATTATCCATATCAATTATAATCTTAGATGCAAGTGAATCAATATTAGAAATATGGTCCATATAACCAACATCTTTTAAAATGAGACTTGTACAATTTTCCAGACATATAGACCAATAAATATGCTCATACTTTGATTGTATTAAAGTAACCAGTTTATACATAATTAGTTACGTTGTTTGTAACAAAGTGTAAAACATTTTCTGGTCTAACCCATTTGACAATTTCAGAAAATAATCCAAATATAGTATGGTCGCTTTTTATCATATTAGAAGCATCAACATAATTGATAAAAGTTGTTCCAATATTATAATAAACTAAAAAATAATTAAAAGTGCTTTATCTTTGATCAGTCCACCAACCTACTATAATAGTGCATCATGTTGTTTCCTATCTAGACTTATTTATATCCCCAATCAACTAACACTCTTTTTTTAAATCTTGAAGTACAAGAACATGAATCTTATAATAAGAAGGTGCTTTAAATCCTAGACCTATCATTGTTGTAATATCTATTGCTTATTGAAAATATGGTGAATTTAAAGCATTTAAATGAATATATGAATGGTAAAATCATCTAGCCTATGCTTGCTTACATTACAAAACATCATCCTTCTTAACCAAAACATTTTTTAAGCTAGGTTGAGAACTAGGAGTAGTTCTTGGAAGAAAATAAGAATCTATGTCAATAATAGCTTTTCTTTTTCTTTTATTTAATAATTTTTGTGCTTTATCTTCTGTAAAAGATATATTATGAGAATCTTAATTTTTCTTTTTTTTAATTATTTCTGAAAGTAATTTTTAATCATTTCACGTACATCAAATGGTAATTTTTTTAAAGAAACAATATTACTTGTAATACTAAAAAGATGTTCATTCATTATATAAATTCGTTTCTTTTTAAATATTTTATCGCATCAAATATTTGAGAAGAAGAAAAATAGTTCTAGGTTGGATTAGACTTACCATAAGTAGAGGATGTTAAGTTCATCAAATCTTTTTCTAATGATTCTATATTTTCCATTATAATGTCAACCTAAAATATGAGAAAAATAATTTTGTTATATTTGTACAAAAATAAGTCACAACAATAACCAGATCAAAAATAAGTCACAAATTGCTACAATAATGAACCAAAAAAAGAAAGATGAGATGAAAAGAAAGAAACTCAAAATGAAAATACCCATTAACTTTGTCTTCATGACTCTTGTATCTTTTTTCCCTATTTGTTAGCATGAGATTTGGCTTTAACCACCATAACTAGCAAAGAAACAACAATAAAAAGAAGTGTTAACTTATAATATGTGGCATAAGGAATTAAATGATCATATATATAGAAGAAATAGGAAAGAGGTTAAAAAATTGAAAACATTAAAGAAAGCAATTCAAATAGGAGACCAATAGATATATTAAAGAGGTTGAAATTTAACTGGAGATGGAAACTAAAACTTTTTTGAAGATTGAATAAATCTAAAGTGTCAATAGAAAAGTTTAAGTATGTTTAGAGGACATTGAGAAAGGCTTTAATTTCGTTCTATCAACAGTCAACATCTTGGCTCGTCACTATTTATCCTACTATCCCTTTCTCATATACTTTGTGTGTCACCTATTAAATATTTCTCCTTTAATACAAAATGCTTCACTTTTCCAGCAGTGTAATTACTAAATATTTGTTATATTATACTGTTATTTTACTTCCTATGTAGTTTGGTGTGACTTTGGTCTTGTACTTCTTCTACATTCCTTTTGTCCGTACATTAATTAATTATAGAATTAATTTATTTTCAAAACAAAAACACTAACTGGAATCAATAGTATTTAGAAAGAAAGAGTATTGAAAAATGAAGATGGTTTTAAGTATACTAATCAAGTATGCATTAAGACAGTGAAGAAATCGTCATTCCAAGTTATAGAATGTTACCACACCTGCATGACTCTGGATTTTTGCACAAAAAAAAGGATGATCAAAGAGTTAGCTATCATCTAATCAAAGTACCTCTGAAACAAGATCGCAGGGTTCTCCACCCACCTTATGAAGAAAATCCAAAAGGGCCCAGTTAGAGAATCTCATTTAAGCTTTAGGAGTAAGACCGTCATCGTCTACTGGACTTTGTTTTTAATGTGTCTGCCATCAAAACTGACTAGATTGAGGTTGATAAGGAGACTATTGACGTGCGTACTACTATGGGTATGTTTGATCTTCTTAGTGTCGTTTAGGTGGACCCAGTTATTGTATTGGTGACCCAATTTGGTTTTGGTCAAAGAAGAGAGAAACCAATATACTTTCGATTCTACAAAAATTGGTCAGTTTATTACTTAACCAGTCGATTTTTATTTATGATGATTATAAACAAAAACCAAATCAAAAAATAGGTTGGTTTGTATTTATTTTGGTCGAACCAACTAGACTAGTTTAGTTTTAGAATTATTGGAATTACTTCCTTTTCAAAACAAAAGTGCTCAATAGAACCAGTAAAATCTATATAAAAAAAGAGAATTAAAGAATGAAGATGGATTGTGTTAGGCCTTGAATTTTTATTTTATTTTAGTAAACATGATTTGAATGGATTTTGGTTATTGTTAGATAGATTTTTGATTGAGGTTAACTATTAGGTCAAGTTTAGGAGGATTTAATTCAAGGATTGATGGAATTAAAGTGTGGATGTT
>JAOQMS010000005.1:21305717-21315998 GCA_027563885.1 Erythroxylum longipes
GAATTTGGCCTTCGAGGTCTTCATGAAAGTTGTAACTTTTGAGGTTCTCTTCCAATATATCCAAAGAAACCCTAGTTCGGATGCTTATAGGAGAAGTTATACCGACAACCCTGAAGCAAGTATATATGTAAAGTGTGGACTCACTAACGCTGTTCTTTGAGGTTTTTGGGTTGAAGAGGATAAATGGAGTAGTCGACTATTCGAAGAGCTGAGCTGAACTTGAAAAGGGGAGTTTAGAGAAAATGACCTGATAATGGTCAAGGTGTTTGGTATTGGGGAAAAGCTCATATTTTATAATATTCTACACGTTTGGTTGAGGTCCGGGAACGGGCTCCAGCAGATTGAGTATGTGAGTTGATTACACACTAAAATAGTGAAGAAATCGTTAAGCTAAGTAATAGAAGGTTGTTACTGCTACATGATTTTAGAGTTCCACATAAATAAAGAGGTGATCAAGGAGGTTACTATTATCTCATCGAAGAGTATTCGAAACAAGATTGCAGGGTTCTCTACTCACCTTTTGAAGCAAATCTAGAAGTGTTAATTAGAGGAATCTTGTTTAAGCTTTAGAAGGAAGAGTGCAACCATTGCATGGACTTTGTTTCCAATGTGTCTACCATTAAAACTAATCAGATTATGGTTGATAAGGAGACTCCTAACATGCTTATTGCTCTGGGTATTATCTGATATTACCGATTTCATTCAAGTGGATTTGGTTGCTATCTCAATGACCTTTTTGGATGAGAAAAATTCTGTTCAACTAACTTTATTTTTATGTTTTATCACTAACATAGCTTGACCACAAGAAATTTCTCAACAATCTCTCCACCTTTATATAATCAAATTCAATAACAGGTACGAATGGGAGCCCAAGTGAATATGTAATTTCTCTAATGCTGCAAGTTGAAGTTTAACTATATATAAGAGGAACCAATGTCCTATTCTTCTTTAAATTGATTCAATGAGAGGAAAGATATCTCTAAATGTAAATCTGTTTTCAGAACTTGGGATGCCTAGTTATTTAAAAGGGAGATCTTGTAAGCTAAGGCCTCATATTCTCATTAAAATATATGCCTGTCATTGTCAATATGTATACAATTTTTGGTTTTTTTATGGAAAGATTTGATAATTAATCGAAGTACCGAAGAACCACCAGAAAGAGTTAGATTGAGTTTGGATCAATACCACATATCAATAATAGGTCAATAGTAAATATAATATGAAATAGCTCATGCCTCCTATGATCTGGAAAAATAAAGCTCCCACAATTTTTGATGCTCTAATACATCATTCTTGATAAGACCTCAGTGATTAAAGTGAACGTTTAGGAGAAATTGGATCCCCTCTTAGTCCTTTAGAACCTAGAAGGAAGTGGTTCATTCCCCATTAACTAGTATAAAGAAGGAAGTTGTTAAAATACATTGATCAATCTATGATATAAACACACTTAGTTAGCCAAACACATGGTTTTATCAATTATAAATTTCATTTGATTGAGTCAAAGGCGTTGTTAAAGTCAATATTTAAAGTATAACTCCTTAGCACTTTTTTTTTATAACTAGCTCTTATACAATTAGCAAACTATCACCTATAAGTATGCTATTGATAAAAACTCTTTAAGCTAGATTAATGACTGGCCTATTGGCTTACTTCAATATCGTTACTATCATTTTAGATATAATCTTGTATATAAGATTACAATAAGATATTAGACTGAATTCATTTAAGGAACTCTCATTTGGTTACTTTGGAGTGAGACAAAAGTGAGTTCTATTTCGTTCTATAAGCATTTTTCCACTTTTGAAGAACTTTATAACTACCTTGGTGATCATATGCCTTGTGAGGTGATATGTTTTTTTAAAATAAGAAGGCATTCAGGACATCAAGGCCAAAGGCTTTGAGTGGATTCATATCAAATGCAGCTCTCTCAATGTCCATCTCACTAAAAGGTATGATAAGTTTCTCCTTCTATTATTGAGTTAAAGAGTTGGAAAAAAATTATTAATGACCTATATATTGGGAAAATTATTGTTAGAGAAACCCAAAATGTTCTTAAAATGAGTTATAGCCATTTCCTTTATTTATTTTGTTCCCAAATGTCATTGTTATTAGCACTCTTCAAGCAATAAATCTTATTATTTTTTCTTCTGTATAGATTGCTTTGTGAAAGAATTTGGCTTCTCCCAATATTTTATCTAATTGATACAGGATTTTTGTTTCATCAAGGTGTGTTAAATTTTTAGAGCTTAGGAATATCTAGCAAAATCCCAATTTTCTTTTAGTTTCAAAAGGGCATTACCAGGCTTCTGTTCCAAATAATTCTAAATGGTTGTCAATTCATCTCTAGCTCTAGAGATATTTAATCTTGTGTATCGTACTCTCTTTATGTGTGGCCTTTTAAGTTTTATATTCACAACTTATAGCTTCTTTGATAATTCGAATGGTTCATACCCCCTAACCACAAAATTAATCCTTTTATAATAACCTCTTCAATCCCTCTAGCTTTACCAAAAAGTTGTTGAACTTGAAGGGGGATTTTATCTTATATTTTTGTAAGTTCACTAACACTTCAGTATGGGAGTGATTTGAGCATAATGAACAATGAAAACTGTTGGAAGTATCAGTGAGCCATAAGGGATTGAATTGAGCTCTATCAAGTTTCTTTTCCTAATAAACCTTCCTATTTATTGCTCCAAATGAAGTGAGCTCGTTTTTATTTAAGGTCCTCAAGGTTTGCAGTAGATAAACAGTTTCTTAGGTTGACATTCACCAATCTATTTTTCACTATATCCCCTTCAAATTCAATAGACCTTAAGACGTTATTAAAGTCTTTAAGGGCGATCCAAGGTTTATTCATATTGAGCCTAAGGAGTTTAGATCCTTTAAAAGTAAGATTTTTTGAAATTCATGACTAGTAATATAAACGCAAGTGACCACAAGTAGAGCTGGGGCTTGATTTATATTAATGACTAGGTGTATAATTTGTTCAGAGATGAATGAGTGGAGAACCTTGATTTTGTTCAAGATATAAGCAATAATAATTCTCCTATTGTAATATGTGTTATGGTTGGTAATAAAATTTTATTTTTTCTTAAACATTTAGAGACGATTAGTTAGCTTGTCCTCTTTAATTCTTGTTTGCAATAAACCTACCAAGAGAATTTTTTAGATAGCAGAAAATCATTGATCATCTACTACTTTTTGGGGTTGTTCATGCCCTTACATTCTAAGTAATGATTATGGAGTAAAAGTAAGGGTCTAACGTCAAAGGCCTCTTCCTTTTTAACTTTCTTTCAAGTTTCTTCTTGGCTTGGACAACAATTTTCATCTCACACTCATTGAACATATTAACTATGCCTTTTGAGAATATAGCTTCAAACAAGTTATTAAAGGGAAAACTCCATTGAGCCCCTCTAAGGTTGTTGTTTCTTATAATGCTAGAATATTACAGACTAGGTATATCTTTGCATAGCCTATATGATAAAGTCTTGTTATGTTCTTATCCATACATAGTAGTTTGCCTATGGAGTTAGCAAGATAGCTCAAACTTATTGTGAACCCATATTCAAAGGGAATCTTATGGAAATTGACCTATAAAGGGTCATTCTTCATGTAATTTTTATCTAAGTTCATCCTAGGTTTCTATCTTTGGATCAAGAGTGGCTTACCCTGGATATGTTGGGGACTAGCTCAACAACTCTCTGCATACTTGCCTCATTCAAGAACCTAAGTAAGAAGAAATTATCCTCATTGGCTAGCGTTTTGTCTAGGCCAAGCTTGCTCTAGTTGCTCTCAACCTATTTTTAAACCAGAAGGAAAGGGAGTCTCCTATCTATAAAGTATCCCACTAATATGGAGTTCCAACTGCTACCTCTAATTTTCAAGACTTACAATAGAGGCAAAACCATTATTATATCTCCATCCTTATGTCTTGGTAGGTACTTAAGTCTCTCATAGGGTGAAAAATCTCCAATAACATTTTTTCAAAACTTTCTCAAGATATCAACACATGTTTAATGTAATTCATATTGATCCTTTACACTACTAGGCATACTAGTAGAAGCTAGTAAGGAAACAAAGGTAGGAGCACTATCTTTGATAGTAACACAAATCGAAACAAGAGGGGCTTTAGAGGAAGGGAGATGTGGGAACATGTTAGAGTATGAAGGGGGAAGTTGATGGAGGTTAGGCAACATTTGAATTTGATGGGGAGAGAAGAGGCTTAACAAACAACATGGTTTTATTCATTACCCAAAAAAGAAAAGAATCTAACTTAAGTAAAAGGACCTCCCATTTGATCATTAAGCAAAAATGGTTAAAAGTATTGTCTAAATGAGAGAAAGATCAAAAGAAAAGAAAAAGAGGAAAAATATTTCCTAGAATTTTGGTCTTAATTTAATATTGCAATTATGTTACCTGTTACATTATTCCTTCTTTTAATTATTTCAATAAACTCTTTTAGAAAAATAAGATGAGAAATTTAAACTGATAAGACCATTGAAGATAATTATTTTGAACCTTAATTCACTTATATTATATGTGATTATTTATTGTATCTAAAATAATTACTTATCTTTGTATCCAGATGATTTTTAGTAGATTAAAAGAAACCAAAAAACTACAAATTAAGGTGCATTTAAAGTGATAAAAAACCTAATAGTAACGTTGCTTATGATTAAGCATGAGCACGTTCAGCTAAAATTCCAACATTTAGATTTTGGATATGCAATTAAAGTAGTTCAGAATTTGTTTCAATCCAAGTCTAGATGATAATCAGTAGAGTTATAGTCTTTTGAAACCAAAGAATCACAACTGGAAGATTTCAATATTAACAAAAATATGGGGGTAAATTAACTATAAGAAGGACCTAAGTGAAGGAGGAAAGGGCTCCAATTTTTCATCTTCTATTTTCTAGTTTCTCACAAAATTTTGGTTCTTAAAATTATGTAGATGTTAATATTGCTATTTTCACTTTAGCAGATGTTATATATGTGATTATTTATTGTATCTAAAATAATTACTTATCTTTTGTATCCAGATGATTTTTAGTAGATTAAAAGAAACCAAAAAGCTACAAATTAAGGTGCATTTAAAGTGATAAAAAACCTAATAGTAACGTTGCTTATGATTAAGCATGAGCACGTTCAGCTAAAATTCCAACATTTAGATTTTGGATATGCAATTAAAGTAGTTCAGAATTTGTTTCAATCCAAGTCTAGATGATAATCAGTAGAGTTATAGTCTTTTGAAACCAAAGAATCACAACTGGAAGATTTCAATATTAACAAAAATATGAGGGTAAATTAATTATAAGAAGGACTTAAGTGAAGGAGGAAAGGGTTCCAATTTTTCATCTTCTATTTTCTAGTTTCTCACAAAATTTTTGTTCTTAAAATTATGTAGATGTTAATATTGCTATTTTCTCTTTAGCAGATGTTAGAAGCAACAATGGCCTTAGTGCCTAACTTTTTTTTTTTTAAAATCTTGGTTGAAAGATTTTGAAGCCCTTGGAATTTTATAGATTGGGAGATAATTGAGTTTTAACGCGTAATATTCTATCTATTCATATATTAAATAATTATTTTGTATTTTTGATTTGATGATTGTTTTGATTGGTTTTTAATGCGTCAGATTATTTTATTGATTGAAAAAATCAACTTCTAGATTAAGCATTGAATACGTAAACGTTCAATTCCTTTAATCCTTGTAGTGACTATGGTTTTTTAATTTGCTACATTAGAAATTATTAACTTTTAGAAAAGCGTTCAACAAGATTAATGGAACTATGGATGTTATGTTGTCTTATTTCAATTTATTTAATAAAATTTTGGATAATAAGTAAGGTTGTTAAACAATAGCAGTTAAATAGATTATGTATTTTTGATTAGCTAATCGTAAGGAAAGACAAATATTTAATACCGTAATGAATATGTGATTGATGAAATAATTTTCTTTTGTATCAATGATTAGTCGTAGTTCCAACGGTGGATGCTACCATAAACTAAGATTTGTTTCACTAATAATTCTCTTTTTTATTATTTTTTGAATTTAAATTTTTTTTACAAAATTTCATTTTATCATAACCCCAATTTCGTTAATTGTTTCTGATGTAGCAAATAACAAATTAGAATCTTTCGTGAACTCATTTCCTTTTATGTTAATAGTGATGGTGTTGTTTGCAACTAAATTAAATTGTAAAATCTTGCAACAAAAATAAATTTAGTATAAGAAAATAGGGATCAATCTCACGAAAGATTAAGAAGAATGAGTTGATGAATCCTCTTAAAAAGTGGGCCAAATGAAAAGAAATGAGTCGGGGAACTCATACTCCACCTAAAGGAATTTATATGATTATTTTGGCATCACTTACTCTTATTTGCATGATTACATTATATTTTAACATCTTTATAATAATATTAATATTAATCCAAAATTTAATAGAGTTATTATTATCAACTTTTAGGAACTAATTTCTCAACTTAATTTATATGACAACATAATTAATCATTTTTACCTATTGTAAACAATAAATTTTTTTAAAAAAATTCTTTATATATTATCTAAAAGAGTGATTTTGATTTTAACATTTTAAAAAATTAAGTAAATCTCATCTATCATTTTTAGTGCTATTTTTGCACTTGAATCAAAGTGTAATAAATATTATTTTAGTAATAATAAGATACAAAGTAATATTACAGTTAACAATAAAAATTTATATAATTTTAAAGAGATCTCGGGTCGAATTGATACAATTCACATTTTTAATTAATTATTGTACTCGCTTCGTATGAATTTTAGTATATAATTAGTATCAACAATTTTTTAGAGGCAATCATCAAAGTTAACAAAAAAAGAAAACGGCTAGAAATGCAAAACAGGGACAGGCCTGGACGTGGCAATTATCAAAGTTGACAACTAATAAAAAGTCTAGAACGGAAAACAGGGACAGGCTTCATCCGCTTTTGGATCTCTTGAACTGCAAATGAAGTGGGCTATAGTGAATTGGACCTGTTAACCAAACAGGCCTTCAACTTATTCAAAAATTGCCTATATTTGTGTTAATGGTAATGCTTATTTCGCTACAAATTATTTCTATTTTTTTAAATAAAATTTACAATCAGTTCTACGCACCGCGTTGTCATCCTTCAATATCATTACATTTAACAAAAAACACACATCACATCGTCAAAGTACGTAATTAATGCACTTGCGTTTACCGGTCAAAAACGATTCTTCTCCCCAATCAACACGCAATTATATGTAGCAAGATCAAGATGTGCATGCTTGGTCCTACGCACCCCAAACGCAAGCACCACTATCTACTACTACTACACATTTTCATTCATGTTTCGTATCTTTTAGCATACGAAAAGAAAGTATCTTCCCTTCTTTTTTCCAACCTATAAGAGATTATTAGTCAGAAGTACAAATTAAAGAGTTAATGGTCCTAGAAATTTTTACAATATATATATCCAAACTACATGATCCAAAGTTCCTTTAAATTTTCAATTTAATAACAGGAGATCAGTAATCAATGTCATTTAGTTCAGAGGTTTAACTTGATTGTAAGAGATGATTCACGAGACGCTTGCTTTTCATTTAACTCTGTGAGACAAATAAGGGAGAAGAAACTAAAGAAGAAGATCCCCAAATAATATTAAATTGAAGGCCCAAAGGCAAGGACGAAAGAGAAGAGAGCAAGACAACAACTCACCCTCCTAACCGCAACAATAATAATGACAAGTCTGATGGTCAATTGAGGGGTCCATTATTATCCATGGTCCTGGTCTTGTCAGACGGTCAATATTTGACCTTCCTACTGCATTAAAATCCAACGGTGACTGTGGACCCCGTTCTTCTTTTGTGATCGTAATCATATTCATCTCCTGTCAAGTCCTATTGGCCCATGCATCTTAGCTTCCAATATGAATATGCATATGCATATGCATGCCCTAAATCAATACGATTTCATATATATCTATTTAAAAGGAGTCAGCAACTGATGATCAACTAGGAAATGCCCCTACTCCATATGACAATTTTGTACTGTCAATCACTTTTTGCTCATCTTTCATGTTCTTTGCCATTATACATATATCTGACAAGTCTACGTAGTATATGAAATCTGTTTAGCTCTATGTGTAACCCGACCCCAAATGTGTGGTCTTGCTTGGTAGGGTTCAAGTCGTTGATGGTGATTTCTCATCCCAAATCGACTCGTGTCTACTGGTGCTATATACAGAGTGAAAGCTACACCAAACCGTCACATATTTATATATGTCATTATGGCACTTACCAACTTCACCGATCCTTCACAAATTTGTAGTCAGATTCCATATACAACAGCAGGTGATATTCTTATGCTGCCCACGTGGGCATATGCGGATATAACCAGCTCCCATGCATGCAAGAGAATCAAACCCATTAACTTTTATCTCGATCGATTACTCTAATTATATGTACCTTGTCAGTGTCTATGTATATTACTTGATAGGGAGCAATGCCCCCAGATGTCTCGCTTCTCTGAAAGTGAATGCATAATGAACGTAATTGTTCATTATCCAAGTTCTAAATAATGAATTATTGTAACAAGTAATTGCAAGCTATATCAATAAATTAATAATGGTTTGTTGTATATAATAGGTTGTAACAAGTCAAACTACATGTTGTCAGAATCCCAAAAGCTACTCTAATACAAATGTAATTGTCGTCAAATACAGGTAATTAGATTCTTACTGTATGTATATAAAATAGCTACGAGTGAACAAATTCCCAATAATCAAAATTCCCATATTGTTAGACAGATTGTATGGCATAAAAAAAAAGTCAATGTATCTAGTACACAAGGCTTCCCGCTTTGTGAGAGTCAACATATATGTATCATTCCCTTTGTATATTTACAAAGATACTATTTTCGTAATTTGAACCTATGATTTTATAATCACAAAAGAGCAACCAATACTCTCATTGTATGATATAGTGTATAGAAAAATCAATTCATCAGTAAAGAATGAAACCATATATGATATAAAGAAATTATTAAGACCTTATGCTTTCCATCTGATGAAGAAAGTATAAAATGATAGACTACTTATTGAAATTCTAAGAATTGAGGTTATTCTTTTAGTAAATGAAATAATAACTTTCTTAAAAATCAATACTTTTAAAATTTATTAAAATAAATATCTCTATAAGTCTAATTCTACTGTTTTACCTATTTCTTATATTACCATTTGGAATTAAAATATTGAATTATAATTAACCGAGATTAATTAAAAGAAAGAAGTTGCTATAAAGATGGAAGCAACACTAAAGCTTGAAATTTAGTAGAAATGGGAAAATGTTAAACTTGCTTTGAGTTTGTTTTTACATTTATTTTAACTCATTTACTGACCTCTCCATGTCCTAGTACAGTCATTTCATTAATGAATACTCTTCACGTACTTAGCAAATTAGTGAGATTGCCAGTAATGTATTGAACTTCTAATGACAGAAGAAAATGTTCTTATCTTAATCTTCTTACTTCTCCAATTTGAAAATTATACAAGACAAAAGTATGGTTGTAACGATCAATGTTATATAATAAACATTCATTTTATACTCAATTATAAAGTCACGTGGATATGCCATTAATAAAATTTTAACATTTTTTTGTGGCCATTATTAATTTTTGTTGTTGTTGTGTAGCTTTCTCACGACTTAGGAGTTATAGAGTTGTATAATCATTTCTAAGTTTGCATTATACATTTTTGATGTGCTTTTTTGAGAGTTTATAAATACTTGAATGGTGTGATTGGAAAAACACAGGGTATTAACAATTTTGGGAAGAATTTAGTACTATAAAAATATGATTGTTATTGTTGTTGATGTTGAACTTAGGCTCTGTTTGGTTGAGGGGTTGAGGGGTTGAGGATGGAACGGAATGGAACTTAACACACTTCCATCTTTTGGAAGGAAATTTTATAATAGAATAGATTAATGGAATGGGATGGAAGCGGAGGGTTTCATGTTACGTTCCATTCCATCCTAAATAGTGAAAATAAGAAACTTCTAATTTGAGAGGTTTAGAATGGAACGTAAATTATAATAAATACAAACTACCTAACGTACCATAAATAATTTTTCATAATATTAACTGTGACCAAGTCATAATATTATATTAAATAGAATTAATATATTAAACAGAATAGAATAATATTTAATATAATAAAATTTATTAAATAATTAATAATATTATTTTTATATTATTAATAATAAATTGTATATAATTAATAATAAAAT
>JAOQMS010000005.1:21316098-21353115 GCA_027563885.1 Erythroxylum longipes
AATTGTATATAATTAATAATAAAATAATAACATTTTTATTAATGAAAATAAAAAATATAAAAAATTATTCTTTAATTATTTGTATAAATTTCTATATAAATAAAAATATAAATAAATTATTTTTATTAAATACTTAATAACAATATTTTTATATAATTAATAATAAATTGTATATAATTAATAATAAAATAATAAACCTTCTGTAATAATCATTTTAATATAAGGGGTATAATAATCATTTATTATACATTACATTCCATTCCATCCATCTTTCAAAAAACATTTCACTACATTACATTATGACTCCTTCTATCCCTCCCAAACAATGTTTCACTATATTACATTCCATTCTATTATACACCATTACATTCCGTTCCGTTATATTCCGTTCCATTCCATTAATTAACATCCAACCAAACAGGCCCTTATTTGCACTAAAGTGGGGAAACATTTGGAAGATGAGCTTATTAGTCATGCAACTAACTAAAATTTGTTTAATTTTTTGGGTATAATTTTGAAAAAAAAAAGTTGAGATCAAGATTTGTAATAATGGGAAGTTGGCATTAGCCATAAAGTGGTAATATATATATATATATATATATAATCTAGAAAAAGAGAGAAAGGACATTTTAAAGTTATATCAAAGAAAAAAAGAACTTTTTAGTTGTATTTGGTTGTCTTGATATTTAATTCATATGGCCTTTAATTTTGCTTTATCTCTTTTGAGTTCTTGATTTATCTCCAACTCCACTTAACTGTATAATCTCTTTTGATTAGTAATTTTTTAATTCCTACCTTCTCACCTTAAAACATGTAATGTGAAATAATTAGTATTAATTTAATATTTTTTTTAAAAATTTACTAATAAAGAAATTTTGGATTATAACCGGAAAGTTCCAAGCATCTAAGGAGCTAAATAATCTGGCCATATACAAGTTAGTAGCATTATTTTATTCTCTTTGGTTAAAAGCTCCAAGCATCTTAATATTTTGTTACCATTAAAATACAATATTGGAATCTCTTTTTATTGAACACTAATGATTACTACTACTTCACTTAAAGATCAAAAGATGTTTCTTGAGCTACTATTTGTATGATAAGTCATCCTCCTTATTGACTTTTGTTATAGGACTACGAGTAAGTCCTATATGCGTAAGGAGATCCACATCTAAATCTTCTACCTCCTCATTTGCTATAATAATCTTAACTTATGCCTCCGAACGTTCGTTAAAGGTTGACTTGAACTCAACAAACAGAGTGAAACTCTGAGTTGGTCCCATTCTTTCTTCTTTTGTTATAACTTTGAACTAAAACTGTCCATTAAAGTTGCGGCCTTTGATTTCTTTGATAATGACTTATAACTCAACATTGTTACAAATAATGACACAGTAAGTAACAAATGGAAACAAACTTAAATACTATAACATAGTAATAAATTATGAAAATGAAAAGAAACATAAATTGTGGGGTGTGAGTCAATAAGATCATGGGGTTTGAAAATATAAATGAGATTAAAAATATAAAACTGATTATTTATTTATTTTTTATCAAACAAGAATTTTGATGTTATAAAATTGCTTTTTTCTTTGGCTACAAAGTTTAGCTAAAGCTCTTTTATAAAATGTTATCATTTTCAAATGTTTTCATTAAAGACACTACCTATTAATGAGACTCAATTGGCAACCTGAGTTGCATGAATTTCAACATGGGAGAGGAATAGGGAGAGGCTTATTAGAAAGCTTTCACAGGGGTCGAATCAAGTGTCGACAAGAAAATAGATATTATAGTTACAAAATATAACTGACATCAGATACTAAAGTAAATTGGCACTGGTTTTCTTTTTCTAGATTTTGTAGTTCGAAGTTCAAGAATAAAATTGGTATTGGATTTAAACATGTAATCCACATAAGACTCATATTTTATTCATACACTGAAAGCTCCAAAATAAAATTGGTGTCGATGTTAGTCAAGGCAGGTGTTGAACTCATATTTTAATTAGTTAGAAGTTTTCATTTAAAGATTTTTTTTTCTTCTAGGACTCTATAATTTGATATTTTAGTTTATTTGAAATTCTATATGTATGTTTAGATAGGAATTGCCTATCTTTCAAAGTTATTTGTTTCTATTTAGATTATATATAGGTTATTTTTTCCTTCTAGGATTCTAATTTTTTAGGTTTTGATGTTACTAGTGTTTCAAGCTTATATAAGGCTATGTTATGGATGTGAAAGGGGACTTGTTTTCGGATTAATCAAATTACCTTAGATAGGTTTTTCTTCATCTTGTTTTTAGAGATATACTCTTGGATTAAGTTCTCTATTAACTACGATTTTATCTAGTTTAATAGTGGTGATCAACACTAAAATTGTATCACTTTAATCCCTTCTTTTCTTGAATGTGATATATCCTTCTTTTGTGTATCTTTTTGTTTGAATTATAAATTAATTTGTTTTTGATAGAATGTTCCTAAATCATGTTATATTAATATTGAATATTTTTTTCAAAATTAAAAAACTGTATTGAAAAAGAAGGAATAAAGAACATTCTTGGAGATGATCTATACTCTCCTTAGTCTTTTACGACAATAGCAAACGTAAAACGACATCTTTCAATCAGATCCTACTGGAACGACATCGTTACACCAACAAAACATTCATTATACCAAAACATTGTCATTTGTAACAGAGGTAAGGATCTTTCCCTTTTGCGCATCGAAAGTTCTAGTATTACATAATTAGGGTTGTGTGATCGAAGATTGTGTGATCGGAGACAACTTCCTTTCTTAACTTCCTCCCATATAATGGGAGGTAAGAATTTGATCTTTGTTTATCATGCCTATTTTCATCCTTTTTACGACTTGCATTGTAAATTCACAAATCATGCGTATACCTCCGTAGAAGAAATTGACAAGTGAAGAGGAACTTATAGAGATTTGTCGGTTTAAGTTGACCTAGGTTCAATCGATTAGGTTATATTTTTAACTTTAATATTTGCTGCTTTTTCTATTCTGTACTTCCTCGGCATCTCTTCCTTATACATGTGTTCAGTACATTCTGAGCATAGCTTCAAGTTATACATTCAGAGAAGCTAGGATACTTTTATTTCATGTCTGTTTATGGATAGAACATGAATCTATTTGTTTGGGTTTCAGGGGTTGTGTGGTTGGTTAATTTTTGAACAACCTCTGTGATAGTGTGCCCATGATTTAGCCATAGGCACTTGCTAGCTATAGACTCCCATATATTGTTGTTGTAAGGATGAAGAATAGATGATATCTTGTTTCCACATAAATCTTGAACATTGGACATGTCCTGTCCATTTGCAGATAGGGAATTCTATCAATTGTATTCAGTCTATCTAGGATTGTTAACCATAATATGAAAGATACCCTTGGGGTCAAAACCTTGCTCCAAACAATTCTATGCCATTCCACCTTTTGTTTCCTACATCTTAACAGATCTCTAGTAGCATTGTTGGTGAGTTTAAAGATGGGTTGAGTCTGCTAGTAGAATGTGTCCAGAGAGTTAGGTTGAGGAAGATATGATGGTTGGAGATGCCTCAAATTTTGAGAAAAATTCCAAATGCCCTTTGTAATCATTGAGCTGAGTTTAAGTTTGAGTGAAGTGATTTGGGGAATACTTAGACTGCTATAATGATGTATGAGAGTTCCCAAGTTAGAACGATTAACTATCTAGACATATGTCAAGTTACCATTCCTAATTTTGCAAGAGATCCCTTCTCAGACTTTGTCCCTCAACTTTAGGATCTGGTTGAGAAAATGAGAGTATGAGGCTAATTTTTTAATGCTCTATAGGGTTCTTTCTTTGAGAAAATAAGAGTGGAGCCATTTCACCCAAAGTGAGTTTTTATCCATGATAATCTACCATAGTCTTTTCAAGATTAGAGTCTAATTTGTGATTTTCATAGGATTTATGTTTAAACCACCTTCATCTTTGGGAAAATAGATATCAGCCCATTTCACTTTAGCTGAACCTTTTGCACCATTTGGGTGATTCCATAGGAAGTTCTTGAGGATTCTTCCAATGATTTTAATGATACCTTGAGAAAGAAATATGTGAGACCTCCAATAAATATGGAGAGATTTTAACACCGATTTGATAAGTTGCACCTTCTCCATATAGGACAAAGACTTATTAATCCACAAACTGATCCTTCTCTGTACTTTCTCTAGTAGTGGAATGCATTCTGTGTATGCGAGTTTTTTAGTAGAGACTAGTAGTCTAAGATACAATAGAGGTGTCTGTTTAAATTGCATTCTAGTTGATTGAGAGATGAGAGGTCACAAGGTAATAGCTTTTTGGATACGAGAAAATGGCTCTTTGTTAGGTTGAAATGTAGCCTAGAGAAGTTTTTAAATTTGTTAAAAGCTGCTATAAAACTTTTTATGGAGTCCATCGAGGCCATGCAAAATAAAAGTAGATTATCTGCAAAACATAGGTTAGTCAAATCAATCTTCTACATTTGGAATGGTATTTGAACTTTCAATTTTTGAGCACTTTATGCTTAAGAGAGTTAAGAGTCTCCATACAAAAGATGAAAAGGTATGGGGACAAGAGGTCGTAGGAGGTCCCATTGCCTACGACCTCTTGCTACCTTGAAGAGTGTGGTAGGAGTGCCATTGATCAAAATAGACAAGGAGTAAGATGACATATACTCTTTGATCCACTTTATAAAGATAATTGGGAATCCATAAGCCACCAGTAATGTCCATAGGAAATCCCAGCTCACACTATCAAAAGCTTTGTGAAAATCAATTTTGATTGTGCAGTTTGGAGAGTAATTTGACCTGGAGTAGCCTTTGAAGAGCTCTTAGACAATAAGAATGTTACGTCCTAAATGTCTGCCTTACATTAAGGTGAATTGGTTATCACTGATCAGTTGGGTTAGGATTTTCTTCAGTCTTGAAGCAAGTATTTTTGGATATGATATTGTAGAGGAAATTAGTACATGCAATAGGTCTGAAATCCCTAAAATGTGTGGGGTTGGAGCATTTAGGGATAAAACAAACAAATGTTTTGTTGATCTCTTTGAGGAGGATCCCCTTGGAGAAGAATTCTTTGACTACCTGTATAACAAAGGGTCATGTCTCACTCTAAGATTTCTGAAAGAAATACCCATTTAGGTCATCAGGGCCAGGAGCTTTGAAGCCATCCATGACAAAAATTGCAGATTCTATTTCTATATTTTCTACTAGTCTTGTGAGAAGATTCGAGTCAGCTGGTGAGATTTGTTTGAGGGAGAGGGTTTTAAGTTCATTAATAATAACATTAGAATTGTTAGGAGTACCTAGGAGATCTTTAAAGTACCTTACTGCCTCCTTTTGGATTTCCTGTTGTGTCTCAAGACTTACATCATCTTGACAAGTTATCTAGTAGATTTTGTTGTAGTTTTTCCTTGCAAAAATGGAGATGAAAAAGAATCTAGTACAATTATCCCCTTCCTTTAGCCAATTTACTCTAGCTCTTGTGTGTAGCCTTCAAGAATTGTGATAGCATAAACTTTTCTCTTTCAAGTAGCATTGGATTAGTAGTGTGGGCAGTAAGGCTAGCTTAAATAGCTTGTAATTCGAGTATGAAGGAGTTTAAGGTGAAATTTGTTGGCCGTTGTATAGAATTTAGTATCTTTAATTCGTATTTGATGACTTTCAGCTTTTGAACATAATAGAACTACTTGGTCCCTTGGCAATTATGTACTGTTCCTTTTATACATGCCTTATAGAATCCTCGAACATTCACTAGTAAATTATTGAATCGGAAAGGATGATGCTTACTAACTTTTTGGAATCGATTATCCACTACATGAGGAGTGTGATCCGAGAAGAGTGGATCTTTAAATGTAGTGAGGTTGTCAGGAAAGTTCCTGAGCCAAATGTCATTTGCTAGGGCTTGATCCAATTTTGTCCTGATGTGCCAAGCTGATTATTGTTTGTTGGACCAGGTGAAAGTATGTCCAACATGCTTAAAATCAGTTACCCCTAACTCCTCCACCATGTCTTTTAAATTAATTGTATAATTCTTTAGATAGTAGTGTCTTTGTGCCTCTGAGGGGTATAATATGGAGTTAAAGTCTCCACATATAAGTAATGGAGTAGATAAAGTGTTATTAAATGATTTTAGGTTATTCCATAGATCTTTTCTAAAGAACCAAAAGTTGCTTGCATAGATGAATGAGACATTTATCTGGATATGCTTCTGTATGGCTTGTTCATTTAAGTCTAAGAGATCCACCTTGAGTTCATCCTTTTGGTAACATATAATTATTCTGCCAAAAGTATGATGTTGGTGGTTGCTAATCATGTTCCTATGGGAACCAAAAATGTCCAAGTTTGCTAAATTTTCTAGTCTAACCTTAGTTTATAGTAACCCAAAAATGAGAGGTTTCTCTTACAAAACAAAGTAGCTTAAAGCTAACTGTTTAGTGGGACAATTTATTCCATATGTATTCTATGTGATTATAGACTTGGTTTAAAATGTTTGGCTTGTGGAACCTTTCCCTTTACCACTCTTGGATGTCCTTCTCTCCACTGTGTGGAATTCAACATTTGCTACAAATTCTTTAGATGCAATAGAAGCTTTAGGAGTTACTATGATATCAGATTGGATAGGATTAGTATTACTCACCATCGAATCTCCTTTAGGATTGTTCATAACTCCTGAAGTGGTGGTTAGGGTGACATGGTCAACATTGGCATCAGTTTGAGTATAATGTATTGTATTTTATGTCTGTGGAACTTCCTGCTTTGTATTGCTTGTTATACTTTGCTCCTTGGATGTTTGTATTTGTATTGTTTGAGAAATTTACATTACCTTATTGTTATGTCTCTCTCCATTGCCAGGTGGTATAGCATCATTAGTTTTTTGCATCATAATTGCCTTGGGATGTTAATCCAAAGTGGGTGGTTACCAAAATGCCAAGGATCTTCCTCTATAATCTTTTGGATTTCTGAAGTGGAGGTAAAGGTAAAAAGGATCAAGTTCTCTTCAGAGAAGAACATCTATCAAGCCTTAGCTTGTTGGCCCATTGAGAGACTAAAGGAAAAAGTGGTCTCTTGCCAAAGAAAAAACCAAACATAGTTGATTCCCAAGCCCGAGCTCTCTCCTTTAAGACTTCAATATCCGGGTAAACCACCAACCTACCATCTATATCCTTAGGTGGTGAGTAGGACAAGGTTAAGGGAGATTCTTCCCCTACTACTTGCTTCCAAGATTTTGGAGGAACAACCAATGGAGAAGGTTTTTATGGGATTATAGGAGAAGGTTTGAGGATGGAGTAGGGCAGAGGTGGAAAATCAGGTGGAGAAGGGACAATATTCATCCACTTGATATTTTGAAAATGAGATAACTGAACTTGAAAATTCACCCCTTAAAAAAATGAATTGAAAAGAAAAAGTAAGTAAATAATTGAATTGGACTCGTTGGATGGTACTAATGAAATCGAAAGTATTGGCCATTATGGAAGTTGTAACATGAGAAAGGAAAGGTTCAAAATTTAGTTATGAATTATCAAAAAACAAGGAATGCTTAATAGGGAAAGTGTGTAGGATGGGAGGTGAAATTTTATTGAAGGTTCATTTATGGCCTTGGGCTGTTGGTTATTGTTTGGTGAGGCTTGTGAAGCACCTAGGCAGAAGGATTACTAGGTAGAATGCAGAAGGATATGCAAGCTCGTTAAGGATGCCCAAAATACAGAACAAGGTAGTAGTGATATTGTGAATGAAGAAGTTTGAGGGTAAGGGTGTTTAATAAAAGGGGAAGAAGGAACATGGATAATGCTTATAGTGAGAAGTAAGAGACTCTCTCTTATCTTGTTCTCTTTAATATTGAATCTTACTAGTCATACTAGTGACAGTAGTATCAAATTTTGATATTAAATATCAGTTCTATATTCATATTTGCTTTTAATATTGTTGTTTATATATATAGAACAATTTATTCTTGATGAAATTTTAAGAAAGACAAGAACAATAATGAATATTGAATATATATATATATAATTGTTCTTAAGCTTACGTCCCTTATTTCTTGAGTTCAATTCAATTAAATTTTTTTTTTGCAAAGAGTTGTGAAGAAAACCCTATAAATTTTCATTTTTAAAAAATATAATAGGACTAGTAATTGCATCGATTATAGTAAGAAAAGTTATTCAAATTTCAGCAAGGATAGGGAATCCTAATACCAAAGGTATTATATTTATTTAGTTATTTTGGTTCATATTATCAATATTTCGTTCTTATTAATTTTTTTTTATCATTTGAGTTGATTGGGTTCCTTCAAACTCAATTTCCTTCTTTTGAGTTCTCTTGTACATTAGCTTCAAGTGTCATTTCTATGTTTACTTCGTACTATATTTTCTTTTTTGGGACTATTTGATAAAGGGTAAGATTTAAACTAGTTTTCAATATTTAGATTCTCTAGTTTGTAAAGAACCCTAAATAAAGAGTCAGGTTTAGAGTTAAGTGAAATCTTTAAGAGAAACACATTAGAGAGTGTTTTGTTAATAATGTTCATGTAGGCATAACATAAAACAAACTTAAAGTAGAACCTTGACCATAGATAAGGAAATTAGTAAAGAGGAAAGAGTGTGAGTAGGTTAGGACTGATTAAGGAACATCATTCAAGGCCAACTTGAGTAAATTATTTGACAATTTAGTGAATTTGGGGAAAGGTTAGATAAGTAGGATGTTGTTATAACTGGCCTATAACATAATTCACCTATAGTTACTAAGATGGATGAATTTTGAGGCAAATGATGGAGTGGAGGGTTCTACCAACTACTTTGTAAAGGAAGAAGAGGAGGAAGAATGAGAAAATAAGGAAGGGGTAAGTTTGGCATAGACTACAAAAAGGAGTGTGACGAAAGGATGGATAATAACATTAAAAGTATCAAGATGACGATATCATCTTTTATAGGGAAGATAGATCTAGATGCATAATTAAAGTGGGATAAATAAGAGGAGCTAGTCTTTGATTGTTATAACCTCTCAGAAGAGAAAAAATTTAAACTAGCTATTGTAGAATTTAGTGACTATATGGTAGATTGATGGAATTAATAATTTCTTACTAAGAGGAGAAACCAAGAGGCACTAATCAAAAATTGCAAAGAGAAGAACTTGGTGATTAGTCAGTATTTGTGCTAATTTTGTATTATAAGAAGCTCTACCAAAGATTGCATATATGAACTGAAGACTCGAAAAATGTGGAGGAATATTATAAGAAGATGGAGGTTTCTATGGTTAGGAAAAATATGAGCAAGATAGAAAAAGGTGACTATAGCTCGATTTATTTGTAGATTAAATCTAAAAATTACCAATGTCATAGAGCTACACCATTATATGGAGTTTGAAGATATCATGCATATGAATATGAAGGTGAAAAGAGAACTCAAGAGGAGGCCCACTAAGCTTTTTTATGTGTCTAATGCAAGTTCTCAATTATAGAACAACTCCTTGAGTATATAGAAGGACAAAGCTTCAAAGTTAAAACATGAAATAACTAAATCAAAAGTGAACGAACGAAGTAGAGTGAAAGCTAAGATTAATTCCTATTCAGTTAGGAATTGAGATGTCTAGTGCTTTAAGAGCTTAAGGTGAGGAGATATATCCATGCAATATTATAAGTGATGTTCATAAAGGAAGATGGAAAGTATGTGTTCACAAGTGAAAAGAGGCATATTGTAATATGCTTATACTGGAGAATGATGGTGATGGTAAGTATATCATAAAACCCAAATAAGAAAGGTTATTAGTTACTAAGAAGGCATTGATCATGCATATGGTGGAGGATGAAGCCAGTGAACAAAGGGAAAATCTTTTTATACTAAATGTCTTATCAAGGTTCTAGTGTGTATATAATGATAGATGGAGGGAGCTATGTTAATATGGCTAGTGTAGAGTTGATAGAGAAGTTAAGGCTGTTGATCACAAAACACGCTAAACTATATCACTTGCAATAATTAAATGATAGTGACCAAATAAGTGTTAATTTCTTTTTAGTTAGGAGGCATAAGGATGAGTTATTGTGTGATGTAGTTCACAAATAAGTGGGACACATTCTTTTGGGGTGCCCATGGATTTGATAGGAGAGTTATCCATGGTGATTATAAGAACATATATTCCTTTTCCATAAATGAAAAATTATTCACTATTACTCCATTCTCACCTAAAAAAATTCATAAAGATTAACTCCAACTTTATAAGAATGGCTAAGATAGATCAAGGGGAAAGAAATAAGTGATAAAGATGACATTTAGGCCCAAATCCGATCCAACTTAGCCTGAAGTTAATAGGTACAACTTGAGTTGATTGGGTTTCAGACTAGGATCATATTTTTTATTGAATTTTTTTAAAAACTTTAATCTAAGCTCAGACTCAGGTTACCTAATTTAGTCTGACCTAGAGCCCAAATATATTAAATATAAATGACATTGTTTTGAGTAAATATTGTTATTTTCAAATTTAAATAAAAAGTAAGCCTGATCAAGCTCTGACTCAAACTGTTAGCTTCAAGTCCATTTGGTCCTCAGGCTAAGCTAGGCCCTTGTAAAATAATTTAGGTCAGGTTCGAGCTTAACCTACTGCCATTACTGATGAAGCCATATACTTAGGGGTAATTCAAGCGTTTTGGTGAAAGTATAAAGTGAGAGATGCATATTTAGTCAGATATTAAGTGCTATTCAAGTTTACAGGTGAAGGTTTTGATTTGAGGTTAAATCATTTTAAAGAGAAGGGAAATGGCAAGACTCAAGTAGCAACTTGAACTGCACGGACTTCTGCACAAGGGATGTATGAAAAAGGGGTTTTAAAAACTTGTAAAAAATCATATTCAAGTATAAAAAGGTAGAGATTATGGGTACATAATGGGATTATGTTGAACACCAAAATAAACCCAAACTAGTATTTTACTAGGTTTTACATTGTGAACTTTTAGAACAAAACTAGTGTCAAAATTTAACATATAACTTCCATTAACTTGTATTTAATTCGCAAACTAAAAATTTTAGAACAAAACTAATACCAATATTGGACAAGAGAGGCGTCAAACTTGTATTTTAATTAGTTAAGATTTTGTTATTTTAAGATGTTATTTTCTTATCTTCTAATGGAAATGGCTAGAGAGAAGTGCTCATGCTTTTTTCTAGAACTCCTTGGCAAGACATCCTGCTCATTACTACCACAACTTATTTGGGTAAGCAATTTTCTATCCAATTACTTACCCTTCTAATTTTAAAATCAACCATTCTTCTGATCTTCCACTGCCATCTTCTAGTCTTTTCTTGTTACTCTTCCCATTGCACTCGAATAAGTTTTGTTCCCTAAACTGCTTCCCTCTGCCATTTACCTCAAGCTTGCGTACTTACTATGCTCCTCTTCCTCTGCCTCTATATTTTACTCTTCACACCCCCTTTTACCTTGTAGCTCTTGATTGGACTACTCCAGACTACTCAAGGTAAAATAGTCTTTCCACACAATTATTTAACCTTCTCGCCTTTAGCCTACCTTTATTTTACCATTTGAAGTAACTGCATTTTAAACCTCAGAACTTGCTCCCCCTTAAATGGAAATGTTTGCCTCTCCTTTAGAAATTGAGGCTACTCTTCCTATTAAAACACAAAATTCTACCTTACCTACTAAAATAGCTGAGCCTTAAAGAGTTCAAGAAGCTAAAGACCAACCTACCTCAATTACTCAGGCAAGAACATAGTCAAGTGTTGTTAAGGATTATGCTTCCAAATTAAAGTTATCTTACTTCCCACATAATAATAGCTCTAACATTGTAAGCCCTCCTCTGTAGGTGTTGAAGCATGGTACGAGCAGATGGAGTAACTCCCTAGTGGGTTACTTTACAGATAGAAGGCTACCTTTCCCCACTGTAAAGAATTGGGCAGAGATAAAATGGGGAGGCCATGGCCTTACAAAGGTTCTCTTAAATCTAGAAGACTTCTTTATATTTACTTTCTCATCTAAGTTGGATGCAAGAAAAATTTTGGATTTAGGACCTTGACATTGCTTAGGGAGGCCACTAATCCTACAAGTCTAGAAACTTAGGATAGAACTTGAAAAAAGCAAGATTAAACAAATTCTTGTTTAGGAAAACTTCTATAACATGCCAATAGAATATTGGAGCATAGTAAGGGTTAGCTATTTGGCAAGATCCATTAGAAAACCTTTATGCCTAGATAAGAACACAACAAAAGTAGGAAGGATTGGGTATGTAAAAGTTTTTGTAGAAGTGGAAATTTCCAAAGCACTCTATGAGGAATTGAAGTTACAAAGAATAGATGAATAAGAAACATTTCTAAATCAACAATAGTAGTATCTTATCAATGGAAGCCCAAAGCAAAGACTAAAACTAAATGGAGACCAATAGAGAAAACTAACAAGGATATTAAAGTACATCAACTAACTAGAGAGGAAAATAAAGACCAAGAAGAAGAGACAACAATTGAAAATGAGCTAGAGTAAGAGAAATAAATAGAGACACAAGAATATGACATAGCCCTAAAGTTATTGAGCCCTATTCCTAATATGGAGATTCCTAAATGAGAAAATGGTAAAATTAGCTCTCAAGGAGAAACTAGCAATAACAAAGACAAAGGAAAATCCCTAGAAGAACATGTGTGAGAAGCAATAGAAATAGATAATCAATTTATGCTAGTAATTAAAAAATCTGTGAGATAAAACCGGAGTCAGCCTCATATCTTTAAACAATGATTATAGTAGCTTAGAATATAATAGGGCTAAATAACCTCAACAAACAACTAGTAATAAGGATTACTTAAATATAATTTGGTCTTTTAAAGACTGAAATTAAGGAAAGTAAAATGTGCAAACTGAAGTTCATTTGAAAAGTATGGGAAGTGTATACATGGGAAGTGTATACTAACCACAATGAGCATTTCCATGGAAGAATAATTGTGGTCTCTAATCCCACTCTAATTGAGACTCATTCTTATAGAACTAGCCCATAAGCCATCCATCTAAGTGTTCTTCTAAATAATACAAGTCAAAAGGTAGGCATTAGGTTCATTTATGATTTTAACACTAGCTTTTAAAGAGCTAACTTATGGCAGGAGCTAGTTCAAACTATAACAAATACAAATATGCCCTGGTTGCTATTTGGAGATTTCAATTGCTTATTATACTACTTTGAAACTAAAGGGAGTGTCGAAAGCATAAGACCTTGCAAAGGACTTCAAACATGCATCCAGAAATTCAAAGTTATAAACTTGAGAGGCCAAAGGAAATTTCTTCATATGGACAAAAAATCAATAAGGGAAGTGGCTGAGGAGGAAACTAGATAGAGCTCTAGTGAACTATGAGTGGCTAATACAATTTCAAAACTTTGAACCAAAGTTTGGAGCCCCCTTAATCTCTTATCACTATAGCATAGAGGTCCTGAACCTCATTTAAAACTCAATAAGGATTTTCCCATTCATATTTTTCAATTTCTACATTATAAAGGAGTATGAACAATTCAGTTGCTATAGGAAACTGTGCATCAGTAGAAAAGCTCTAAATGACCCATATACTAAAATATCCTCTAACCACAATATGGAGATGAAGGTTACAAAGAATACTCTGTTATAGGTTAAAGAGCTAATTTATCTATATCCATAAAATGATAGGCTAAAGGATGCACAAAAGAGCACAAGAGGATTACCTTTTAGCATTAACATCTCATCACTTAATATTGAAATAGAAATCCAAAATTTAGTGGATCTATGAAGGATACAGATGCACCATCTTTTACTTAAAAACAATCTCAGTAAGAATAAATATGAATAGGATCAATTGCATAGGGGATGAAGAAGGAAAGAGAGTATGGGGCTATAATGAAGTAAAACCCATAGTCGAACAATATTTCATCAAATTTCTTACATTCAAAAAAGCTATAACCTCACCTAGTACTCCATTACAATCATTTATAAAGAATATAATCACAACTGAGGAAGCTAAAGGCTTGATAGAGGGAAGCTCTCAAAGGATTAAATCCAAAGAAAGCACTTGGAACTGATGGAATGAATGGGCATTTCTTCAGAACTACCTAGACATGGTTTGGAAACCAAACTTCCATAACTATCCAAGAATTCTTTATGATAACTACAATGTTGGAAGGTTTTGATGATAGGTTCATCTACCTTATGCCTAAAATAAGCAATCATAGCAAATTGAGGTATTTCAGACCAATTTCATGTTATAATACCATTTAAAAAATCATATTTTAAAATGTTAATACTGAGGCTGAAACAGTTGATGGGTTCTCTAACCTTAACAATTCAAGGTGCATTCATTTAAGAAAAAATATGGGTGATAACATCCTGATTGCTCAGGACTTATTCAAAGGCTACATGAGAAAGGGAGTAGGGAAAATGTATGCAATAAAAGTTGATTTCAAGAAAGCTTTTGATTCAGTAGATTGGTACTTCCTGATGCTAGCTATGGAAATTATGGGACTCCATGGAATATTCTTGCATTAGATTAAATAGTGCATAACTACACCTATTTTTAGTATTCTTGTGAATGGAGAAGCCACACCACCATTTAAAGGGGAAAAGGGACTCAGGGAAAGGGACCTCTATTTGCTTATTTATAATTTCCATGGAGGTACTCATTCAACTTATTAGCCATAATGTTGGTATAACTCTAGGGTTTAAGTATCACAAAAAATGTAGAAACCTCAAACTATTCAACCCAATATTTTTTAATAAGTTGTTACTTTTTTATAAGGTTAATATACCTTCAGTGAACCTAATAATCAACTCTATCAAACAATTTAGCAACCCTTCAGGGATTGGAGTTAACTTCGAGAAAATTCTTTTGCTACTTTCCAAGGATGCAGAACCTCTTAAACAGGAGTTGTAGATCGTATTAAGTCTACCAATCCACCTTTCACTTACCTTAGAGTTCTAATTACCACTTACAGAACTTCCTATAAGGACTGCAAACCACTCTGGAAAGCTTAGAAAATGGTGCAATAAGGACTTAAGATATGTAGGTAGAGCTTAGCTAATCAAAATAGTCCTCTCTAATCTCTAAAACTACCGAATTTCTCACTTAATTCTTACCAAGATATTGGTTAAGGACATTAAGAAACTATTAAGGAACTTCTTATTGAATGGGGATCCATACACATTTTCTGGAGCTAAAGTCTTTTGGGAATAAATTTTCTGCCCAAAGGAGCAAGGAGGATTGGGGATCAATACCATACAACTCACCATCAAATTGCTAGTTTCTAAAAGAATCTGGAAGCTGATAGGAGATAAAAAGAATCTGTGGGTGCAACTGAAACATACTGAACACTTACAGGGGAAGAAGTTTTAGGAAGTAAAGTATGGGTCTAACAACTCTTGGACCTGGCACAATTTGCTGAAACTAAGAGCTGAAGTAGCTCCTCACATAAAAAGCATCATTGGCAATGGAAAAAAAACATCTATTTGTTATATAGTTGGTCGAAGATACATGTATCCTCATTTATTCCACTTAAGGCACATGACGAGACATATGGCTAAAGTGAATGACCTAATTGAGAACTAAAAAATAGAGATTTAAGAAAGAGGATTTTAAAAGATAGTTAAGGCAATGACTATAAACCTAACTATGATAGGGAAGACAAAACAATATGGGCAGCATACACCTCAGGAAAGTTCACCAATAGCTTCTACAAGGGATTGTTCATGTAATCCAAACCAAAAGTAATCTAGCATAAGCTGATATAGTTCCCTAGAAATTGCCCCAAATTTTTATACATCATTTAGTAAGCTCTAAGAGGCAGATTCTCAACTATGGATATAATTAAAATCTCAACTCTTAGGGACCTTATGTGTGTTGTATGCTCACAATAACAAAAAAAAAAGAGACCACTAGTATTTTCAATGCCAATTCATATGCACCCAATTGAGCAAAATCAAAATAGCATATAATACAAAGGAGTTGAGCTACTATTGGATCCAATTAACATAATAACTATTGCAGCTCAATAGGAAGAAAAGGGATAAAGAACTTCATAAGATGACATTCAGTGTTGCAATATATGAAGTATGGATGGAAAGTAATAGCAGGAAATTTAAACAATAAGATTCCCTAAAGCCACAACTGGAAAAATTAAGGAGCATTTCTTGCAGCTAAAAGCCCAAATTGGGGCTTAATCTTTTTGAGTTAGAACAATTTGGAACATTAACTTCAAACCAACTTTTTTAAGGGCTATAATTTTACGAGTATGCTTAATTAAAGACTTTTTTGGATAGAAATTCGGGCGTGTGTACATGCGCCACTACATTAAACAATGTGGCACCATTATGCTAAATGCCACGTATAAAAGAGTAAAAGGTTTTAAGTTTTAACCTATAACTTTGTAAATTTTTATTAATTCTATAAATTTTGTAAAGTAAAAATAGAGAAACAAAAATTTATTGAAAACCCTGAATCCCATCGTTGCTCCCCTCTCTAACACATCTTCACCGTCAGCTATTTAACTGGAGTCTTGTGCAGGGGAAATCTTGCTTGGTTCACGCATCTTCACCAAGGTTGCCCTCACCAGATTCATGCTTTATCGTTCATTGAAGGGGTTGTGTTGGTTTGTTGAAGAATCTTCACTGTCCTCCGATTTACAATCCACTCTTCATTGAAGGGGTTGGCTTGCTTGGTTCACACATCATCTCTTGAAACTAAGGTAAGTACTATAATTAAAGTATTATCCATTAGACTTAAAAGTGATTAACATTTGATTCAACAAGGTCTAATGTTAGAGACATGGTTGGAGTGGTAAAAAGAAGTCTGAGGTTAGAGAAGCCTGAGGTTAGCGTAGTCTGAGGAAGATAGTATAAATGAGATGGGTAGAAGCAAACTGGTATTAGTTTTCAACTTCTACTGATGATGGTCAGTTACAAAATGGGCAGCTGCTAGAACCAACTGTTTTTTTTTCTGTGCTCTGATTGGTAGAAAAATTCTTGTTTCGTACCAATCAGAGCATAATAGAAAACTAGTTAGTCCAAGAAAATCTTAATTTCATGCTTTTAATTCCATTGCCCTCCTACATCCTTTTTGCTTTACTAGTGGGAGTATTTGTTGTATAAGTGTGTATTTGTTTAATTGCAACTGATGTATTATTTTTATGTTGTTGTTTGCAATACTTTGACTATCATTTGATGATAACATAAAGTTCTGATTTTGTTATTCTAGTAGTAACTTAAATATGAAAGAATCTAATTACTAGTAACTTAAAGTTGATGTAACAATTGAATTAAATAAGGATTGCATTTAAACATTGAGATATAATAAATATTATAACTTAGTAAGTTGGTTTATGGAATTGTTATTAATATGTTAAGTATCATATGATTTGCTACGCTTGAAGTTTTAACTTTCACTTCAGTGTTTCCTTTCAACATTTTGATTGAGTGTTTTTGTTTTCTTGGAGTTGGTCTTTTCGGTTTGGCAGAATGACATTTGATGAAGTAACTCTACGGTTTCACCATGTGGGATTTTTTGTTAATATGGGTGATAATGTTATGTATGAGGATGATTTTGTGGATGAAATTGAATTTGATCCTGACTTACTGAGCTATTTTGAATTGGTTTATATATGTAAAAGAAATGGGTATAATAATTTGAAGAAGATATTTTATCTTATGCTTAGTTTTGAACTATGTAATGGTTTGAGAGTTGTACAAGATGATGCTAGTGTGTTAGATATGGTTAGTCACATGATGAGTATAGGTGGTATTGATATTTATATTGAATATGGTGTGGATACCCCTGTTGAAGTGATTAAGGATGATTGTAATGAGGTTAATGAGGGTAATGTAGTTGAAGAAAATGGTGAAGTTGTTAATAATGTAGTTGGAGGTAATGTAGGTAATATAAATAATGTGCCAAATATGGAGCATGAAAATGATGCAGATATAGAGAATGAAGTTGATACAAATATAAAGGTTGAAGAGGATGAAGAGGATTTAAAGCCACCAGATGAAAGTAATGGTAGGGATGAAGATGTTGAAGATGATTTAGAGCAATGAGATGAAGATAATGGTCTAGATGAAGATGCTGAAGAGGATTTAGAGCAAGGTGATGAAGGTAATGGTCTGAATGAAGATAATGGACCAAATAAAGCTTATGCAAGTGATGCAAATGATGAAGATGAGGTAGTTTTGTATGAATATTATGATAGTGATGAATATGGAGAACTTGTTAGTGATGCAGATGATGTGGTAGATGATACTATTAGGAGGAAAAGGAAATACCCTATTTATGATGAAAATACAGCTAAGCCTTACATTGAATTAGGGATGATTTTTCTTAATCATTTGTAATTTAAGCATGCAGTGATTTTATTGTCCATTAAAACAAAGAGGGCTGTCATGTTTACCAAAAATAAGCCTAACTTTGTCCAAGGTAAATGTAGGACTGAGAACTGCCCTTGGTATATATGTATGGAGCATTTGATAGGAAGCTGCAGTCATTTCAAGTTAGGAAATTCAAGAAAAATCATGATTGTAATAGAGTATATACAAATCCTAGGATGAACACTAGCATCTTAGTTGACTTGTTGAAGGATAAGCTTACAAGGGAGCCATTTATGAAGAATAATGATATAAAATTTTAAGTTAAGGATTGTTTAGGTGTTGAAGTGTCCATGAGTATGGTGAGAATAGCAAAGAAAAAAAATAGTAGACAGTGTTATGATTAACATTGAAGACGAGTTTGGGAAGCTTTGGTCTTATGCTGAAGTGATTAGACAAACCAACCCAGGAAGCAATGTTACATTGACAATGTCTCGACCAATTCTAACATCTCCACTTGTTTTTGAAAGAATGTACATATGCTTAGAAGCTATTAAACATGGGTTTAGGCATTGATGCAGGCCTTTTCTTGGCCTAGATGGATGTTGGCTGAAAACCAAAACTAAGGGTGAACTTCTATATGCTGTGGGAAGAGATGGAAATAATCAAATGTTTCATGTTGCTTAGGCTATGATTGAAGTTGAGTCGACAATCACATGGAAGTGGTTCATTGAAAGACTGAAAGAATATTTACCTCACTTGGGCTCCAGAATTGGTTGGACTATAATGACTGACCAACAAAGGTAAAAGTTTCCCATTAATCTTGTTTTACTTTCATTGAGAGTGTAACTGTTATGATATAGTAATGTTTTCCATTGTAGGGACTTGATAGAGCCATTGCCAATTTGTGTCTAGATGTTAAGCACAAGTTTTGTGCTAGACATGTTTATGTCAATTGGCATGAAAGAGGACATAAAGGGGAAGAGATGAAGGAGCACTTCTGGAAAATTGCAAAATCCTTCACAGTAAGGGAATATGAAGAAAATTTGGATAAGCTCAGAGATAAGAACCAAAGGGCAGCAGAAGATATTAAGAGTTATGCACTAGTTCAGCAATGGTGTCGAGCTTTCCAGAAGGAAGATTCCATGATTGAGTTGGTTGACTCTGGTTGATTCAAGAAAAATGTCAATTTTAGGGTTATTTGAGCATCTTAAAAGAGATTTGATGAAAAGATTTGTGAGAAAAAGGAAAGAGGCTGCCAAATGGAAGGGTAATTTAGGGCCAAAAATATATGAAGCAATTGAGAAGTGTGCCATAATTGTTCAACATTGTTCAGTGCATCATAATAGAGAAGGAGAGTATGAGATTGATCTTGGATAGAACAGATATGTGGTGAGGCTTCATAAAAAAATTTATTCATATAAGAGATATACCCTCTTTGGCATTCCTTATGCATATGCCATATGTGCTATTAGAGATAGTAGGGTTAATATTGAAGAGTACAATTCTAGTTGGTTATGGAAGACTGAATATGTGAAAGCATATAGGAAGGCAATTCAATCGATACCTGATATGAAGGACTAGCCTATTAGCAATGAAGAAACTATTAGGCCACTAGAATTCAAAAAAGGGCCCAGTAGGCCTAAAATAACACAAAAAAGGGCATTGATGAGCCTCAAAAGAATACAAATGTAAACAAAAAGCAAATTATTGACCACGTGTCTAAGAGGGGTATGATCATTATATGTAGCCACTGCCATACAGAAGGACACAACAAACGAGGTTGTCCTTGGAAGCGTCGAGAGGTAATTTCTAAGCTGTTTTGTCTTTTATGGTACATCTAAGATTCTTTTCTTTTCCATAGTAGTGATAATCTTCTAGGTTTTTTATTATGTTATCACTGTTATGAATGACAGATTCCAGCTCAGTTTCAAATTCCGAACCTAGACCAGTAAACTGATTTCCATATGGAACAATACACAACGAATTCACCGTCAAACCCCGAAAACATATCCACAGTTGAAACCAACATTGACAACCCAGTAAGTGCCTATAAATCTATATCCAACAACAAAAGGGGAAAGAAAGGTAAAAGAAGAGCAAAAGCATCTGCTTCTACCTCTGCCTCTGCCTCTGCTACTGTGTCTATATATGCTAGTGCCACAACTACTTCAGGTATTGCCAACATCTTAAGTACTGCTCATGTAAGTAAGAGTGCAAATGCAACAGCCTCAGTTGTTCTCCCAACACCTGGAGGTGCTTCACAAACAACAACAAATATCTGTACATCTTCAAAGGCCACCGCGAAGAACTGAACCAAAGGGAGAAAAGGGCTTGGTTATGGTGTTGCAGATGATGGAAGCAGATTGAGGACGTTAGCAACTGGTAGATGTAGTCCAAATTCTCAAGCGAAAATTAAAGGAAAAAGGCCTGTCACATACTCTTCTCTTCAACAAGAAGCAAATAGGAAGATCAAGAAACAGATGGAAAGGATGAGGGTAAACACAAATGAAACCACAAGGTTGCAAATACTAAACGTAAGTGTAAAATTTTTGCATTCTTACTTAACATAAATTCATACGGCTTAACAAACATTTGCATTTTATCTACAACCTAGAAAGAGAAGTCAGAGACTACTAAACCTTGGGCAGAAATCAGCAATTGAGAAGGAAGTTTTCACTACGCTTATGAATATAAGTCAAAAAAGTCAAACTGCATCTTCAAAGGGAAAGGAAATAATGTAAACTTAACATTTAATTGTTAATGAACTGTGCAAGGGTTGTGATATTTATGAACTAAACAACAATAGATTATAAGGATGTTGTTGGGATTAATTTTATTAAGCAATGAATGCAATAACTTCCCATTTCAATTTCAATTTCATTTCTTGTACGTTTTTTCCTTTTAGTTGAACATCATGAATGGGTTATTGAGGGTGATGGAAGCTTGGTTGGAATTGTCAAAATTGTCTGCAGTATTTTGTATTTTTCAAGGAAAGCTTAAAGTATATGGATAGAAATATAATGCACACTGCAATATTTTGTATTTTTTCAAGGAAAGCTTAAAGTCTATGTAAGGATGGTTTCATTTATTTTCCAATCAATGTGCATTGCATTTCTTTTAGGTTTTATCATTCCTTGACACCTGATTTCTGGTACAACATGTGCTAAAGTTTATGTACATTTCTTTGTCTCCTTATAAATAATTTGATGACTTATAAAAAAACTTAACAACTATGAACATCATTGTATTGGAGGTAAAATACGGATAACTTATAAAACAACTTAACAGCTATGAATATCAAACATCTTATGCCTAGTACATCAAACATGTTTAGAATAGTACATAAAACATCAAACCTATTTATGCAAGAACATCAAATTATTAATACAGCAAATGTTAAAACATCTAACACTTTGCACTTTCCAACATCAGGTTAGGTGAAGAACATTTACACATTGTTCTAATATATCAAACCATTTCTAGGTAAGGCTTTAAAGGAACAACTATTGCCTTTTTTGCCTTCATTATTTAGAATAACAAACATAAGCAACAATATTAAACAAAAGCTTAAATAAGTGAACCATTTCCAACACTTTGCTGATTGTGTATCATAACTAGTCCTTGTCCAACTAACTCATTCTTCAACTTTAACTTTTCTGCAATCCTTTCAGCTTACAAAACATCTATTGCATTCTCTCTTAACTCTGTCACTTCCACCTTCAATAATTATTTTGACAATGTGGCATTTTCTTTTTGTTTTTTAGCTCTAAAATAATCTGTCTTGCTCTTGGACAAAATCTTTGATCATGCCATTCATGAAATCCACAAACATTTTCACTCTACCATAAAAGAAAAAGCAACATTTAGTTAATGAAATATATGAACAAATTTAGCTAAAATAACATAAAAATGTACCAAAATTATCGGAAAGAGTCGATAGCCATAAAACCTTCTTCCTGGATTTTCATCAGTCCATGAAGTCCATTTAGGCGAATTCAAGTTACAATAACAATATTTAGCCTCTCCATTATAGTCCCATTCAACTGGGTAAGTTAAGGAAATCAGCTTGTATGACCTCATATCAAGCTTAGAAAGCGTCTCTCTACAGTCAAAGTTGAAAATTTTAAAAATTCCAACCCAACATAAAATCACAACCAAATTGAATCCTCTAATCAGCCTTATTACCTTGAAAAACTACTACTTGAGTTCATTCTCAAGTATTATAGGACCATGCTGTAATGTTGATTGTGCACCCACTGACAGCTAAATGATGTCTACAGAACTGAATTTGTTTGCTCCTAATAATCTGCATCTCTTCTATGAATGTCCTACTTTATCTTGAACCCACCACGTAGACAATATCAAAACATAGATAACTACCAATGAAGCTAAACCAAGTGACACAAATCATATCCTACGTACAATGTCAACTACATGGGGAAGAGAAAACTTGATCATATCCTATATCCAAATGTATAATAGAAATTTTCATGAAGGACCATTATCGTCAACACGCTATTCAACCCAATAATCAAACTCATTTAAAGAAGATAAAATAATTTATGTAAATGTAACATTGTTAGGGAAAAGGAATAAAATGGATATTAAAACATCATAAATTTATATACAAAAATTAGAAGGGACCATGACCCTCATTACCTAATTTGGTCTTTAATCACATCACATGTATATTTCAGATCTCCAAAAACCTTACCACCCATTCACCTTCAACACCAAAGAGAGATCTCACACTCACACAACCAAGAAGGCATAAGCGATGGTGAGTCCAGGGATTCGAGTGAAGGCACAACCGAGGGAAGAAAAAGAGGGTGAAACATCTATTTATCAACAATTTTAGGGTTACTTAAGACAAACATCTGTTCAAGAAAAAATGGGAAGCATTTTTTGATGTTTAAGTTGAAATTTCAAGAAATTAATTAAAATTTTCTTAAATTCCACCTGGCGTCGTCGATACTAAATTAGGTTTATTTACATGTTATATAAACATTAAATGTCCTGCATGTAATAGCACGTGTAAACATGCACTAATTTCTATCAAAAAAAGTCTTTAATTGAGCAGACTCGTGAAACGATAGCCCTTAAATGAGCTGGTTTGAAGTTAATGTCCCAAAATGATCAAACTCAAAAAGATTAAGCCCCAATTTGGGCTTTTAGCCCATTTCTTGCTACTAGGAAGTAGAACTATCACAATAGAAGAGATAAATCAAAGATGGGGATTCTAGGCTAAGTTCTTTTTAAAATATACAATTTTCTTCTAAATGCGGTGGATTAGTTGAATCTTGGGTTTGATTTTTTTTTAATTCCATTCTGGATTGAATGATCTTAGTGACATTCTTAACGCTATGCGTTCTTTTAGGATACAATTATTTAATTCCTAAAAAAAGATGTTATTTTCTTCTAGGACATTATAATTAGATGTTTTTACTTTTTAAAATTCCAATATTTATGTTTAGATTAGTATTGTTTATCTTTCAAATTTATTTGTTTCTAGTTATATTACATCCAGGTTGTTATTTCCTTTTAGGATTCTATCCCTTAGGGTTATGATGTTATTAAGGTTTTAGGCCTATATAAGGCTATATTATGGATGTAAAATTGGGAGTTGTTTTTAAATTAATCAAATTACGTTAGAGAGGATTTTCTTGATCTTATTTTAGAGATACTCTTAGATAAGATTATCTATTAACTATGATTTTATCTAGCTTATTGGTGATGATCAATCACAGAATCTTATCACTCCTAATCCTTTCTTTTCTAAAGTGTGGAAATTTATATCCTTATTTTATGTATTTGATTTTATGTAATAACCAATTTTTTGATATAACAATCCTAGATCCTATTGAATTGATATCAAATATCATTATTCCTATTAGTGAGGGTTGTATTTCTTATGTTAAGCAATATGAAATTTTCATCATTACTAAAGAAAGGATGGTGTTATTTACTATTAAGAGCTTTATATAGTCTAAAGCAAGCCTTTAGAGCTTGGTCTAACAATATAGATGAGTAGTAATTAAGAAAAGAATGAAATGTAATGAAAAGGAAGCAACATTGCATGTTCGTAAAAGAGGTAGTACTTTGAAGCTTATTATTGTCATGTATATGGATGATTAGATCACTAATGAAGATGACTCAAAACTAGCAAACCTTAGGCAAACACCCTTAAATGAAAAATTATCATTACAAAGAATCATGTATAAAATGGAAAACTAAGTACTTAAAAGCTAAGTTTTATATCATTAAAGATGCTAAAAAGGAGGGTAAAGTCAAGTTTGAGCAATGCTCTTCAAAAGAGCAAATTGCTAATATAATGACCAAGGCATTTTTTATGGGCAAATATGTTACTTTAAATATAAAATGTTTTTTAAAAAAGATTAGTGTTGGGGATTCATGTTGTTTCAAGAAATATAAAGCTAAATAATTCCTCAAATCTAATCTAATCTAATCTTTTAAAGAACAACTTCATAGAAAAGACAAAGTTATTGCATTTGCAAAGCAGAAGTTTATTTTCATTTACTCTCCCTTCTTTTTATTTTCACTTAAACTTAGTCCAAATTAGCAACCTTACATGCAGTTTCTATGAAGATTTCCTAATATAAAGGATATTCCTATATAAGTTGGTTATAAAAGTTAAAATTTTCATTAATTAAAAAGGGTAAACAAAACTTAGTGGGAAAGATGACATTCTAACTAATAAAATCACTATAAAGGCATCTATCTAATTTCATATACAAAAGAAGGAAATTTAAACAGCTTATATGAAGATAAATAATTAAGATATACCTTAAGGAAATTTGGTTTTCCTATCAACGAATTTAAGATAATGATTTGCTCTATACTTAATTCAGGGGTACTCCTAAAAATAATAATACAAATAAAAAGATTAGAAGTAGTAAATAAAATGTATTCCATCGATTTAATTAGTGTTCTAATTGATAAAACTTCATCTAATCTTTTTAGGTCTTTTAAACACTAATGGCTTCATTTATGATTGAACCTAGTGTTTAAGTTAATTTAATATTAGAGGCTACTTTTTTTTTTTTACTAAACAGAAACAAGTTTAAAATGTATTGACATTACAAGTAGGTGATATAAGTGTGTTGACGATATTCTTGAACAATAATCTCTTAAAATTTTGGATTTTAAAATTTTCAATGTGATTCGAGTTATTTAAAGCTGAACCAAAGAGACATAAGTTATTTAAGGTTTTAAAAATCTAGAATTAGTGATTACAAAAAAGACTAAAGGTAAAAATAACGATATTAAAATTTGAGGTAATCAAATAGTAATCAAAGTAGTGTCTTTGATCTTAACAATTTATGTTCTTGATAATTCAAATGAATTTAGATCTTGTAGATCATAATTAAATTGTTTAATACTTGTTATACATATTAAAATAAAGCATTGATGGCTAAACCTCCAAGTTTGGTTTGAAAGCAGGATTTTGGTAATTAGGAATTGACCCCTAGGAAAGAAAAATCTTACTTTGACAATTTTTTAATTTATTTTAATCCATATGCAACTTGTTAAACACTACTTATCCTTATTTAGTTAATATTAAAGTGCAATTAGCAACATAGAGGTAGGTGTACCTCTAATATAATAAAAAGTAAGAAATTTAGATATGTTTCTTAACGTCCTTTTATTTCCAATCTATTTTTCTACTCTTGAACATACTTGAGCGTATATCTTTTATTCTTTCATGCATTAAGCTTCTTTCATCGAAAATTTCATATCATTCCACTAAAATCATTATATTTTTCTTGTAAGCTCTTAACTAACTTCTATTCTTCCTTCATCTTAGTTATGTATGAATTAAACAATTATTATTGATAAATTTAACACGATACTTTTCCATTTACTTGGGAAGCTTAATTAAATCTTAGACAATTAGGAAACAATTAGTTGTAACTTTATTATTTATTGAAATTAATATAAATGCCTTACCTATTGCACCACTAAATTAGTTTAAATTTGCCTTTGTTTGTAAACCCTTAAATAAGATTGAGAACTATAAAATTCACACTAGTCTTGTTTATCTTACTTAGAAATATAATGAATTTGCTATTTTTTAAAAAGAGAAAAATGCATTAAAATCAATAAAGAAGATTATAACAAGCACAACATAACTAGAACTTGAACTATAAAATGCAATAGAAAATAGGTAAATTGGCTAGCTTATAAGAAACATAACCTAAGCCATTCTCTATAGATATATAAAGGATATGAGAAGTGTTATATCTTATTTAGTGTGCTTACCAATCACTTTATAAGAAATTTTATTCAAGAGTTAATCATCGCACTAAAAGGACATAAACTTAGAGCTTATTCTTGTTTAGACTTTATATGCTAAAAATTATCTTCCTGGTCCATCAAAGAGTAGTTAAGTTGAAGACTTGAAATGTATAATAGTAATTTTAAGACATTTTTATATTCTTCTCTCTCTATAATGAATGTATGCCATAACTAGTCATTAGTTTGAAGACTATTAAATCAATCTGGTGGGTAAATCTCACTTGTTCATCCCAAGTCATGAATTAAGGCCAACTATTCATTAATGTATTCTGTAGAATCTCAATGCTTAACACCGGAATGTGATTGAGTAACATTAATAAAATAGAAGATGATTTTAAATTTCAAGGAATTGCTTCCAAATTTTACAAAATATATTAGTTAGAGTAATATCTTCTAATTTGTATAATATTTTTCATTGCTTATTGATAGCTAACTAAAGTATAAAAGATGTCATAGGAGAGTTATTATTAAACTAGACTAGCTTCTACCAAGTAACTTTTTTGGCAGGAGCCTTGAATAAATTTAAGCAAAATTTATCAGTGAATCTTTTAGAGTTATGAATCCTCTATATTAATTTATCATTTTCCTTTGTGCTTGGTCTATACTTGAGGATGATTGTTCTAGAAACCCTGAATCTACAATATTAATCCATATATGTTGTGGTCAAGCTTAACTTAGCTTTTAAAGGTACTAAGAGCTTTAAATTATCTAAGCTTTGAATTTTATATAGGGGCCTAGCTCATTACATTTTTCAAAACAAAATGATGTGCTATTTCCATTCCTAACTCAGAATTTCATTTCCTAAAACATAATGTTTTTTAGCTTTAACATTTGGATGATAGTCTAATAATTGTTTTGTTTGGCTTTGATACCCCTAAAGCTCTAGTGTTTAATGATGTTAGTATGTATCTACTTGACCCACATAGATTCGAAGTATGTGGAAGGCATCCAAGTCCATTTTGCCTAAAGCGTCTTCTTTTTGTTTCAAATAATTTTTATCCTCAAACCACCTCCTCATTAAATACATATACCTTAAACCATTTTACTTTAGCCCCCAAAGCATTATCTAATCTTCTAGACCGTAAGAAATTGTTTGTTTTTCTGCATCCTTGATTAGCTTTTAGGGGATGTATAAGTGATAAAATTGATGTATATGGAGATTATTAAACATAAATGAAATTAGTTTCAGCTTGCTAATATATGATAGCAAATTTTTACTCCAATAATCAATTATTTTGTGAATTGAATTTAATAGAGGTTAACAATCCTTGTATAATACCCTTTTATCTAAGATTGGGATTCTAGGTACTTAAATGGCTACTCCTGACTTGATATTTCTAAGAGTGTACTGATTAGCCCATTAGAATTAACAAATACATACGTGTAACTTTTTCTCTTACTTATAGTTAAGCCAAAGATCAAGCTAAATAATTTTAATGATTTCAGCAGTATTTGCATTAACTAGAGTCATCTAAAAAAATATATATAACAATAAGAGGTCATCTACAAAAGAGAGGTTGCATAAGCTTGACTTCTTATATTTGTGATGGAATCTAAAGACTTGACCTTGCTCAATCTTTTAAACAATCAATTTGGTTAGCAATAAATGATGATTTAGTCGTATTTTTAGTCCCATGTTTAGTGTATTTGCTTGCTTATTTGAGATTTTTAAAATTTTGAACTTAATTCATTTCAATTTTATTTTTAGGTTGTAATTCACATATTTGGAGCAAAGTTAATGAATTGCTACAAATTTGGGGTGATTTAGAGCTATTTTAACCAAGTTATGAAGAATTTAAATGTTAACATAGGTTACAAGTCCGTATTGACATGTTCATGCAAAATAAGTAGTTTTAAAGTTCCAGAGAGTTGTATGATCGTCAATAAGCATGTGTACCACTTATAACCCAAATGTTCAAATTATAAAAGGAAAAATTAAGAGGAAAAGTAAGGAGGGAGGATTCGGAAACACCAATTGACAACATAAGATGACAAAAAGAATGAAGACCAAGCAAGGGAATACATCTAGAACGGATTTCCATCAATCTAAACGGATTTCATAAAGATTAAAAAGGATTTCATCATGTTTCTTTTAGTTTTGGTTTTCCTTTAGTCTTAATGTTACATTTCTATAATTATGAACTAAATCCTCTATGGTACCGAGATTAGATAAACCTCGTGATAGATTATGTAGTGACTTTAATTTGATACAATTTATTCTTAAGTTTCATTAAGATTCAGTTATGTGTACCTGATTATTCTTGAATTAATATTGTGGGAATGTTAGTGTGACTTCATGCAATTGAGATTAAGAAATCCAATGTAAGAATAAATGTAGCATAATTGAAAAGAGTTGTACGCAAACCTAGAGATAGGTTAACGTAAATCTTCTGGATTAGGTAAAACCTAATATTAAAATTTACAAATCTATTAATAGAATTCTAGGAGTTTTAATTAAAAAGATATTTCAATTAATTAACCTAGGGTTAGGCGTTAATAGTATTGACAAAGACATTAACATAATTGAGGGATTTTTATGGTCTAATGAACTTTAGAATAAATTGATTAGTGACATCATGATTGCATGAGAAGTTCTGAGGGATTCAAATTCTGGGTACTGATTTTTCCATTAATTATTTCTTAGTTTAATATCCATTCTAATTATCAATTTTTTTTGGTTTATTTTAGTTATACATTTGATTAATCATCATCACAATAATTTGTTGGCCTAGAAAATAGAAAGATGGTAAGTATTAGTAATTTTAGTCCTTGTTGGATCGAAACGTACTCGCTAGTACTAGCTATAGTTACACCATGTTCTTGTTGTTGAAACTAAAACATGTTGCTAAGTTTTAGGAGCTGTGGTTGGGGACTGTAATATTAAAAAAACATTTTTATTACTCCAGTCAAATGTTTTCTAAGTAGTTTCTTCATTTCTTTTTATATTTCTTTATTTCTCCTTATCACTCTTTTATTAATAATATATTTGTGGCTCATTTTTAGGATTTGGGTATTCATTTTTTAGCCATCAAACATATTAGAATGATGGAGAGGACATTATTCTTAAAGGGATTATGGCATGTCATTGCTTACGACAATATTAGAAACATGGAACGAAAGGACTAGTGGCATGTACTTAGAAGCTTAACTAATATTTATGACACGTTGTGATACTTATGGGTGGTGATCACCCCAATCATGAACTTCAGACACCAAATTATATACAGGGGAATCCATTTTGTATGGAGAATTGGCCTCAAGATACCCAATATGAGAATACTTATAATTCAAAATGGTGCAGTTATTACAACCTTATAAGGAATGATCATGCTTTGTACAACAACAATAGTAAAAGGAGTGTCAACTTCTTGAGGATATCCTTATGAATTTGTTTCTTTAATTGAGGTTACTCTCTATAAAACTAAAGAGTCAAATGTTTTATTCGAATACACTAAGCCAAGTTTAAGGGAATATGTGAATACAATAACTTTATGGTGTGGAGAGAAGTTAGAGGTTGAAGAAAAAGGATGAAGTTGCTATTTAAGAAGAGAAGGAAGATGAGAAAGAGGAATATGAAGAGTAGTAGCCAAATAAAGAGGCTATCGAGGAATTATCAACAATCATCTTAAGTATGGAGGGCTCCTACTTGCCACAAAATATACTGTCATAGTCCATCAAAGATCTGGGAGGTTTTATTATTTCTTTTTATATTAATAGTTTGTTACTAAAAGGGCATTACTAGATTCACTTAGTTTTATTAATTTGATATAATGGGCCTTTATTATATTGTAGCGTATGGCCTATTTATAGGCTAGTGAACTGTTATGTGGGAAAATGGGTGAAAGTAAGCTAGTGATTATTGATTCAGGTTGAAGTACTTATTGAGAAGTCCAGTTAAAAGACTTATAAAGAAGCACTGATTGGGATGTAACCTAACAATTATATGTTTTTGTTTTTATTGAGCAGTTTGTAAGATGTTCATTAGTAGTTTGGTTATTTTCATAATCTTAGTTTTATTGTCCTAATTTTTTTACTTGAGATTTGATGGAGTTCTACAGGTTATGAAGGCAACATTACCCCTTGCATTAGAGTAGAGAGGATTTCAATAGTACTAGATGGAATACTGGTTATCCTCACCTTCCCCCATTTTTTTGTATTTTTTATTATTCTTACATGTTTTTTACATTAAGTATAATGTAAAACTTAAGTATAGGTGAGGGATATAGTAGTCAAGCTTATTAATGTTGTTATTATTAGCTTAATAATGAATAATTCTTTTAAGAGGATGTTGATCAAGATGATTAATTATAAGTTTGGTTGTGATCGTGATTTAATTTTTTTAGGAAAATAGTTAATGAGTTTTGATGATTAAGTTGATATCAATTTAGTTCATTAATTTTAAGAATGGATACTTGATTTGCATTATGATATTTTATGTATAATTTGTATATGCATTAAGGTAAATGTGAATTCTTTTTGAGAATTTCATTACACCACATATAAGAAAAATAAAAAAAGAAAAAGATAGTATTATTGAATAAATGAGCATATATGATTTCACTTCGCTAACTTTGTACTAATAAAATGTCAAAGTTAAAGAGTAGTGTTAGTAGCCATTTGAGATAATGTATAATACATAGATCATCTCTTTCATTTGAGATTATTGTATCAATATTTTCATTACAAAGCATCTTCAATTCATTTTTTGCAACTTAAAGCTTTCACATGCATTTTTATGACAAAATGCTCAACCTTAAAGCTTACAATTGTTTTCTTCCTTAAAGCCCTCTATCTTTGTTAGAAAGTTGTTGAACTTGAATTAATATTTTAAATTCCTAATTTTGGTATTTATCAAAACTTCAGTGGGACAATGGTAAGAGCGAAGATAACTATAAAAATGTGCCTTTCTATTACAAAATTTAGATATATATAGATAATTAACTAAATTTTTATCAAACTTTTTCCTAATAAGCCAGTGCCCTCTTGTTTATTACTCCAGATGAAGTAAGCTCCTTCAAATCTCAAATAAGTAAGTCCAATTATGTTTAAAATGTTCAAAAAGTCACTAGTTCTTTCTTTATTTCTCATAAGAATCAAGCTTTGAAAAGAGCTACATATGTTTTTATAAAGGGAAGGCGTAAAGAAGGGCTTAAATAGCTTACAAATCATTTAATTGAAGCACTGAAAGAGTTTGGAGATCTATTAAAGGACAATAGAGTACCATTAATAAAGCGTATAACAAGAAAGGAAAAAGAAGCTATTGATGGCTTAATGGTGGATCTTTATATAATGAGTGAAGTTTTTCTTCTTCAAGAGAATGATTTGAAGCCTATATTATTGATTTAAGTGAAGAAGCAAGCTTTGAGAAAAAGGTTACATAACTTAACTAGCAATGGACTTACAAGTAAACTAATGTTAGTCTTTTGTTGGGTTTATAGACTGCAGAAGTAGAAGCAAATCAACACTATAATTGTAATTGTAAATGACACCAGACTTATCTTTATGATGCGTTTTAAGAGTTTCAAAACAAAATCAACATTGATTTTAGAAGCTCGATTGACATCTATCTCGTGTTTTTTAATACTTTTTAAAATTTAAACTTCTTTTTAAATAAGGATTTTTTCTTTTAAACTTAATTTTCTAATTAGATTATATCAAAGTTATTAGTTTCCTTTAGGAGTTTAGTTTAGAGGGAATTTATGCTTCTTAGCTGTTAAGCATATATAAGGCTATTTTATGGATGTAAAGAGAAACATATGTTTTGTTTAATAAAATTACCTTATAAAGGGTTTTCTTCATCCTTATTCTTAAAGAAACTCTTATTTTAGGTTCTCTAATAACTATTAATCTGATCTAATTTGTTAGTGGCAATTAATTATAGAATATTATCATTCCCAATTCCTTTATTTTCTAAAGTCTGGCGATTCATATCCTTCTTTTGTAATTTTGTGTTAGATATTCTTCCATTAAATTTGTTACAATAGAATGGTCATTGGTTTTTTCATATTAATATTGGTGAGAGTCATAACAAAATTAGGTATCAAAGTCAACCTCTATATTCAACTTTGTTCTATATATCATTTGTTTACGTTTTCAATATTTTTTCTATATTCTGCACCTTTAATTCCTTTGTTTTCATCATTCATGGATAAGATTAGTTAAAAAAGATTATTTTTGGCTTCTTGTTTCTTATTTCTTGACTTCTATAAGTTAACAAATTTTAGTTTATTAGTTGTCTTACTTTTTTCCTTAGTTTTAATTTGTTATTGTCATGTTCTTATCCTTCTATGCTACTATGTTTTTAGTAGTGTTTTTGTTATTTTGTTTCATCCAATTTGCATCTTTCGGAGTTATTTAACAAATAGGGAAGATTTAAACTAGATTTCTTGATTTATATTGTATAATTTACAAAGAGCCTTTAGCCAAGATTTCAGAATATAAATATAGTGAACTTTAAAAGAAACGTGTGAAGAAGTGCTTTTGCTACTAATGATTCTTCCAAGTACATTATGACTCAAACTTGAAACAAAAGCTTATAAATAAATAAAGAAATAAATGAGGAGGAAAGAGCAACGATAGAACAGAAGTCCATCATGAATGTCATACAAGGCCAACATGAGCAAATTCTTTGATAATTTCATAAAGTTAGGGATAGGATTGAGAAATATGAAAATTTCATAGATGGTCCGAAATATAACTCACCTGTAGATGTTGGGATGGATTATTTTGAGGCTTATGATAAGGTTAAGGGTATTTCTAACTATATAGGAGAGCTCAACCCAAAAGGTGATAGAGGAGAAAAAGGTGAAAGATGAGGTAGAGTGGGAAGACAATGAGGGGGAAAATTTAGGATAGGTTATGAAAGATAGTATAAAGAAATGGTGGATAAAAATATAAGTAGCATTAAGATGAAAAAACTACATTTCATAGAAAAGATAGACTCATGTGCCTAATAAGAGTGGGAGAAGTGTGTTCAGCTAGTTTTTATTAACTTTTTGGAGGAGAAAAAAGTCAAATTAACTATTGGAAAGTTTAGTGACTATGTTATGGATTGGTAAAATTATTAAATTCTCACTGGGAAAAGGAACCAAAATCAACCTATCAAAATTTAAAAGGAGAAAAATTGGTGATGAGGAAGAATTTTATGCCAAGTTCTTTCTATAGGGAGCTTTACCAAAGGTTACAAACATTAACTAAAGGTTTTAAGAGCATAGAGGAGTACTATGAAGAAATATAGGTTGTCATATCTAGGGCAAACATGGAGGAAGATCGAGTACTGATAATGAGTTGATTTATTTATGGGCTAAACCTAAAAATTACCAATGTCACATAGCTACACCAATATGTGCAGTTGGAAGATGTGGTGCACATTGCTATGAAGGTACAGAGACAACTTAAAAATAGGTGGTGCACATTGCTATGAAGGTGCAGAGCTCTGTGAGCTTTCTACATTTGAGGAGAGGGGAAATGATAGGAATCAAACATGAACTCAAAATAAATAGTTTTTTACATAGGAGAGGCATAGAGAAGGGATTAAATAGCTTATGAATGGTTCAATTTTAGCACCAAAAGATGCTAAAGATTCATTAGAGAACATTGGAGGTTTAACATCCCGTTATCCCATATTAAGGGTTAGAACCCTGGAATACTATACATGAGAGATTATTGAGAAGTTAGAAAGTGCATTTCATGCTCATGCATAATATAACATATACACATATGAATATTGATTTTTACACTTTAAAATGATTGTACACGCATTCATTGACATTTTTCGGGTATAATTGATTTATAAATGTGATTTTTGATATGAATTGTGGATTATATGTCTTGGAAATTGAATTGGTGTGTATAAGTATTGATTTAGAATTTTTAGTAAAATTTAGGAAAATTTCTGAACTTTTGAGTAATTTTGGACTAAGAAAAAATGCCAAATGGCAAGATAATCGACAAATGGTAGTAGAAATAAGGTATGGATGACAATGGAAATAATTGATAAATGACTTTAGGATTTTTTTTAAAGTATCATTGAAAATTAGGAGACAATTGGATTAGAAATTGGAAAAAATAGACTAGTTATTAATAAGGGTCCAAATGGGACCATAGGAAGGTGATAAGTGGCAGTGACAAGTGTCACTACCACTCACCACTTTTCTTTTATGATTTCTCATTTTGCAAAACACTCTCCTTATAATCTTTCATTTTAACTCCTCTTTTCATCTTCTTCGTGGCTTTCTCTTCTTCTTCACGATTTTGATTCACCAAACCTTCATCAACATTACACCTTGCTTTCATTTATCAATTGCTACTTCCATCTTGTTGTCTCCTTCATTTGCCGCAAGAAAACCTAACCTATTCCACCTTCAAGATGATAATTGTGTGACATGAGAAGTTAGGCATTCTTGGTGTTTTTGAAGAGTTTGAAGTTTTTATCAAGTAAGTTAATACTTTGATCTTCATGGGTAGTCATAAATGAAACTAATATGATGGATGATTGGAGATTTATGATTTGATCATGAAATTTTATATGTGAAAATCATGAGTGATGAAATGAGCCCCTAAATGTCTTGCTTTTGCATATAAGATGATTAACCTTTCATAAGTGGTTGTAGAGAAGATTTTGAGATAAAAAGATTATTAAAAATGGTGTAGAAAGAAGTATAGAAATTTTGACTTGTAATTGGATGTTTATGTTCTATTTTCTTGGTATGTTACATGTATCTCTTAAAGTGTTGTAGAGATGAACTAACATGAGTTTAGAGCTAATAAGAAGAAGTACTATGATGTCTTGAAATGAGATGAATTAAGGTGATAGTTAGGAATGAAATGAAGGTGAAAAATGAAGTAGAACATGGGCAGAAAATTGATGATGAAAGTGTATAGGAAAATGTTCTGTTTTTGGTGTTTATGATCAAGCTTGGATTTTGATTTATGTGTGGATGATATTGAATTGAAATTGAGGTATAAATAAAGAGGTTATCAACTTGAAATGATGAATTATGAAAATGAATTGTTTGAGGCTTTATGAATAAGACATGTTATGGAAAAAGGATAAGATTTCATGAATGATGAGATTTAATTGAAAATGATGAATGAAATGAGGAGAGGTTTCAGAGTTTAAGGCCATAAAATTGGTAGTTTAATTAGTATGAAATGATGTTGTATTAGAGGATGTGAATTTTGGAAAATTTTATGTGAAATTGATGTTAGAATTATGTTAAATTCGTGTAAAAGGAGGAAGAAAATGCAGGGCACGATCGTGGCTCTCACCCCATGATCGTGGCTTGACAAAATAAGTTTCTATCATAATCATGGCCCTCACCCCATGATCGTGGCCTAGACAGAAAATGTTTTTGTCACGGCCGTGGCAAGAGCACCACGATCGTGGATAGCTCTAAAAATTTATGTCACGATCGTGGCAGGGACATCACGATCGTTGCCAGACCCATAGAGGAAAAGAGTTGTCTTTTGAGTAAAGTATGAATCAATCAATGTTAGGATGCTTCCTTATGAGGTATTTAGGCTTGAATGAGATCTTGAATGAATCTAGTTGATGATGAATGAGGTGATTAAAATGAGTAAAGTGTATTAGATATTAAAAAATGTTGGGCCCCCACCTCTTGTGAGACACGTGGCCGGCGTCCTAAGTGACATCTGGACGCGTATCACACAAGGGTGAAGTTCCCTCACCAGGACAAACCTTAACTTGAAACTTCATCTTGATCACTTCTTACCATCATGTCCCACGACTTGTACTCGGTCTAAGTCTTTAACTGATTCTTGATCTTTGAGTAGTGAATTCTGTGTTTAATTCCAAGTAAGTGACTGCTCAATTATACTGACTTAACTTCATCTTTATATCGTCTATGGCTAGCCCATCGTCTGTGTTTACTTATGGTCTGAGTTATGTCGTCTGGGTTTTATTGTCTATAGTTGACTTTCATCGTCTGAGTTGACCCCTATCCTATCGTCTGTCTTTCTACCGTCTGCCTTACTATCTTCTGTATTTCTATCGCCTGCCTTATGACGTGTCATCACAGACGATTCCTTACGTTTGTGTTACGACGTGTCGTCTGTGTTTGATGCATCTGGGTTTGGTGCATCTGGGTTCTTCCTTTGCCTCTGTGTGTGACGTCAGCACAGACGATCCCTTTAGTTTGTGTCCTTCCTCTGCGTCTGTGTTATGACGTCAGCACAGACGATACCCTTCCTCTATATCTTTATTTGCGTCTGTATTGTGACATCAGTACAGATGATTCCTTTCGTCTGTGTTCTTCCTTTGCGTCTACCTCACTGAGTGCAGACTTAACTCCTTCCAGACACTCTCATTCATCCAAATCCAAGGTCAGAAACACACAAACATAAACCTCAACTGCTTCTCAAAGCCTCAAATTCATTTGG
>JAOQMS010000005.1:21353215-21387090 GCA_027563885.1 Erythroxylum longipes
CTTAGTAATTTACCCAAAATACCCTTATGCATTCTTAATTCTTCAATTTAACTCTTCCAATTCCCATCAATACATGATATAAGTCCTCCTAAACTTGACTTAATAATTAAACTCCAATATGGAAAAATGATTTATCCATAAAATCACCAAATTCATTCAATTGATGTTTACTAAAAAGATTCGGGGTCCAACAAAAAATGATTGAAAGGTGTTGTTAATTGATTATCAAATGTGTATTAAGAAATATACCTAGGATTGTCATTGAACATGCATTATACATAATGCATATACATATGTATATGATTGAGTATTCACGTGAATGTGTAAAATAGTAATGTGTAAATGTGTGTGTTTGCATAATATAAAAGAGCAGTTAGAGCAACTACATCCAAACATTGCCGGGACCTCGAAGAAATAAGTTATCTGGAGCAAATTGTGAGTAACCTAAGATGGTCCCACTTTGATTATTTTTTTGTTAAACTATGTATTGAATTATTATGTGATGTGTATGTACTGATTCCAGAAATGGAATGTCCGAGGTGTTTGACACATGAATAACATATTGGAAGTATTCATTGAATGTGAATTTGACTGAATAAGTGATTCTCAACTTAAATGTTGAATGTTGGACCAAGGTCCAATGATAAATGTGAACGTGAACGTGAACGTGAACGTGAAAGTGTAAGACTGAGCATAATTGATTCACTGAATACATGTGATGCATTTCATTTCATGAATACATGACAACATAAAGGCAGTTGTGACCGAAGTTGCCATTGAAAAATAGTTTAAAGTTCATAATGTGGTAAAAGCCTCTGGCACATTATATAAAATGAGCCTTGTAACCCTAATAGATAAGGGACAATATTAATGAACCCGGTATCCACAACGGATATAGGACAGTGAAAAAGGCACTCGATCACAACAATGTAATAAATGAATGTGATTCTCGTGAACATTGCATATACACTTAATATATATGTTTTGAATGATTGTAATGTATTGTTGAATTATGTTGAGTGAGAAATGTGAAAATTGTGTACAAAATGTTTTGTAATGCTACATGATGATAAATGAAATGATGTGAATCATGTGAATAAATGAATTGATGTGTTACGTGAAATTTGTGAACCATCAAAGATGGTTAACTCACTGAGTTCGTAAAACTCACAAAAATTATAACGTTGACTTTTCATGTTCAAGAGAAATGATATAGCTTCTAAGATAATTTAGAAGAGATCTAGTACTACTTTTGAATAGAAGACATGGCTCAAAGGTCGTTTAGCTAGGACTGAAGGATTGTATTAACTTTTTGTATAATTCCTCATATCTGTAGCATGTTTTGTAAATAGAGCGGTAGACTCTGATAGGTCATTGATATTGTATAAATATGAATATTTTATGTAATGCTACATTGTAGATCATTGTTTATTAAATGAAATGAGGAATTTCGGTTTTATTCATTGTGATTATTATGTTTTTAATTTATGATACCATGAGTTAAGTGAAAGGGATATAGTTAGTGTGTCGTTTCCGTCAGGCATGTATTCAAATGTCTGATGGACGTATGGGCACAAATATGTGATGGGAGTAGGGTGCTACAGGAGGACTATTAAAAAAGAGTAAAGTAAGGAAGGAAAAAGAAGATCTTAATTTTTAATCGTGGATCTTTATGTTAGTAGTAAAGTTTAACTTCTTTAATAGAATGAATTAAGGCTATAATGTTGATCTAAGTGTAGGAGTAAACTATATAAAAGGGGTTGTCTAATTTAATTGGCACCATATATACTTATAAGTAAATAAGCGCCAATCTTTTATTGGTTTTATAGTCTAAAAAAGCATAAGCAAACTAGTGCTAGAGTTGAACTTATAATCGATGTAACTCATCTTTGTGATGTGCACTAAAATTTTTAGAATAAAATCAGTATCAGTTTTGAAAGTTAGAGCTATGGTAAACTCATACTTACATAGTTTTTAAATTTTAAACTTATATTTGGATAGTTATTATAGTTCATAGGTTTTTATGTTTCTATTTAAGCCTAAGGTTATCTTATGGATGTAAAGAGGACCTTATGTTTTATTTAACAAATTCCTTTGGAAAGTGTTTTCTTTATCCTTGTTTTTAGAGAAACTCTTATTTTAGGTTCTTTAATAACTATCGATCTTATCTAGCTCACTAGTAAAGATCAACCTTAGAATCTTACTAATCCCAATTCTTTTCTTTTTTGGAGTTTGGTGATTTAGGTCTTTTTTTAATTTTGTGATGGTTTCTATTATATAAAACTTATTACGAAAAATTGTTCCTTGGTCTTGTCATATTAATATCAAATCTTACTAGTCATAAAGGTAAGGCTTGGATTAGTTTCTTAGCTTCCATGCTTCCAATGTTTGTGTCAAGAGAATACTGTTAAAGTCACCTAACACTAGCTATGGAGTTTGAATGGAAGAGCTTAGAGTTTTCATTTTTTTTCAAAGAATGTTTCCTTAGAACTCATGGTTTATCATATAAATGAATGAAACTTTAAGGCAATCAAGGTCTTGATTGATACTAATCCCCAAGTGGATGAACTAGTCAGATGTTAAAAATCTATGCACCTAAAATAAGCCAAGATTATTATTAATAATACTCATTTCATTATAGTTTTATTGGTGATTGTCTAAAATATTCCAATTCTTACTAAGCATCCATTGGCAATTGTGAAGTTTATTTTCTTTGGTTTTAGTTTCCAAGAGACCTATTATGTAAGGTTTTCTTAATCACAGATAATAATATATTATCTTCCTTTTAGGAAATTTTTTCTCATAATATTCCAAGACAACATTATAGGAATAAGGTGAGGGAATGGTTCCCTTTCTTCTTTAATGTCCTTCCTAGTCTTCTTTTTATAATTTCATCACCTTTTCTAGATCTACTTAAAGGGCCATCCTTAACCATCCCCTCTTTTCATCTTACTTTTGATACACCATATTAAGTTGTCTCCAGGGCCTATTTCGAGGGGTGTCCTTTGACAAGTCTTAGTCCCCTTATCAGTCAAATATAGATCATGTGTATTTAATACCCAATTAAAAATTGAAGTTATGCTAATAATTGTGATTCCTATTATTTGTAGATCTAGTTTCATACCTCCTGAGCCATAGTTATTTTATAGAGCTCTTAAATTATCCTAGTGTGTTTCTAATGAATTATTTGATTTCTATCCATTTGTTAACAAAGATTGCTTTTCTTTCCCCATGTTCATATAGGTATTGGTAGTCTTTCAGAGCTTTCTACATTTGAATATTTTTTACATGTAGGATTCCAAGATTTTCTTAGTTGAAGTAGATAGTTTCCATCAATAAGTTAGTATAATTTATGATTCCAACTACCATCTTCAATAAGTCTTTTTAGTTTCAATGTATCAGGTAAACTTTTTAAAACCTCTACTTCTGGATAGATTCTGACATATCTTATTTTTTAAAACTTGTGGTATACTCATCCAATAATAGTGTCTTCATAATAGAGTTAGCAAGATAATTCAAACATACAGTGATCCAGTACACTAATGGTACATTGTGAAAGTTTATATAAATAGATATAATATTTCTGCTATTTTTTAGAAGATTCATTCATGGCCTCTATATTTGTAACAAGACAGGTTTGCCTAAAACATGCTAGGGATCTATTTCAATGACTTTTTCCACACTTGATTCACTTTCAAATTTAAAGATGAAATCCTTCTTATTAATCAGAGTTTTCTCAAGCCCTAACTTACCCTATCTAACTTTCACCCAAACTTGCACTTAGGGAAAATGGATTCGTTTATCTATGACATATCCAATTAGAACAATGTCCCAACATATAGAACCATCTCTAAGGACCTCTATAGATTGTGAGATTATAATAGAATCACTCTTTGACTAAGAAGGGAAAAAAATCAGTTTTTCTTATAGTGAACGATCTCCCACCACTTAACGCTATGTGTTTCTCAAATGTACTTAGTAAGTCCCCTCTACTTACAATTTCTTAAATGACAGAGAATGTGCAAGGGGAAGGGGATAAGTGTATCAGTCATTACAGGTTAAATTGCTAGATTTCTAAACTATAGCTTGGTGAATTATTGAAGTAACTAGGGTTAGTAAAGGAAGTTGAGGCCTTAGGAGGTTCTAAAGGAGGAGACACTATATTGGTTAAAGAGGATTGAGTCATCATTGTAGGTAAAAGGGGGTCTTTTTAGTAAGCTTGGTTTCTTAACTAATTTCAATTTTTTTAAAAAGGAACTAGGCCAAAACCATAGTTGGAAAAATATTACACTAAAAAGTCTCTAAAAGTGGTTAGGTTAAAGAACAATGAAAGTTAGAGATATAAAATCTTTTAATTGGAGACAATTACGAGGCATTTATCATTCATTTTTTAAAAAATTGAAATGAATAACATTTCTAGGCAAAAGCCAACTATTTATGCAAGGCGTACAAACCTAAAAACAGTGAAGCAAATGTCCAAGATAATATAAAAGCTATACAAGACAATTAACTAATGAAGTTGCATGCTAAAACCACAAAACTATAAGAACAAGTAATAATCACTAACTAGAATTGATCTACATATAATCTAGACATAAAGAGGCTCCCCTATAAGCTAGAATAAAACTTTGTACTAGTGTTCCTCCTTAGAGATTCAAGTGTGATTTAGTCTCTACAGAGAGAATCACATCAACACATCTTATCAGATCCATCTAACTTATCCAACTAATATTACTTTGAATGACAAAGTTGACATCTAAGTTTTTTTTTCCAAACATACTTTGATTTCTTTAGCATTATAAGTTGTACATTGGGTAACTAAGAGCTGGTTGAAGATGTTTAGCATCATCCTTACTGAGTTGTCTTAAGTTTGAGGCCCAAATAATGATGTGCCTCTAATTTATTGAGAGTGTCGTTCTAGATCAAGTTGGAAGAAGGGCAATTAAAAAATAAGTGATTAACAAACTCAATGAAGGCTAAGCATAGCCTATATTTAAGATTTAACATTGGAACAGATGCTCCCTTAATGTAATCAAGTGATGGAAGTCTTTCCCTAATAGTAAGCCATAATACAAAAGATACCTTGAGAGCAAAGTATTTTTTCCATACAAATTCACACCCACAAACCTTAGGTGTTGAGTATTTGAACAAATCCATATATAAGACTTATTAGTGAACAATCTTAAGGGGTGCCTTAACCAAATGACTGTGCCCTCTTCATTAGGGTTGGGTAAGTAAGCTAGGAAGTTACTTTGTCGTACTCTAGAACATATATTATAGCAAAACTAGTTACCACAATTGATTAAAGAACTTACTCTGACATTTATTGGATAAAATTGTCTTAGGTTGAAGATATTAAGGGCAAATTTGAGGGCCAAATATACCCCAAATATCATTATATGGCCATTTATTGTTGTCATTACCAATTTGGATTCAAAAAAAGGCAAAAAAGTGTCTCTAAGTTTCATTATCTGCAGCATACTCTGTAAAGAAATGTGCCTAGGCTTACAAACCCATAAGTTAGTAATGATTATCCATAATCTCTTGGCCAATAGAGTCTTATTAACTGCATGAACAAAGTGAACTCCCAAACCACCTTCGTCCTTATATGAGCAAATACTTTTCTAAATTACTTTAGCATGACTAGGCATCTATCTTATTAATATGTAGCTATCTAAAGTACAAATTAAAGGTTTCCTAGTTCAACAATCTCAAACGTTGAAATAAACTATTATATAAATGTTAATCTAGTCCTTCATTAATCATTTAATACCTGAAAACTTAATTATAATTTTGTTTATGAATAAGTTAGCACTAGTAGTATATCCATTTTTTTCCAATTCCAAGTAAAGATTAAATGGGTGATATTTTCACCTAATTGGAACTGGTTTATAAAATTGAGTTTCTTCATGATACACATCAACTCCATGTTTTGAAATTATTATGAATTATCATTATATCAAATTAATAATTTTCATATTTAGCATACTTTATTCAATTACTCTTTTTACTCAATACAAGATACCTAATTATGATACAGAATAATTAATTTTAATATTCCCTATTTACGTATTTTTCAGTTAATTTAATATATTATGTTTTACTTCTCATACTTTTTTCAGTTTCTCAATATTTCTTTTCACTATTTCCTTAAAGGAATACATCTATAATTTTCAGCCATTTAGTTTTGTCATCATATTTTTAGTAGTAAAAGGAATTCTATTAAAGTTTCGGTACATAATAGGACCAAAGTAAAAAAAAAAAAGTAAAATGGAAGATTGGAAAATTTTATTTTTTAATTGAACTTATCCAAGTGGAGAATTGATATATCTTATTAAACTAAAAGAACCAAAATAAGATATCAATATAAGTGGGAAGTACAAAATAGCTTGCCCTACTATAGGATGGGACCCCGGATAAGTGAAAATGAGTAGGTAACCATCTATTAAGTTCTTGAGAAATCCAAATTAACAGTGGTAGAGAAGGAATGATCGAAACTCTTGACAGAAATTACAAATGTTTGCATGACTTTATAAAAGAAAACCTTTTACGGGTTATATCGTGTGAGCAGAGGTTGTAAAACAGTTGATAACACATGTAAGAGCATCAGAAGGACAAGAATATGGTTCCAATCAAAACGGCAGCAGGTAGCATCGAGAAATAGAGAACCTTTTCAGGATGACTAAAGAGGAAGTCACGTCCATATATGTCAACAAAATATTAATCAACTTTGTCTTCATCTTCCCAAGAGAAAAGTTAAGGTTTGTTTTTGTCTTTTTGTTTTTTGGTTCCCCGGGACTGATGTGAGAAGAGAGGAAAGATGCCTTAGATATTTTTGGTTCTCACGGAGTCATGAGTGCGCTCTTGGTCTTGGACATGATGCTGGCTGGTGGGGCTTTAGAGGCCTAAAACAAAGACTCGTCGGTACATACTTACTAGAAAACATTTGTTGGGCGGTTAAAAGAACAATCCCATGTAACTAACCTGGCACATGGTCGGTGATTGGCCAAAACCACAACTTTTCTGGTTGGGTCCATGTCAATATTTATATATGTATGTTGTTTGATAACCCTTTTACGATATGCTGCATTCAATTATATAAAAGTTAAATTAACAATGTGTGTGTAATGCTACATATACCAACTTGCAGATTAGTGAAAGGGATATCCAGTATACGATGTACTGTTTACTTAATAGCTAGCTCCCTCCAACACATGAGCATCACAAAAAAAAAATAAAATTATTGGAGTGAAAAGGCTTTATAACTGATAGAAAGAGCCAAAATAAAGGGACGACAACCGCCAAATAGGTCCAGGCCACGGGAACTCTGTGGTTGTGAGATGGATTAATGCACTCCAACTACCACGTATATACATTACGAATGGGCCCTTTATTTATCGTCCCTTCTAAGTAGGCGGCCCCTCCAATCCATCATTCGAATCGATGCCTCCATCTCCATGCATGCTTGTCATCTATATGCATGCGGCACAGGAACAGGAGGAGATCCACTACCCAATGCTGCTGAGTGCTGACTCTATATCTCCAATATAAGACAAGAGACGAGAAGGGAAGGGCATTCATTTTCAAGATTTAAACCTTAACAAGGAGTTGACCTGCAAATTCCATTATTAGAAAGAGAGCGCTCACGGGTGGTCGCTTGCAGACCACCACATCCTCATCCTCCATTTACATGAATTACATTCTTATGTTATGTTACATGCATGATAAGTATGAGCTAATGGAGTATTGATTGGTATCAAGCATAAATTAAGTAAATGTGCCTGTACTAGAAATCAAGTTTACATACAAGAAGATCGCACGTCATACCTTGTTTTCGTAAACGATAACAAACGACTGACACTGTCCCTCCTCCTCGAACCCAAATTTTTTTCATTATAGCCAAACATGACTCTCATCTTTAATTATGTATCGCTCCTTTTGAGCTTTTCTCATCTAACTTACAGATTTTATTAATCGTCAAATTAGTATATTTTAGGTTCAAACCGGCTTTTATAATTTGAAAATTTTGTATTTTTATGATATTGTGTTGAAAACTAAAATAGTTATCTTGAAACAATTTGAGATAACCCCTTGTCAATTTGCATGCAACTTTGTGTATAAAAAAACAGGATACAGGATGGATTGGAGGAACGTCCACCACATATTTCTCTGCCATTAATTCTGTAAACTTCTTATCCTCAGCTTATTCTTAATTTCGTACTATACATACGATCAAGTGGTCTTTGACCAAATAAATGTGACCTCATATCTAGGGCAGTAGATGTGTATATTCTTGTAAGCACCAATATGAATATTTATCAACGGATGAGGCTTATCTATATCTATTCACATCAATGCTTTTGAAGAGTGCATGATTACCCAAAGCCTAGTAATATCTAGGTTCTCGTCAGATATTAAGCCTGGCTATGACTCGAGATAGGGTGTTGTTATTTCAGCAATAATGATATAAAGCAATATATTTGGAATTGGACAAATAAATATGAAAATAAGAATATATACGTGTGTGTATTGTTACGTTCTTGTTATCCATAAGCAGAAACTTATTAGATCTATGTCTCTCTGGTGCCCAGCTCTCTCTATCGAAGCTTTCTTATAAAGCTAATACGTATGAAGTGCAGCCAAGCAACTTTCATTTTGCTGAACTATGATATATGTTTGACCTACCATTGATCTTTTAGTTAATGACATCGTACCTGGAAGTAATTGAAGTGCTTTATGTATGAATTTTGTTAGGCATACAGTTTCAGCTGAAAATGTTCCAAAAGACAGAAAAGGCACGCAGAAAAGGTTCCAGTAGAGAATGTTGACTCGGAAGCCATTAACAGAAATATATATTATACTAATCCTTTATACCCTAGTGGGATGTTGTTGAATTAATGTTTCATACTATGTGCAAGAAGAAAAGATAAGGAAGTGGTAAACCTGTGCGAAGCAGACAAAGGTTGCTACATTACACATGTTTAAAAAATAGAAAATTCATTTAGAAGATTAAGCAAAATTACCAAAAAGTTCCTTTGTTTTCTAAACGTCCACTAAAACAATATTGAATTGAAAAGAAACCGGGGGAGTTGAAAAGAAAAGAACAAATTCTTTCAGAACGGATCATATAGTATGGGAACATTAAGTATATGTTCAAAACATGTGAAATTGAAGTTTTTTTTTTTGTAATTTATAGGCATCTTTCGCTTAGCGTATAATGAACTTTACGAAATTTTAAGTTGATATAATGGAGTATTATAGTTTTGCAACTCAGTGAGTCCATATAGTTTCTAATAATTGGTATATAAGAATTTTTAATTTTAGAAAGAGATATGTTGAATACAATATTTCTTAACAAAATTTATTGATATAACTCTTAATTTCCACTTTGTTTTATGCATTTCAAATTAAAATCGTAATTTTATAACAAAAAAATAGTACCAAAATTTTAAGAATTAACAAAAATTGAGTTGTTTAATATTGTAATTCTATTTTGACATCACTAGACACGTATAGCCTGTTGTGTTAAGATGTTCCTTAATTGCAACCAGAGCCTAGCTAGCCATCTTATGACCATGATGGTCTTTTCTTTCATTCTCGTGTCGTTATATGATTGTCTTGAAAATCGAACTAAGCAACAAATGATTAAGTAAATGATGATGAACTCTTTCTTCCAACGCGTCTCCGTCTATCATGGAGATAATCTTTGAGGGAATATAAATTGTAGAACATTCAGTCTAGAAGAGAGTAAATTGAGGTTTCCCAAGGTCTACTGTGAAGTGAAAATCCAAAAGGAGAGAAAGAAAATTGAAAATGAGAGGTCAACTGATTTGGAAGCACTCTAAACACGGGAAGAGAAGAGAGGGATGCAACTTTCAAGTGCTGACAAATCCTTTTCTTTTTTTTTTTTGGAATTGGCATATAACACCTATTGAATTCACAACAAAAGATGAAAAATGTGAACTCAGTATGAGAGGCAGCATGGTGGGTCCAGGACGTGGAAAGTGACGGTGTTATGACTCTATTAATCCGGTTAACTAGATTTGGTTCAGGAATCTATAATTTTATTAATATGTACCTAGTCAATATATGATGTTGACTTTCATAGAAGTAGGTGATAATAATAAGCCTAAAGTTCATCATTCTTGTTAAAATACATTACCTAACTGTAATTTCAATACCAATTAGATCGCTGAACTGGTAACCAAATCTTATTCTCCATGGATTCTGGTTGGAATTAGAGGACCCAACCACCATACCATTCACTGACGTTAGGGTTTCAGCTTCCAGTGTGATCTCCTTCTATGTATATTATTCAAAATTTCTCTTCTCAAATCTGAATCAAACCCTTTATGATTTTTTTCATTAAGAATTAATGATGACAGGAGGGGTGTCATTTTCATTGAAAATTCTCTTCTCTCTCTCTCTCTCTATCTTTTATAGTTGTCTTATCCAAGTATTGTCGTTATGTATCTGGAAGTAAGCAGCCTCTTATGTCAACAATGCAATGCAAAGACTAATCCAACAAAAAGATGCTTCGGGAATTTGATTTTCGTTGCACCAGTTTAAGATGAGACCCCAAAAGAGAAAAGGCAAAACCAAGAAACTGTCATTTCCGTAAATAGACATTTAGCCCCTCTTACAAGGAACTTATTAACGCTTTGTTAATTACTTTGCATTTTACAGAACCTAATTTAAACCTCCCTCTTTCTCTCTCTCTCTCTCTCTCTCCCTCTCCCTCTCCCTTTCCCTCTCTAATACCGATACATTGGATTCCTAAGGACTCGTCTTAATATGATTTGCTTTATATTTACAACAAAAAAGATTGGCTTTTGATCGGACTCTCCCTGAGTTGTTGACGTTGATCTAAAACGTTTGTTATCTTCATTTAAACCCTTTAATCGATTGTGAGCGAGCAATGTATTCTCTTAATTTTAAGGGAATATTGAAAATGAATTATGATTATCAAAACATTATAAAGAAAAAGCAGTAGTTTGTAGAACATACGTCGGGACCAAAAACATTCAGTCCCTAAACAATTCCTTAAAGTCTCTGCAATTATCAATTTGTTTGTTATTGTAGCAATTTGACCTCAGTTGTCATTTTTTTTTCAACAGCAATATTAGAATTGAATGTAAGGTAACTCTTACAAATGAGATGTTGCGTTTTGGAACTTTTCATTTAAGGGAATGATTGTGGGGTGAGTCCCATAATTGTTATCGATGCAACTATTTAACTGTTAAATGGTACTCTTCAGTTAATAATACAAGTCATCCCCATTGATTTTATTGTGAATTTGGTCTTTTGATGAATTCATTTTCATATTATCAACAAGTGATTTTGGCTCATATTAAGTTAGTCAATGACCCTATTTAGAAATTAAGTTATTGTTATCAACTCCAAAGCTTTATTATCCCTAAACTCTATGCAATTTTAGTTCATTTGTTTGTAATTTTAGCAATTTGACTTTGATTCTCATTAATTTCAACAGTTGTGAAAGAAATTAAATTAAGATGTAATAATACACAGTTAATTTTGCAGATTACATTGTTTTTATTACATGATAAAAGGATAGATTACGGATAATACATATTATAGTTACTTGTTTAATGACAAGTGATGCATGTCTTAATTAGATTTAACATGTTTTCAGTTTAAAATTATTCAATCACTGCAACTTAAATTCTTGGAACCTACATAATTATGATAATTGCAAGTTCACAAAATTACATATTCAATGGTAATTATTATGATATAACGACTGCGACACTAGTTAAAAAATTAAAAAATAACTATTTTGATAATCTTTATAATTATATTTAATATTGTTTAAATTATATTTGTACATTTTAAATTATTTGTTGGTGGCTTTCATAATTATCATGACTAATATTGTATAAATTATTTCTAATCGCTTTAAATTATTTATTCATCTGTAAAGATATATTTTTTTGGGTAAATCAGAAGAATTAATAAATGGAACAAAATATGTACAAAATGTTCAATACAAGTGCCACTGTAGAACATCTAGCTGAACTAAGCAACTAGCGGCAGGGTAATCAAAAAGAAACAAAAGGATGACATAAACCATGGGAGGATCAATGTATAACCAATCAATTCAGAAACATAAAGAACTGTACCAAAAAATCGAAGCATCGATAAGCTATGTGAGAAGCCTAACTAAAATAGCACAAGCCAGAAAATGGAAGCCGAAAGAGGCTTAAGGGAATGCCGATCAAGATATTTTAAATAATGCTGACTATAATAATCATAAAAATGTTAATAATGGAATTTAACTAGAGTAGGTTTAAATACTCACCTGAGCTTGATAAGGACAAATTAGTTACCTTTATGTTATTTGGTTCACAATACTTGAAGAAATAGAAATACAAATAACCCCATACAATTATACAAGAACGACATATAATAAGTGGGATCACAAAACAAACAAGATTTTCAGAACAAAAATCAGAACACAGAAAGATTAAATGATCAATGCCATGCATGCAGTTGTCATCAACAGTAGGGGGAAGATGTCACGGGTATCCCCTGATTGTCTATTGACTCTCTCAATACGTCCAGACTCAACCCATCCCCCACCAGTGCACATTTTGCTTCCCTTAGTCCCTACATCTTTACCTCCCTCCCAATCGCCTTCCTACAACTAAGACTCCTTTTCTTCTTTATTAATTAACATATACATGTCAATTGATCAGGTATATTATTTAGCCCAACCAATCTTAAACCAAAAGGAAATGACGATTTGATGATACCATAAGCATGTGTGCAATAACCAAATCTAATATGATATTTGAGAGTGATACATGCTAGTGATGTTGTCATTCGATATTTCAACATTTCACACGCACCGGGACACTAAAAAATCTGCAATACTACTCCAAATGTCATTGCTTTTTTTTTTTTTTTACATAATACTAATAGTAACACCATTCCCGTTTCTTATTTCTGTATTTAGGATGCCCTTCCTAAAATCCTACTTCTCACTTTTTCCTATCAATCAAATTTAACTCGATTCTTACCAACCCTAGTAGTATTGTTTGCATTGAGTAAATATATTAATTTTACGTCACATTTAAATATATGCTTTTATATAATATTTGTATTTTGGTACATTTTCAAATAAAAATATTCTAATGCCCTAGAGGCTAGCTAGACTACTATTTGTAGTTTGCTTAAAGATATAAGACCAAAAGCTCCACAAGATTCTACATTCCAGTATCATAGTATATGAACAAGAAACACTATCATCAAGCCTCAACCGGGAAAATTGCTACTATGATATCAATCCCATGGTTATTCAATTGTATATAACTTCACATGTATTCTATCTTTTTAATATCTCCAATTCATATATATACTTAAATGCAAATTGTCTTAATTGCTCTCCACAAACTCAATTCTAGTTGTAACAATGTTTTGTTCTTTTCTTGCTTTGGTGTTATTGCAACGCGTATTCAAACTTGATGACATCATCTAGTTTTCATTATGTCTGCATTTGTTTGTTTTTGCTATTTACAACCTACCAAAACTCAAGAAAAAGAGAAATTGACTAGGATTGCATAGCAAACTACATTGGAAGGACTTTCAATCACGATAACAGATAAATAAATTTCCCCAATCTATGTTTTCACGATTCCGCTTACAATCCTTCCTAATCACATGAAGGAAAAAAAATTAAGTTACAAACGATATTTTCCAGAGTTGCCTGTAGTTATATAGTCCGTTCTTTAATACTATTAGGTGTCCATGCCAATAATTACTCACATATTTGTCTTACTTATTCTGTTCATAATGACTAGTACATCATTGGCCACTTAATTATAATCATTTTATATGTTTAACAAAAATACTAATAGCAACTATTCTGCAAAGAAACCGCAAAAATTAAAATTTATACGAATAATTGTGAGTTTCCAGTATAAAATGATTTTGATTTAGGTTATTTAAATTATGTCACACAAACCAATTTGTAAAACCACTTCATTTTGACTCTTGAGATGTATGAAACTTAGCATTTAAGCTCTTAACTAATCCCTTACTTAAATAGCCCAGTATAAGTTAGGCCCCTAATTCCTATCTTTCGTTGACACATAATTATCATACGATTAGATTTCGCAATGGTTTGAGTAAGTATTTGAGGACACTGATAGTCTATTTCAAAATTCTTGTACGATTGTCTATCTCTGACATAAATCTTCTTCTAAACCTTTACAGTATAAAGGATACACAGTAAATCAGTAAAATCTCTGAAATTATAATGTAACTCTGGACCTTTTATAGTTTGCTTTTATAAAACATATGATGTTGAAATTAAATTCGCTTCTATATTTTAGGACACATTTCTTCTAATTCTATGTTGTACTTTATTTATTTTTTAGTTACATGTTGCATTTTTATTTTGAATTTTACTGTTTGTTACTATTGATTTACATTTATTTAGTTTTATTAATATTTATATTACATTTCAAATGTAATACAAACCAAAATTGGTAATTAGATTTAAATTGTAAACAAATTATATATTTTATTTAATTTGTAGATAAGGGTTTCATTTTGTTATATTTATTTGATAGTTAACATTTATGTATTTTCTACTTTACCGTTTCTCGACTTCATTTTTTTTTTTTTGCAATTCATATATTTGAATAATTTGAAATAAGATTTTAAAATTTAAAAAAAGAATGTAGAAGAATATTGAAATTAGGTTAAGACCAATATTATCCAATCCCTTAATTTGATTAATACCACTTGCATGCATTTTGTTTGTTATAAAAAACTGGTGTAGTAATCTGCCATGTATAACAACAAACATGGCGCTTTTAGTGTACGACTCTTTTAGGTAACCACTATAGTTTAATAGGGAGAGAGGAAAGGGGGAAATCGAGAAATTAAGTGAGCTAAATCAATTTGGCTCACTTAATAGAGAAATAAACAACAATAATCACAACATAAAAAAAAAGTAATAGTACTACGGTAGAAAATAAAAGAATAACGAAAGGTCCAAAAGAGACACCGCCAGAGGCTGTAGCGACCCTGTCTTCTCCTTTGAGATGTCGTTATCTAAACACCTCAATGCATTGCATTGCATACCCCTCCTGTACATGTAGGGCCTGAAAGCTATGTAGATCTTTCCATTAAGTCACTCGGTCTCTCTCTATTTGCTTTTCTCTTCTTCCTCTTCGTCTTCTTCTCCTCCTCTTCCTCTCTTCCTCCTCCTTCCTCTTCTTCTTAATTAATTAGAGAGACAAATTAGCCTCTTGTGAGTATTAGTATGTAGCTTTGACATTTAAACCATATCTTTCTCTTGTCTATTTATACAATAGTGATACCACCACTTGCACTTCTCATTTCAAGTATAAAAGCGAAAGGCCGAAAGCAAACTTGTGTTGTTTATTTATGACCTTTTCCTGATCATATATATATAAGTGTATAGAGAGAAATAGTGTTCCATAGTTTATGGCAATTTCAGGAACCATGAGCCTCAATAACAACACCGATAACAACAATAGCAGCAACAGCAACGACGACAACAAAGATGAACACGAGCATGACATGGTCATGCCAGGGTTTCGATTCCATCCTACAGAGGAAGAATTGGTAGAGTTCTACCTTCGCCGTAAGGTTGAAGGCAAACGTTTCAATGTTGAACTCATCACTTTTTTGGATCTTTATCGCTATGACCCGTGGGAACTTCCTGGTAAGCTTTTTATCCGATATATAATTCTTTCCTTCTTGTCTATTGTGGTCTTTTCTTCAATTCCCAAGATTTCAAACTGTTACTTCACTCGGAATTCCTAGACAAGCCATCTCAAACCATTTTCTTCGTTTAGTTTTTGCCCTCCAACTTTTCTCTGACTATTTATTTATAGTCATCACCCCCAGGCAGCCGCTGGAGGTAATTCAGAAGAAACACGACTAATTCACTTCTCCATTTTCAAGGCCAACGTCAAGCAAGTCCCTAATTTATCACTCTTACTTGCCGAAATTTCCTTGTAGGCAGCAATTAATTTGGGGAGATCTCTGTATTGCTTAAGCTGTTCGTGAATTCTTCAAGTTAATCAACAAATTCTTGCACCTTATGCATTCCTTTACCGTACTGGCTATTGCTTCAACACCTGTCAGTTGTTATATAGCTGCAAGTCTTCAACCTTCCTTTTCCTCTCTTCAAGATCGATCCTCCTATTAAAGAGGTTTCATATTTCTGATTCTTTTGCAGTTTCATCTCACGTTGACTATGAGGTTTCATATTTCTGATTCTTTTGCAGTTTCCTCTCACGTTCACTATCTCCATTTTTGTTTCTCTCTAAACTACTACCCCTCCTTCTTTAACTGACAATATCTTGACTCTTGTCAATCGCTGTTGTACTTTTATTTAACGTTGGATCATTTGAAGTTATCAAAATCTTCAGCTTCACTGGGCTAATTAGTTCTTAAAAGTTTTGTAGTGTTTTTAAAAGGATTGGTTGAAGTAACTTATTCTCCAATGGTCTGAATCACATATTTCTTTTCGTTTATTTCTTATCTTCTAATTGTTTTGGCTACAAGCATCCACCCATAATTGTGGAGTCATGCGTGCCATATCAAACATGCAACTCTACTGCATATATGCCTTGCCATTACCCAACTCCCACTGGTTGATTTCTTATTGTTTACAATTTGCTATGTTGTGTATCATCATCAGCTTTGGCAGCAATTGGAGAGAAGGAATGGTTCTTCTATGTTCCTCGAGACAGAAAATATAGAAACGGGGATCGCCCTAATCGAGTCACAACTTCTGGCTACTGGAAAGCAACAGGAGCTGATCGGATGATCCGAACTGAGAACTCTAGGTCAATTGGATTGAAGAAAACCCTAGTTTTCTACTCAGGAAAGGCTCCAAAGGGTATCCGAACCAGTTGGATCATGAATGAGTATCGGTTGCCCCAGCATGAAACTGAACGATATCAAAAGGTACATGGTTCATTTCTCTTCAAATATTGGATCTTCTTTTCTAAAAGATGATGCTTGGCTAACTGTTTAGCTTCTTCCATATCCACTATCCAGTGTACAATGTATAGATATATGAACATTGGTAGGTTATAATTTTGGACATAATTAAGTACTGTACCTCGTTTACTGTCGCTTGTGATATGTACCTTCTCTTCGTTCTTGAAAAAGTTCAATATAGCTTCCACCAAAAAGAAGTCGCCTTTCCCTTTTGCATAATCTATGGGAAGAACACAAAAAGATAACAACTTTGCATTCACAGTTAATGATTCGATTTCTGATTCATTTAATCTTCTTCTAGGTAGAGAATCGTAGCAAAGCATGCAATGACTATTAAATTGGGATTCTTCATATTGAATATACTGTATTAGACATAGAAATCGTTCCATCTTTTCTATTTTCATAACAAGTATTAATTTCCAATGTCAGAAGTCGCTAGCCTCATCTCTCTACTTTGAAAAGAAATTTTAAATTGGGATTATTTGCAGGTGGAGATATCGCTTTGTCGAGTCTACAAGAGAGCTGGGGTAGATGATCACCCATCACTCCCTCGTTCACTTCCATCAACAAAAGCATCTTCCTCATCGAGAGGAACACAAAATGAAAAAAAACAATCTCATCTAGTCACTGAAAGATTTAGTTCTTTTGGGGGACAATCGCAACAGATTGAGAAGATGAGTACTGCTGAAACTGATGGCAGCAGTAGCTCAGAAGTGACAACAGCTTTAGGACTTTCAAAGCATAACGCTTACCATCCAATCATGCTTCCAAATTCAATTACTATTGATACCTCACTGGGACTGCCTTCAGCTCCCATGGATGAAGATGGAATGATGTTTCTTAGCCAGTCTAAACAATTAGCTTCTTCTTTAGTACTCCCCAACTGCGGTAACCTTCTTACTGGCTTATCCTCATCAACCTCAGCTTCGTCTTCAAATCCTTCGGATGATCTTCACAGACTACTAAACTACCAACAAGCTCCCAATGTTCCTCACCATCAACAGTATTATGTTCATCATCCTCAGCAAGTGCCTTCCCAATTCTCTGGCTTGACCCCGTTTACGTCACAACAGTCACAACCAATAGCTCTAAACATGCTACCCAGCTTGTTATCAACTGCATTTTCAGACAGACTGTGGGACTGGAATCAAGGGCCAGAAGCTAATAAGGACTTCAACAATCCATTCAAGTAATGATTGATCGATTGCTATTCCTATTTTATTTACTCAGATGCGCTTACTAGCTAGGGATATGATCTAGTCTCCTCTAGTTATCTACTCTGATATGACTGATTAATAATAATATTTATTTGATACTGTATTAGCTGTAACCACGACTAGGCAACTTTGATGATTTGCTTTTAGTGTCTGAAGTCTGTACATATAGATAAGTATAAAGCTTGATGCCAGACTGCACAGGTTCTCGTGGATTGGTATCCCAGTTATATCACTCGAATGCTATTTATTTAACGCAGTAATTTAACTACATCAAATAGAGTACAGAAGTCATTGATAATTGACTCACTATGCTTCTATTATAGGAGTTAGGTCCTTGGACATGATTTTCACTGAAAGCAGTAAAAAGAGTTGAGGCTTTATGTATTGACAATGTACACATACATGGTAGTCCAACAGATCACGCCAGATTGTATATATCTCCCATTGCGGTAGTGGTGGTACGTCAACTAGTAATTAACTAATTATAAGAATAAAAATGATTTGGGAAATGAAGGCTGGAGAATCTACCCACTACCCTGTGACTCGTGGATAGGAAGTCGTAATAGGAAGCCAATAGGATTCATCTGGGTATGCAATTGGTAGTTACTACTATAAAGGACTCAAATCTGCATGTTCACAATTGTGGGCGGGTATACATTGAACACTGGATTTTAGTTTTGAGACGTCATCACATTGTCAGACCTCGAACTTTGCTCTTACACATATGACCTGACAGTCTTAGCTAGCCAGGTTTCCAATTTAATGCCTTTGCTTCTTCATTTGTTTTTTGCTACGACATACCTAAATTAGCAATGTCTGTATATATAGGAGGAACACTCGTGTTGGTATATATATCCCATAGCCATGGCATGTATCTTCTTTTTCCATGTTTAACAATCTACTGTCTATGCATATGTGATACTGATAAGTTAACTTCAATTAACATTTTTATTGATCTTGATATTGTATGTAACTATTGTTCAAGTAGCTAAAGATAGGATTACAGAGGGTTCTACTTGACTACTCTTCTTACCAAATATACATATATTACTAACACATTACATGATTTTGATGTGAATTTCAAATCTTATTGTATGAAATCTTATACTTAAACTTCATTCACTTAATGTCCTATGAAAATATAAATATATATAAACGAAGCTATTCTAGTTTGAACGCAACCCCTTGCAGGGTCTTACCAATATGGAAGGTCATATAAGGGCCTTGCTATCCCCTAGGATGTCAATGATGAAGCAAACGGACTAGACCTCTCCCAAGAAGAGTTCCTATAGTTACCTCCGTTTGTTTAACGTGTTAAGAATGTTGTAGTTTATGTTCCAATGAATCAAAATGTTGGAATTGTTAAAAATGGAAAATTTTTAACTCACCAATCTACTGGAGCCTAGAAAAATAGAATAGGCATTCAACAATACAAAGGAAAATTTAAACATTTCCAAGATGCCATTGTGGATGGTGTTCTCACACCACCTATGGAGTTACTCAAAGTTGGAGCTTTTGTGTGGTAGAGACTTGCATTTTCAGCTGTTCAAGCCTAGGCTGTAGCTAGGTAGAGTAAGAAGGGTTTAAAGAAGACAATGCTTATGGAATATGGTTCATTTTTATTTAAATTCAACTATGAAACCTATTCGAATGAGATACTGGAGCAAGGTCTTTGGCATGTGGGAGGTCAACCTATATTCATCAAAAAATGGAAGCCATGTATTGAATGTGATAGAGGAAATAATGATAGCATCCCCATTTGGGTTAATTTTCATATCATCCATTTGAAATTTTGGATTATTGAAGGACTTCGCTTTTTAGCTAGCTCCTTAAGAAAGCCAATATGCATGGATACATAAACTGCAAGCATGGAGAGGATCTGCTTTGCTAAAGTGTTTGTTGAAATTAAGAAAAATGTTGAACTACTTGATAGCGTTCCTGTTATGAAGCTGGGAGAGGTAGGGAAATTAGTAAGAATGGATATACATGTCACTTACCCTTGGAAGCCTAATAATTTCACCAAAAAATGGGTTGACACAAAAAGAACATTCAAAATTGGAGGATAAGATGAACTTATGGGACATGATCCTCGAGATGATACTAATACCAATATGGAAAAAATGCATAAAAAGGAAGTAATGAGATTGTGATTGATACATAAGAGGTGATAGGGGATTTTTATATAAAATCAAAAAACACCTTTCATCAAATTGCACAAGCTACTACTCAATGTAAAGACAATGATGACTCTAGAGCAACTCAGGATAGGTTTACCAAACAAGAGGAGAACATTATGGGAAAGGAAAAGGAAAAGGAATTTACCACTAGCTCTAGAAGAAAATTTGCTAAAAGGAAAGGAAAAATCAAATAGAAAGGGGAATCAATCACCTGATAGACATAACAGTACTCATTTGGAAAGTTAAAGGGTTGAATGACCCTCTTAAAAGGCAAACTTTGACAGAGGCCATTCAAGAAAAGAAGTCTTATTTTGTAAGACTTCTTAAAACTAAAATAAAGCAGCCTTATGTATAGTATTGCCACAAGATTTTAGGTAATAAATGAAAAATCCTCTCCAATCATGCTTACCACTATAATGGAAGGATCATTTGTTCTTACAATCCAAATAAAATCATAGTTCAATTAACCTGTGAATCAAATCAAGTTTTACATTTGAAGTGCCACTTTATAGAGTGCATACTAAGTTGAAATGACTGTGATTTATGGCTGAAACTTATTATTTTGAGGAGCCAAACCCAGTAAGATATTAAAGCCATATATGCTAGAATTATAGATCCTTAGGCAATAACTGGGGATTTTAACTGCAACTTACCTCCACTAGAAGTCGAAGGAGGTAGAAATCTGCAAGTAGGAACCTGTAGGGAACTCACAAAATTGCTGCAAAAATTTGGTCTAATGGATCTAAGTTAAACAAGTCAATTTTTCATCTAGACTAACAAAAAGCAAGGAGATTTGTTGATCAGTAAAAAGTTAGATAGAGTGATGGTAAATCAATATTGGTTTAAACATTTTCCACATTCTTATGCCCATTTTGGTGAAAACATTTGCTCTGATCATTCTTGGCTAAATACCCTGAGCTTTTTTCCCTTTAAAACATTAGGAACTCCTTTCAAAATTTTCAATGGATTAGCACAAAGTGAAAGGTTATAAAGCTTTCCAGCTTATGAAGAAACATAAACTTGTTAAGGCTGTAATTAAGGTGTTTGCTAAAGAATATACTAAAGGAGTATCAGAAGCTAAAAACAATCGAAGACTTGTTCAAAAAAATTGACATAAATATCCTTACAACCATGCTGTGAGAATATTAGAGAATCAGAGATTGAAGGAGTACAAGGAGGCCTTAGCATTACATAGTTCCATTTTAAAATAAAAATCAAAGTTCAATTAGTTAGTGGATGGAGGTGCTAACACCAAATTCTTCCACTCTTCTATCCTAGCCAAAAGAAGTAGAAACAAGATAACCGAGCTTTAAGATATAAATAGGGTTTAACATATTGATAAGGAAAAGTTTTCGGAAATTGCTCTAGATTTCTTCACTAACCCGATGGAATCTGAAGATAATAATACCCTCAGGGAATTCAACTCTAGCAGATTCTTTGAAAGATTTATTAATCAAGAGATGAAGGATTATATGGTGTCATCCATCTCACAATAGAAGATTAAAAGTTCTATTTGATTTGCATCCATCCAAAGCTCCAGGACCTGATGGATATTCTACTTGTTTCTTTCATGAGACTTGGGATATCACTAGTAAACTATTCATTGAAGCTATGCAAGAATTTTTTGCTTATTCTAATATGTTGAAGGAAATGAATCAAACATTTATATGTCTTGTTCCTAAAAAACAGAATCCCTCATCTATGGTGGATTATAGACCTATATTTTGTTGTAATACTATTTATAAAATAATTGCAAATATTCTAGCAAATAGATTAAAGATGGCTTTGAAAGATGTCATTGATCCTGCTCAAGGTACTGGGAGATCAATAGGAGATAACATATTGCCCATATAAGAATTAATGGAAGACCACACCTCAAGTAGAGCCATCAAAAGTTGTTCATTCAAATAAGATTTTTTGAAAGCTTTTGGCACCATCTGATGGAAGTTTATTAAATCTTGCTTACTAGCTCTAGGATTCCTAGATAAGTTTGTTAAATGGATAATGGAATGCAACATAAGAACTTTTTTAGCATTCTTATTAATGAAGCTCCTACCCTAATCTTTAGAAATACCACAAGAATAAGGGTTCTTTTTCCCCTTACTTATTCAAACTGGTTATGGAAGCTTTATCTAGGATGCTTAACAAACTCATCTCTTGTAATGGCATGTTCCAATACCATCATAGATGTAGAGAGCTGAGAATCACACATTTGATATTTTTTGATGATCTTATGTTGTTATATGGTGCTGACTTCCAATCAACTAAAATAATATTAGGTGTTTTAAAGTTATTCTCAGCTTATTCTAGATTGAAGGTCAATGTTAGCAAAATCAATATGTTCATTTCTTCTTTTGTAAGGAATCAATTTGAATTAACTAGGAGATCTAGCTGAAGAATTCAATCTCCTGCTTAATTCAATCCCCACCATTAAGATATCTTGGCATTTCTATTACTACTACTAAGCCAAAATTTATAAACTACATTCCTATGATTGAATCATACAAATTAAGAATCAAAGCTTGGTTAAACATGTTTTTATCCTTTACTGCTAGGCCCACTCTAATCAATTCTGTCTTAAATAATCTACATGTGCATTGGAGTGATCATTTAATTCTTCCTAAGAAAGTCATCAAGGAGATTAAGAAAAGTATCAAAGATTTCTTATGGTTTGGTTAAGTAGAAAGTTCAAAAAGGGAAAAGGTTAAATGGGAGGAGATATCTATCCCCAAGAAGATAAGGGGGTTGGGAATTTTCCATATCTCTCTTATACAAAAACTCCTTTTAAGTAAAAGGATTTGGAGATTATACATTGATAAATAAGCACTTTGGATAAAATAGATAAATGAATTTTACCAAACAAATCAAAATTTGTAGGAGTTGGAAAAAAACAAGGAACACTCTTAGTCCTTCTCACATATGTTGAAATTAAGAAACCTCTTATATCTTTGGATTAACCATAAGTTAGGGAATGGTCAAAATTTTTGTTTTCTGGCATGACAACTGGAATGATCATAATCTCCTATTTACAAGGAATGATCTCCTGCACTTAAGGAATATAATTCCTTTAGATGTTAGAGTTGCTTCATTAATACAGCATAGAGTTTGGCATTGCAACTTTAGAGGATCCTCTTCACTCTCTAATTTTCTACCTTAACTTCATCATTTTCATAGAGAAGACATCATTTGGTTTGCCAATACCGAGGGATATTTCATTAATGAATCTAACTATAAAATTTACAAAACTAACCTGAATAATAAACATGGTAAGAGATAATATAGAAACAAACTTTGAATCCCAAAGCTTTCTTAATCAGCTGGCTAGTGATAAAAAAATAGGATCAAAACTAAGAATAGGTGGTTTAGTTCTTATGATCCTATTTGTGTCTTACGTAAAGAAGAGGAGGAAGATATGAATAATCACTTTTTCCAATGTAGGTTCTCTAAAGTAATTTGGAATAAATTGATGCATATTTAATGTAGCCTTGCAAGCATATGAATGGAAGAGAGTCATGGAATAGGTTACCAAAAAGGTAAAGGAACTCAAGTAAAATGGTGAGTTGCTCAAAACTTCTTTAATTTCAACAATCTATTCAATATGGAGATAAAGAAACAATAGTTCATACAATGGGGAAACTACTAAAAAAACATCAGTTAGCTAACAACACTCTAAACTGGATTAAAGAGATCACAGTATTAAGGAATGCACAAAGCAAGATCACACCTAGCATGAAGCTTAGATGGAACTTTTGAAAATTGTAACTTTTTTCTCAGGTTTTTGTAACAAACTATAAATTGTTTGTAAATGGTCCTAAATTGTAGTACTGTAATAGCTTTTTCTAGAGTTTTAATAAAATCTTCATTTACTTTCAAAAAAAATATATGTAAAAGAAATTGGAAATTTTGTCCAAGTTATTGATAAATTAGTTAGCTCTAATTATCAAAAACACATAATACATATATGTAAGCTTTAATTCCATATATTTAAGCTTTAATTCTAGGATTATGTGAGTTATATATATATATATATACATATATTTAAGCTTTAATTCTAGGATTATGTAAGTTATACATATATATATATGTGTATATATAATAAAATCTTCATTTACTTTCCAAAAAAATGTGTGTAAAAAAATTTGGAAAATTTGTCCAAGTTACTAATAAATTAGTGAGCTCGAATTATCAAAAAAACATGATACATATATTTAAGCTTTAATTCTAGGATTATGTATATATATTCCAAGTTAGTGACAAATTAGTGAGCTCTAATTATCAAAAACACATAATACATATATTTAAGCTTTAATTCCAGGATTATGTAAGTTATGGAAAGATATATATATATACATATATATTGACTTCCATGGATTATTCATGTGGCCTAACGATTAGATTCCTTAATATTTTCATAGTTAATTTCCTATTACCTCACTTTAATTACTTGGTCGAAACATACTATGAAATGATTACGCATTTTGTTTCGATAATATCCATTGATAATTCTATGGAAACTATATACAGACACACTATATACTTAGAAGATATTGGCTAGGATGAACAATGAGGCTAATATAATTGTTTTTGTAGAAGTTCAAGTCTTATATATTCATGTATTTTGATAACTCCTAAGACACACCTTAACTATTTCAAATTATGAGTTTGAGGTTTTAATTCAAACTAAATAATGAATTATTAATCATTTCTATTAATTGAGATCTATTAAAACTTATTTATTGCAACAAATTTAACAAATGATATATTTGACTAATTATCTCTACAGAGAGCTTCCACCTAAAGAAAAGATGGGAAGATATTTTTATTAAATTTAAATTATATGACTTTTAAAACATAACTACACTTAAAAATTAAATAAAAATAAAATAGATAAAGGAAAAATTACTTTAAAATGCCTGTTATAAAATCAATTATAAAACCAAAAATAAAGTTGATGATTCATATTAATGTGTCAGTGGATATGACATATTTAATTTAGGGATAATTAAGATTAGATCTCTAAACTCTTATATAAACTGTAAAAGGGATTGTAGACCATTTAATATAAGTCAAAATCCCTTTTTTATAATTTTTAAATGATTATATAAAAATTCTCATTTATCTTTAGTTTAACTTTCTCTCATTTTATTTCTGTCGTGGAGTTCTCCACTTATAGCATAGTTTCTTATAATGGAAAAGAGGATTAGTGTCAAAACTACATGTAAAATATAAGAAACCATAATTAAAAAACATCTTAAAATAAAACTTAATCATATTCATGAAAATGTAAAATAGAAAATTCTAAAAGCCTTTATTTCAAATAAAAATGATAAATTAAAGAGGTCTAAAATGTTAAAAGTAAATTAAGTTTTATTAACAAAAACAAAAAACATATGTTCTTAAGAAGTTATGTTCCTTTAAGCGAATTATGTTAGGATGATGAAGTATTATATGGTTAATATGTGGGAAAAGAAGTATTTGGAAAGGTCTAAAAAATTACTTGAATATTTTGTGTGTCGAAGGAAAATTTAAAATAAGGTATAAATATACTTATGTATTCTAGATAAGTTGTCACATTCATTTAGACCAATTACTACAAATAAATAGCTAAGTTGACTAATTCCTTTATGTTAGTTCCATCACCTTAAGAGATGAATATGTGTCCTTTACCAAGTTTTTAGTAGAATTTATCCATTATATGAAAAAAAAATTGCTAGCTACATATAGGTTTTGGAGTGTTGTAAGAGGCCTATTAAACTTATTTGGCTCATATAAGTGGTGAAAATTTTTGGAACAAGTTATAATTATGATTTTACCTTTCAGGTAAGTTGACTCACTCAATTGGAGTAGTTGCATCACTTTGAGAGTTAAGTGTGTGTCTTTAGTAAGTGTTTAGTGAAATTTGCCTATTATGTGAGAAAAAATATCAATTACATATAGGGTTAGAAGTGTTAGAAAAGGTCAAGAACAATTAGTTGGCTCCAGTATGTTAGGAGAATTTCTTAAATAAGTTGTGTCTATGCTTCTATATTTCAAGTAGCTTACTTCACTCTCTTAAAGTAATTAGCTCACTTTAAAGGATCAATTGCCCTAAACTCATATATTAGTTGCATCATCTTAAGAGTTAATGTATTCTTATCCAAATGTTTAATCAAATTTGCTTATTATATGGGATAAAATTAGTAGTTATATAGGGGTGAGAAATACTGGAGGATGTTTAGAAGAACAACTTAGTTCTTAATTATAGGGAGAAGTGTAACTTAGCTCTTAATTATAGGGAGAAGTTACCTCAATTTGAAGGCTTAGGTGTCTCACTCTCTTATATCATTAGGATCATCTTAAGAACTAATTTTTGTATTCTTTATTAAGTGTTTAATAAACTTTTCCTATTATGGAAGATGAAATTATTAGTTACATATGTGGTGAGAAGTATGGGGAGAGACCTAGAAGAATTACTTGACTTATATTTGAGGAGAGAATAAGGTATGCTTATGATTTTATATTCTTGGTAAGTAGCCTCATTAATTAGAGGAGCTACTTTACCTTGAAAGAGTAGTTGCACAACTTGAAAAGTTAACTGTTTCTTTTTTGTGAGTGGTGGAATTTTTAAACTGTATCAAAGTCAATAATAACAACTTACCATTCAAATTTTAGTTTATATAGGACCCACTAAATTTAACTAAATATTTTCACAAAGATGATGTGACAGCTAAAAAGTTACATTTATAAATACTCCTTTTGATACTATGATAATAAATTGTTCTAAGTATCATGTTGTCAATTATAATTTATAATCAACTTATAATTGACATGTTTATCAATAACAAGGGAAAAATTATAAAACAAAATCTCTTCAAGTTAAAACATTTTATATTAATGGTAGTTATAGCATAATTGACACTTATTTTGTAGTATGATTGATTATAACAACTTTCACAAGTCATATAAGTCACTTTTATTGTATAAAACTATTTTTAGAAAAAAGAAAGCTAATAGAAGGAATTCAATCCTTCATTTAAAGAGAATATAAAAAATTAGAGAAAAATTAATATCAATATGCTGAAGAATATAATGAAAGGTCACTCATAAGTTGAAGTAAATTGCAAAAGCTTAGATAGTAGAAAATTTCATAATGATAATTCATGAAAGATGTCTTCCCCAATCTTTCTAATATTGAAAGAGAGAAAAGAAAGACAAAGAGAGAAAAAGAGAGAGAAATTAATATTAGGAAGGAGAAGGCTTATTTAGTATAAGTTCAAATGGACTCAAGTCTAGTTAGAACAATTCAATCTATGACCTTTATCCATACTTTGAAATAGAGTTATTAATGATTTTTAAAATTTATCATCCAATTAGTAGTATAATTGATATATAATATTAATATTTCACACTTTACTATATTTTTCTTTAAAAAATAAAGTTAAGAACTCTATCATTTTTAATAAATTTTATAATATTTATGTCATTTTCTTTAATAGTTTATTTTCATTTAATCATCTTTAAAAATATTTTTTACTATACAATAATTTGTATTTATTTGCCACAGGCTAATAAGTAACTAAAGACTATCTCTTTGTTTATTTTAAAAATCTTACCTATGAAATTAAAACTAGAACATCACTTTAAAGAGATTTCATTCAATTATAAAAGACATAAATAATAGTTAACATATGTAATTTCAAGTAAAGCTAAAGATAAAATTTATCGTGTAATCTAATAATTTTGGATTAATTATTGTCATAAAATTTTTATTACTTAAAATTAATATAAATTAATCTTATTTAGATATTTTACAATTATTATTATTTTCCATTATACTCTTAATTAATATGACTAATAATATTTTTATGAAATATTTTATTTACTAAATTTATTTTATTTATATTTTCTTATTTTAATTTAATATTTTATTATTTATAATTTTAAATTTATATGACGAATAATATATTTTTAATTATTTATACAACAATTAATCGTTTATTAAATCAATGGGCTTTTTAGTAATTTTATCTCTTTTCAGCAACTGCAACCATACTTGCCAAACACCTATTTTCACGTTTCAACAGTTACCAAACAGCAATACCAAACACATAAGTACTTACTGAGAATAAGTACTTATCATTTTAGTAGGTTGATTTCAACAGGTTATCAACCGCCACCGCTCCCCCAAACCAAGCCTTAGAATAGGTGAACAATGTCCAATTATCTCTATAAATCTAATTCCCATAATTAAGTTGTTACCTTTTCATATTGAACAAGAGTTATTCTTGGACAATTACGTTTTTCACAACTGAAAGTTAGAATAGTTGTTCTCTATGAGCAATATGTCTCCACACACTTACACTGAAGAGGACAACTATACTCCCAATAATCTTCTTGTAGACATGATAAATTCACAATCATATCCAAAACAAACTCTTTGAATTCATCTTGAAAGTGAATCTTTAAATTTCTCGTGGCTTTTTAACTATACATCAAATGTATTAGTAAAGGCACTAGTTCCAATTAGATGTATTGTCATGAGATTTTAACTTTCCAAATTTCATCCTACTCCCACTACTTATCTTAAGAACCATTTTCTTATATGTATACAATGAAACAAACATTTTGTTCAACAGGTCTATAAGATTATATCCAACCTTTTGAATATCTCATAACCTCTTATTACCCATTTTAGTTCTAAACTTAATGGATAATTCTGTTAAAGTAGTGCCGTAAACGCAATCACCTTTAGTACGTTTTGTACAAAGTTGTGTACAAACTTTGTTTTCAATAATAAAGAAAAGCATATTTCATTAATTTGGTGTTCAATATTTTTGAATTGATATTGATCTATAAGCAAATTAACGAAGTCCGTGATATATGACATAGCATGAAGGAAATTATGATGCGATCATACTACTGAGATTCCTATCATATGTAATTATGTCAATATTTAAATTATCCCTAGTTATAGGATTAATGAGACTGGACATCGTTAATCCGGATAGACTAGCACATGTCAAACTCTTTGATTTGATCAAGCAGTGGATCTCAAAAACTGTAAACATGAGATGTTTAGAGTTGAGATATGGATGTTTACTAGAGGTAGTAAGTACATTGGATGACCTACCATGAGATCATCACATGGATTTCCTCTTCTAATATCAGTGATAATCTCATCATAGCAATGGTGCAAGTATCCTTAGACGTGAGGTACTCAAAGATATCTTGGATACTGATTCTGTGCTTTGACTCCATTCCTTGTTGCCTTGCAGAGGTCGCTCATAGGGTGGTGATTGAGTACATATTGAGGTATTCAAAGGTAATTGAGTAGCCAATAGAGGATTCATGACTTTTGTGATAGCAGAAGATGATACTCACAGCCTCTTGTTGGGGTCATTACTTGGAAATCTCTAGCCGGAGTACATGTGTCATGAAAAATGCCTTCATTGACATATAGAGTAATGAGTCCCAGGATGAGAACTGATATCACTTGGGCTAGATTTGACGTAGTTAGTCTAGTGAGAGTTGACACTTTGCCCATACTCATAACCAAGTGGGGTATAGCATAGTAAAAGGATAAATTGCACAGCAATTGTCTATGGGAGGGTTTGTGAGATGGTTCGTGACAAACATGGGTTCTTTCGTCAAACCACTTACTTTCCGGTCAATTGGGGGTCATGATGTGTTGCTAGACGCCGATCATGAATTGCTTGGATTAAGTGTTAATCCAAGTGGCCAACATAACCGGGAATCTAATGGGTCACATGCATAAGAGTAACTCGGAGGATTCGTAAAATAGTTTTGGATAAAGATCCATTATATAGAGAGCAATAGAACCAAATAGATCCCGATGAGATCGGGATATATCCTGATGAGATCGCGATGTCGATATTACTGAAACAAGTCTACGGTGTTTTTTCCACACCTAGGACCCGATAGGACCAATCCTAATGTGACTGGACCACCTTAGCATTTATATATATATATATATATATGTATATATCCCGATTAGATGGTGACATTGATATTGCTGAAACAGGTCTCCGGTGTTATTTCCACACCTGGGACTCGATAGGACCAATCCTAGTGTGGCTGGACCACCTTATATATATATATATATATATATAAGATTTGTGCAACATGGAAGAAGAAGGGAGGTTTCTTTAAAGTGATTCATTTATTGTCTTTAAATGATAAAAGACAAAAAAACAAAAAGGTTAGTAAGATGTTTATAATCATTTAAATGGTTTTGAAAAGCCATCTTCTTCACGATTATCATCCATCTCTCTTCATCTTTCTCATTTTTTCCTCTTCATTCTCTCTACACGGTTTGCTCTCCATAGAATAAAGAAAAGAGCTAGCACTTTTGTCTTTGTTCTAGCAATTTTCAGATCAAAGAGTTTGATTCAAGTAGTTTCTCCAATCTCTGCGTGGATACCGTTGGAGACAATATGTTTTGGTCATTATGGTTTACGACAACTCGACTAGTAGAAGATCGAAGCACGAAGGAGACTAATCATAAGGTGCGTGGTTATTATATGAATGATTGATTTATGTAAATGCCATGAATTCCTATATATATACGTGTGTGTTATGAACATGTACGTGAATTAGGAATTTTCACCTAGGTTTAATGGTGTTTCCTTATATAGGCATGTAGATCCCGGACTATCGGAAAATCCCAATGGAAAGGAGAAACCATAACATGTGTGATGTTGCCGATTGGTTGTGATAGTTATGCATTCTGATTGTGTTGAACACAAAATCAGTATAGAGATATTGTTTTTTAAATTTTCTTGCCAAAATTTTCTCATGAGATGTTTTTGAATATGTTTGTGGAAGGAAAAAATTTAGCAATATTATTTGATATGTTTTTCTAATTAATTCCTTACTATTCTGGTTGTTGTGTTTATGCACATTACATGAATAGGCATGCTTGCAAATTCGATAATAAATTCTATAAAAAAAAATTTTGGGATTTTCTTTCAACACCCTCTTTCTAAGATGTTTATAAATGTCTACGAAGATAGAAAAATGTTTTCAAGGTGATTGAATATTTATTTGAGAATTTCTTGTGTGCTGTTGGGAATGTTTATATTGAGGAACACAGATTCTAGATTAGCTTGGTTGCTGAGGTTGGTTGAGTTTTTCTTGGAAATAAATTCTAAAAACTTTTATTGAATATTTTGGGAACATTTTATAGCCTTTGTAATTTTCTCAAAATTTATTGAAATTTTTTCAATGATTTTTTAAGAAAAATATGGAGCTAGACAGTTTTGAGAAAACTGTTGGATCTGGTTTGTTTGAAGTGGTGATTGTGTATTTTTTGGTTTCAATGCCTAGGATCATTCTTATTTCATCAGAAATATGTTACTCTAATGTTTTATGCATGCCAAACTGATTTTCTTGAAATTAGGTTTCCAAAAATTTTTGGATGTCAAAAATGTCAAATTTGCATCTTGTTGGTATATTTAGTTGTCTTAATTGTTTTAGCCGTCACAAGTTATGTGACAGGTGCCGAAATAGTCTTGATGAAGTGGAGATTACCTAGAGATACTTAGGGTGATAGTTTGATGATCTCATATTATTTGGAAATCTAAGAGATTAATATTATACTAATCTATTTCGAGTATTTCATGTCTAGTATGACTAGATATGACAAGCATGATAAAATTAAAGTGTTTAATTGTTACATTAGAGTAAAGGGTATTACACTTTGTATACTGGTATTTTGAATTGGTATTGAAAACATAAGGATTGAGAAATTAGTCGATTCCAACATTAGAAAGCAGTTCGGTTCAAGAGTTGAATTGAACGTCAAATCTTTAGATGCATAACACGTCGCAGCCTATACAAGAAAACCTTGTGAGATGGTTGCATTAAAGAATGCATGCTATGGTTGCTTAGGTGGGATGATGGATGGTTATGGATATAAATTCAATGTGATTGATGAAACATCTTAAATCATACCATATAGTCATTGTGACTATAATCCTACTACTTAGATGAGACTAGAATATGAAATCCCTCACACATAATATGAAAACTAATGCCTTCCAATAATATAGGGAGAACCAGAATTCTTTTAAAAGTTAGGGTTGTTAGGTAAACCCAAGCCTGTTCTATACGGATATGTTCGAACTATGGAAATAAGATTTTCAGATTAATGGGTCGATTTTCACTAAAAGCGTTGATTTGTTGAATAAACTCAAGGTCAACGTACACAGAAGCGCAATTAGGTAGCGTACATCAAAAGTATGTGCATCAAGAGTTGATAACCCAATGTGTGTGCATACATCACAAGTTGATAGCACTAGACGATAGTTGCAGCTATGATGCAATTGATATGATCGATATCTACCGATTGACCTTAGGTGGCTTGTTAGGTAAACCTAAGGTCATTCTTATTAATGTCATATATCGACCCACTAAGACACTTTGTCATAATTTTTCTTGTATTCGTAGTGAAGGCTATGGATTCTTTGAAACTAGTGGGAATTATATGCATGTCATGCAAGTCGTTATGATCATGCGTGTATTCATGTTCTAACATTCTTTCTCTCTTCACATTTAGGTTGACTGAAGATGTCTTCCAATGTGAATTTGCACTCACTTATGGATTCTAATAAATTAAGTGGACCTAATTTTCTTGATTGGCTGAGAAATCTGATAATTGTTCTCAAATCTGAGGAGCTAGGCTATGTCTTAGACGTTCCACTTCCTGATCCCCCTCCTGCTGATAATTCTGATGAAAATCAGAAAGCATATCGTAAGCATCTCAAAGATAGTGACATGGCTACCCGCATTATGCTAGCCTTTATGTCACCTGAGCTGCAGAAGTAGCATAAGTCTATAGATGCTAATACCATAGTGTTTCATCTTAGAGATCTTTTTAATGAGGAAGATCGGTCTGAAAGGTTCGAGACGTCGAGGCTGCTCTTCACAATTAAGATGACTCCGGGGACATCTGCACTGCAGTATGCACTGAAGATGAATGGTTATATTGAGAGGTTGGCCGCTTTGGGTTTTATTATGGACTATGAATTAAGTATTGACTTAATTCTGGTTAGATTGTCAGATAGTTATTCACGGTTTGTGTTGAACTATCAAATGAACCAAATCTCCAACACAATCCCTAAGTTGATCAATCTACTCAAGACAGCAGAGCAAGCTATCAAAAAGGATAGAAAGCCAGTGCTAGTGGACTCTTCTTCTTCTGGCTTAAGAAAAAATAACCTAAGGAAGAAAAGCTCCAAGAAACTAAAAGGAAGTGAGCCAAAAAGAAATCCAAAGAGACTACGCCAAAAGGAACTTCCTTCCCTTGTGGCAAGAATGGCCACTAGAAGTGAAACTGTAAAGTCTGTCTAGAGTCCTTGAAGAAGAAGCATGCATCAGATTGTTGGCCCCGAATTTTATTTATTTATTTAAGCATGATTTGAATGAATTATGAGGTTTTGATAAATTAAGTTTTTGGAGTTAATTATTATGTTAA
>JAOQMS010000005.1:21389987-21415052 GCA_027563885.1 Erythroxylum longipes
ATAAGCCTTCTCCCGGCTGCCCGCTTGTGGCACACGAGATCTGAAAAGTGGACTCGTTTTGTTCACGGAGTAAACTTTGGTTTCTCTGTTTTTTTCCACGGAACCCTCGAGCCATTTGTTTGTGCATTTGCATTTTGATGTATTATGGTAAAATCGAGTGTTATTCTTTGATGTTAAATTATATCCAATATGCCCTATGCATTGATGTATTGAATTGTGAAATGTGAATTGAAATTGCAAGTGCCGAACTGTTATTTCTAGATTAACATAAGAAGTGTATGCCTATATGAATGTGTATGTACATATATATATATATATATATATGTTTGATTGTGTGGCTCGTTGCCAATGACTTTAAATATATTAGCCACTGAGCTGTGTAGCTCAACCCAATATTTTTCCCAATCCTCAGGTGCAGATCGAGAAGATCAGTGAATCCTTGCAAGGCATTCGGAACTCTAAGATAGCTAGAGATCGTTTGTATTAAGTTAGTGACTATTTTGGATAGCTTTATAGGCATATCTAACGTAAGCATCTTTTGTATTTTGTATTAAGTGGATGTATATGTTGATATGTAACTAGAGCTCGATTAAACATTTACTTTGTTTGGAAATGGGAATGAGAGTTTGAGTAATTGCTGTTGTGTATGATGATGTTATTTTGAAGTACATAGTAGTTGAATAGAGATGAAGAGATATGACATTTTGCAAGCTTTCATAGGTGTAGAAATTGTTTTTTTTAATTCAAAGAAGTAAAAATGTATCATCTGTAAAGACGAATCGTCTGTAATGACGTCATCTTCGTCTGTGATGACATCATTTCGTCTGTGAGGATGCATCGTCTGTAAGGATATATCTTCTGTAAAAATGTATCGTCTGTAAAGAAGATTCGTCTGTGATGACATCAACTTCGTCTGTGGTGACGTCATTTCGTCTATAAGGATGCATCGTCTGTAAAGATGCATCTTTTGTAAAAATGTATCGTCTGTGATGACGTCACTTCGTCTGTGATGACGTCATAGGGTCTTAAGCGTTGCATTGTCTTAAGTTGACTTTGTTTCGTCTTAAGTTGACCCGCTTCGTCTTAAGCATTGCATCGCCTTAAGTTGACTCGGGTTTTGTTTGCCATTTTTGTTTCGTCTATTCCTAACTTCGTTTACTTTTTGCTTCGTCTATTTTTAGATGAACTTCGTCTACTTTTTGCTTCGTCTATTTTTAGGCGAACTTCGTCTACTTTCTGACGAACTTCGTCTACTTTTTGCTTCATCTACTTTTTGACGAACTTCGTCTACTTTTTTCTTCGTCTGCTTTCTGACGAACTTCGTCTACTTTTTTGCTTCTACTTTTTGACGAACTTCGTCTACCTTTTGCTTCATCTACTTTCTGACGAATTTCACCTGTTCCTTGCTCCGTCTACTTTTGTGTCGTCTGTCTTTTGGGTTTCTTCTACTTTTCACTTCGTCTGTCTTTTGTTTTCGTTTTGTCTCCGAACAGTTGGGCTCTAAAAACGGGGTTCAACACATAATAATTTTTACAAAGTATAAAATGGTAAACATGGTTCAAAATAAACATAAGACAACTCAATCAATCCATACAAAAAAAACATAATCAATTTTTAACAAGAGATTTGACAAATTAATATGTTAGAGCGCCCTACTATTCACTATTCTTTCCTCACTCTTTGTTTTTCCCTCACTATTTACTAATTAGACAAATTAATATTTTGCCCATTCTACTATTCAATCCTTTAACACCTTCTTTTATTTTAAAAAATTATTTACGACGAGGGCAGACTACATAACTTATTTTTCTGTCTTACTAACCAATCTCTGACTTCAAGGCCTAGTACTCAGTATAATAATAATAGACGCAGAAATTATGGCAATCTAAATTAGTGAGTCGATATTCAATATTCACTTGAAACATGTCATTACTATATCCTTAGGCCACTCACTATTCACTTGAGATATGTCGTTACTGTATACGCATAAGTCTGTTCCTCTCTTCATCTTCAGCCTTCAACAACTATGTCAGCTATAAGAATGCTTCTTCTTTTCCCAAAAACCATTTATTCTCACGTCACTCACTATTATCCTCTCTCTATTAAATACTCATGTCACTATCATCTATCTGCTTCTTCTCTTCCCAAAACCTAGCTATAATCACGTCACTCACTATTATCCTGTCTCTATTATATACTTACGTTATTCAATCCTCTCTCTATTTTATACTCCCGTCACTCACAGCTTCTTCTCTTCCCAGCTATACTCACGTCATTGTGTGCTTCTTCTCTTCCCAGCTATATTCATTTCACTCACTATTATCCTCTCCCTATTATATACTCACGTTATTCAATCCTCTCTCTATTTTATACTCAAGTCACTCACAGCTTCTTCTCTTCCCAGCTATACTCATCTCACTGTGTGCTTCTTTCTCTTCCCAGCTATACTCACTTCACTCACTATTATCCTCTCTCTATTATATACTCACGTTATTCAATCCTCTCTCTATTTTATACTCATGTCACTAACAGCTATACTCACGTAACTATCATCTATGTGCTTCTTCTCTTCCCAAAAACTAGCTCGTCACTTTACAACTCATCACCCGTCCTATTCCCATACAAATGTACTCTCTTTTTCTATCTTCAACACACACACACACACATAAAATGTTCTCAACGTGCGAGTTCATATGCTTATGAGTCCATAGTCTTAAGAGAGTGCAAGAGAAGACATGATCATTTATGGTACCTCATGATACCCAACTGAAAGAGCAAAGCTGTGGTGGCTACTGGTGCTGGTGGAGGTTCAAAGGTTATGGTGAAAACACCGGGAATTTTCAAGTTTCAACGCGTTGAAGACATGAAAACTATGAAAGCACGAGGTACCCTGATTTGAGGTTCCACGAAACTAATGTTTCTGTGTGTGGCCTTCACGTTTAATACTCGCAGAAACATAATAAAAGAGATATGAAAGCAAGCACAGGTAATGTAGCAGTGGAGATGTACGAAAGTAGAAATAGTAGAAACAAAAAAACAGGGCAACAAGTAACAAAAGCAAACATAAACCTGGACCAGAAAAAGAAAAATCGTAATAAAAGCAAACATAAACCTGGACCAAAAAAAGAAAAAGCGTAGCAAAACCTAAAGATGGAGAAGAGTCGACGGCGCAAAAATAGTTTTGGAATAAAAGAAAAACTGTTTTAAAATCTTATAAAAATGTCTTTTTTACGTTTTCGTAAACTTATTGCATTTTTTATTTTTAGAAACCAGAAACGGCAACAACGCTCAACAACACTCGGCCAAACATGTTTTAATAAATGGTTTTTTATGAAAACCACAACGAAAAACGATTAAAAAATGGAACCAAACAGGGCCTTATGGAATTTAGTTATGAAGGTATTCACTAGAGAATCTCTTTCCCTATAGATAATCGAAAATTTAAAACTTACCACAACGATATCATCGAAGTGCTTTAGCATTCTCAATGCTTAACTTCTACTTAGATTTAAAATTTTTGAACTTTTCAAAAATTTTAAATCATTATTTCATTTAATACATATGACTATATCACATAAAGTCATTGGTAACCTAATGAAATATAAATATTACCCTTTAATGATGGTTATTCCATCCAATACATTACATGTATAAATTTAACAATTTAATACCATCATTATCCTTTCACCAAAGGTTGATTTGGTTATTCTTCAACTTTATAAGTTTCAGAAGTTCCATACGATTCATAATCAAAAAGATACACATATCCTTGTATATAACTTTATGATTCTCTTTATGTTGATTTAACTAATATGACATAAAAGAATAGTCTCGATTATCCAATTTTGTATCATTGCCACTCATGTTAATCATAAGTCTCCTTTGATCTAACACATACAAGCTTAAAAATGGATTAACTACTTTTACTCAACAATCTATTTCTTATCATGCTTTGAACATTGTAACAATGTTGAATCTAAATTCAATATCAAATACTCATAAGCCTGAACTAAAAATATAAATGATCTCTATCATATCATTTATAAGCAAGAAAACTCATGCAACAAATTTCTTCTTATGAAAAATATTATCATACTATAGCAAAGCCTTTAATTATAGTCCACAATTATTCCTTTTGTAGGCTAAATTAAGTTGAACAATTCCATCAAGGTACTATACCTTTCAGCTATACTCTATTTAACCTCTTGCATTTTGCTATCATGGTGTTGACATACATCTTACAAGTTATCAAAGTTTATGAGATATTAGTTAACTCAAAATGTCAAATAAATTTTGTCATCTATATGATTTTGACACATCTCTAAAACTTTGTCACTGAATCCTTAATAGGGATTATAGCAAAATTGCGTAATGGGATACAATTTTTTATCTAACTTTAGGAACTCTTCCCAAAAATAACCTATGTCTAGGAAATTGGGTTCACTAAGTCTTAGTATCAACTATATTGAACAAGGTAAATTCCAATCAGAATAAAATATAAATGTAAGAAAAAACAAGTAATTAATTGTATGTTATGACTACAAAATGAGATTAAGACTTTAATCATCTATTTGGTTACTTTCAATATTTTATTCAAAATAATAACCCTTATCACTATTCGAAAAAGATTAATCTTTCTAGTGGGCTCATTCAAATATAGTTAACCTAAGTTTGCTCAATAAGCTAACTAAACTTAAATTAGATAGACAACAACTTTATCGCATCTCATGTGACTCCTAGATCTATTACAACTCTTTCCAAAACATATCATATATGTCATTCCTAACTCTACCTCTAAATTCATATGATTATGAGTTTGCACATCCAAAAGACACAATTTTAGTTAAGTTATGACTCACTTTCATAATACCAAACATGTTTGGGTTAAAGCAGCCTTAAGTTTGCTCAACAAGCTTACAAGAAACAGAACTCTAGTTTAAGAATAACAATGGAAGGCAACAATCATGTTCACAACATAAACTTAATATTTTAACAAGAGATTTAATTTTGTTCATCTCATCAAACATAAAATTGCATGTAAAATATCAAACATATAAAACATACAATTTAGCATGCATTCAATATATATCAACCTTATAAATAAAGTATGAAACTTATGCACTCATAATCAAATTATATGCGTAAAATATCAAGCTTCGTTTGATTCTAGTTATTGATTTTCATAATCGAAAATAATATTTCCCACTTTTTGAAAAAATTAAATTACACTAGACTCATTGATTCCTAAATATATTAAATTCCTATTCCAAAATAAAATTTAATTAGATTTGACAACAATTTTCAAATAGAATTAGAAACTATTTCCAATTATCTTGACTCCTTGAATGAAATTTAATTTAAAATTTTTCAATAAATTATTCTACTTACTTATTATAATTTAGAAAAACTACTTTTTCAAAATTATATAAGTAACATGTCCTAATTTAATTAGAAATTACTATTTCTAATCTCATTAGAAATTATCTTTCCTTAATTAAAAAACTATTTTTTAATATTAAAAGAAAAAACTTTCAAAATTAAATAAAAACACCTTGCATATTTAATTAAGAAAGTTCTTTATATTATTTACTTAGAGATTAATTTCGTAATTAACTAGAAAATCTTTCTTTAATAAATTAGAAAACTATTTTCAAATATTAAAGAAGGTACATTTTTCTTAATTAAAAAAATAAAAACTCTTTTCAAAATTTAATAAGGAAAAATACTTTTCTAATAAATCAAGAAATTTATTATTCATAAAAAAAATCTAAATAAATTGAATAATAATTCTCTAAAAATAAAATCATAAATTTAATTTATCTCAATCAAATTGAAATAAATAAATTTAATTAAAAAATATCTTTCTTAATCATTTAAGAAAATACTTTTCTTAATTTTAAGGAGTCTAATTAATTAATTAATTAATTTCAATCATGTTGACATTAATTAATTCTAATTTTAGAAACTACTTTTCTAATTAATTAATTTCAATCTAATGGAAACTAATTAATTATAATTTTAGAAACTACTTTTTTGAAATTAATTAGGAAACAATATAATTATTAATCTTAACTATATTAAGAAAAATAATTACTTTATTTTTTGATTTAAGATCTCGTCTTAATTAATATAATCTAATTATATTGATTATCTAACATAATCTAATTATGAGAGATAATTTTTTTAAATATTTGTTTGATTTTAATTATTGATTTGATAATCAATTTAATTTAATAATTCAACTTTTAAAAAATAAACTAAATTACAAAGTATTCCTGATAATAATTACTCTATGAAAAAAAATAGAAAACATTTTTCTTAGGGATCTAAACCTAAGGTTTAAAAACATTTTTTAAAAAATCAAATAAAAGGGTAAGTGTGACTGTGCACGCGTTAGATATAGGATTTCTCGATTTCTAGCGGGGCCGTCCTTGTTTTTCCTACAACGTCGACGTCTGGTTTTCTTCTTCTCAGACGCACCTCCACGCCGCTACCGTTAAGCGCTTCTTCTCTAACGAAGCTGCCACTGTTGAACCACCATCGAGTCGGCTGTTTTCGTCACCGACGAGCCCATCTCATAGAGCTTCTTCAACCAACCAAAACCAAACAAAATAACTGACATCGATGGGCATCTCCATACCTCATGCCGATGCTGCTTCCTTTGGCTGGGGGACTGTCCACCCCGGTGGCGCCAATCGCCACTAGCGTGCTTCTCTGGCAACATTCATGCACGCAACAACGCAGCCCCCAAACAATCCAGCAACCACAAACAACCAGAACTCACAACAACTGTTGCGCCAAAATAATTTCTAGAAAATACCTAGGGTATAGTTGTAGATGATTACTCTCTCTCAAAAGAAGTAAAATTCTTCACTCAAATTAATCTTAAATAAAAATAAAAATAAAAATACATGTAATTAGACTAAAAAGTAAATTAATTTAATTGGAAGAAAAAATAATTTGATCAATCGATATAACTTTATTAATTTAATCTTTTATACATGATTAAGATAAATTGATTAGATAATTGTTTTATTAAAATTACCAATTGAATTTTAAATTAGTTCAAATAATAAACTAAATATATTTTTTATATTTGACAAATTTATTAGCTAAATTAATTATAGAAACTTAACTAATAATTACCCATTTAAGTTAATATATTTGTAATTCTTAACCTAAGCGTTTATGATTTCTCATTTTAATATTAAACAACTTCGCTTAATTTTTCGTTTAATACCTAAATGATGCAAGGTTGGCCACATTCACATTATTACATCTGATAAGTGTAGAGACTATAATAAATAATAAAACAACAAAACATTACCTTCATCATGCATAATTGACTAAATTAGTTACATTAATTCTCACGAACAAGTAATCAGCCTGTCACGAAATAAACTAAGATTTATCATCTTTCATGTACTTCAATGCCACACTTAACAGTAATAGAAAAGTCTTAAAAGCCATAAACAGAGTAAATAACGAAATGGACTATCAAACTCTAATACGAAAAACGAGTTCAAAAGAGAGTTCCATAATACAACAGTGATAAAATAGAGATAGCAAACAAATGGGTGGTCGGATGAAGATGTTGGCGACTCCCTAGCTTCGGCTCTCGGCCTCTGCCTCTGTTCTCTATCACCCAGAAGAACGAATGGTCCTCCTGGCTTCAGCTCTGCCTTCTCTCTATTTGTTGTTGTTTCTTTTCTCTTCACCACCGATTAGTCTTCTGTTCTTTGTCGCCTCTAGCCTTCTTCATTGTCTCTTTTCTTCATCTTTTTCTCCCTGCGTGTGTCCGCCTCCAGCCTCTCTTACTCTTTCTATTTGTAGTCCCGATCTAGGTTTAGGTTTTTACGCCGTCAAAACCTGCGACACTTAATATTAAACCATTTAAAGAAAAAATATGTACGGGTTATGGCTACCAGAAGAGTATTTGATCGGTTTCTTTGTTAAGAGACAAGAAGATATAGTGATGTCGAACAGGCATACCCTCCTAAGTCGAGGGAACACAATAAAAAATATGGGCAATGGAGGAAATTAGAAACAGTTCCGAGACTGCAACACACAAAAACCATAAACAGAAGCTCAAGCTCTGATGGAATACTGCCTACACCAACACCTACATCGCCCTCATCGTTAATAAAACCTTTTAAACCTACTAAACACATCATTAGCAAAGAATTCGACGATAAGCAAGCGAGAGGGCTTTGTATAGGGTGATGAAAAATATAGTCCATGTCATACATATAAAGATATTTACAAAAAAACAATTGCAGCTTTATGTGATCGCTGGAGATGACGACTTAGGTCGAAGTAATAACGCCTCCTGAGACTAAACTCTAGAAACAATTTCCAAAGGGTAATTTGGTGGACAAGGAACTGAAGGAGAAGGGGATTGTTACAAAGAAAATGAAGATGAATGATGACTCCACCAGGGAATTTTGCATGAGCTGAAGAATTAATGGAAACGTCATTGTTCTAACTACTACATAGCAACGTAGCGTTTAAATAAAGCCACACCATTATCAGAAACCAGCACTTATACTTGTCATCCCTTGCGTATATTTAAGACATTGTAGTAACAGATAGTGACAGGCATATGACATATTGGATATTGTCTTCCTCCTCTAATATTCTCCTTCTGTGTATCTCCTTTCCCTTCTCTCTCTTCTTCTGCATATCTCTCTTCTTTTCTCTCTTCTGGTTTCCTTCTCATTTCTGTTTAACACAAATATCACAAAGGTTGCACTCTTAACTCACTATCATCAAAATATATACAACAACAAATGCAGTTTCTTTGACATCATCTTGTGGTACAAATTTAAATGCTCATCAACATATCATCCTTTTGACGTGGACATACTGGCCATGTGATGAATCATTACATCGTGAACTCTATTATAACTGAAAAACAACAGCAATATATACCGAAATATGGTTGTATATGCGCCTGAAAAGGAACTTCCAATTCTTAAACTGTCATAAATTCCACAGCTCCATCTGTTTCCCAAGTAATACACAGAAAAAGCAGAGACTCCCTTCCCTCAAGGATCCAGTTCCAGCAATGAAGAAGCAACACCATGGTTTTCTTTACCTTTTGTCTTCTGTTGAGTGTAGCTCAGTTGTTTTGAAAGCTGCAGTGACCATGAGAATCATCCTAATAAATGCAATACAAGTGATTTGAGACATTTTCCAAGAATGATGATTCACCACATCTAGGAAAAATAAAGATTGCATCCAACTCTTCACTTGTCAATCTCACTTAGTATGTTTCTTTGGTGAACTCCTGATTGGCAAGTATTTTGAAACACTATATGGGCAACCAAAAAAGCGGAAAAGATTTTTGCAATCTTTTCCCCCAATGTTGTCACCTCCCTGTGAGGTTAAATGGCTCAAGTAAGTTTTCCCCTCGTATATGTAGTATAGTTGCTGCCACAGAAGCACACTTAATCCAATGTCCACAGAAACATTAGAAATGAAGAGATACACAAGAACAATCCCTCTTGTCGAAAGCAGAAGCTTTCCCAAATTTAGAAATGCAAGACTAATCTCTTTCAATTCTCTCCAGGCAATATAACCGTTTGTCCCACTTATTTGGCCAAGTGATTTGGTATAAGTTAGTGGTGGCCATATATGCGACGCTGTGTGTGCTGACATAATTACAACATATGTTGTGCTGATGACAGCAGAAATAAGAAAGGCAATGAAGTGCCAATGGTTTGCAGCACCAACACAATTCCCAATCTGCATAGAGTTAAACAATAGGCAAAGATTCATGTTACAAGGTGCTAGCATGAGCTCGGACTTCCACCTACAGAATAACCAATTCAAAAACCTTTACTTCTAACTGCACAATGTTCACGAAGACAGTGATGGGGATCTAGGATGGACAGACAGTTGCCAATAATTTGACAAAGCATGTGTGTAATTGTAAATCTGTGAATGTTTCCAACTTTTTAATTGTGTTGGAATTTAGAATTTATGGAATTTAATAAACGAGGAATTAGACGAAGAAGCCAGTATAGCAATCACTTCTAGGATTTCTAACAATAAAACTATTAGTATCACCACTAATAGGTTAATAGAAATCACTTTAAGACTTAAGATTCCTAATTCTAAAATCAAAACTGCCACTAATGCTCTTAGATAAATAAAGTCTAGCTCTTAGATAAATAAAGTCTAACACCTAAATTTCAACTATCAATAACAAACAAAAACGGTTGATTTTTTATTGAGATGTTGAAATTCATATATAGTGGAATATATCTTGGAGTTGTAATCTTAATAGAATATCAAACTAAAATTTTCCAAATAGAAATTAATATTACTCTAACAAAGAGTCATTATTTCCAAATAAAGTTAAATCCTCAAGAAACCAAAAAAACAATAAGAAATAACTTATAAAAAAAATTAGTGCAAAGAAAAACTTTAAGAATAAGACAACCAACTGCCATCACTGTTCTTGCCATCATTCACATGAACACTGCCCAGTGGCAGTCCAAATCCTATTCTTCATCAGATAGCAATACTGAATTTATTGTTTGCTTTTCCACATGATTGATTATCCCAACAACACAGAACATTCTTTCTTAATAGAAGTATGAACAAAACATAAACTTAAAGTAGATTGGAAAGATGCCCACCATAAATGTTAAATAGGTTGCACCTGAATGTTTAACTTAAGTTGTAACCCATAATAGTAGAAGTCGAGTTGATGAGTAGATCAACAAAAACAACCTCTTACTAAGTATGAGCTTAAGAAAATAGTTTCAAGACCGCATTCAGGCTAATGCTCAAATTTGTTATCATCATATTGATTTTCAAACTAATCCTCTTATTTTTCTTTTGAACTGCAATTATCATTTATTTTTAAAGTGTTAAATTTATAAAGGATTGCTATTAAATTTTTTGTTTTCAATTTAATCAAGAGATGTTAAGACCTTTAGTATTAAGTAAAATATGAAAATTTTAGCTTAATCAGCCTGGTCTGCTTTAAATACATTGTATCTAGAGTTCACAGTCCTCATTGTGCAGCAATTAGGTATACTTTCATAGAAATATATAGTTCAGTTTTGATGCTCAACTCAGATGTCAACTTGACCCAACCTATAGTTAAAACTATAAACTTGCTGCCACTGGGCATTGTCTTCTAGGCGATCTAAGATGTTACAACTATTTTGTTACATTGGAAAGAATGAATATAAGCAAACAGCCACCATCAGATGCACCTACCAGGATTGAATCTAGTATATCAGGAGGTAATCCTACTTCCCTGCCTAGTCTACCTTTGTATATAATGTTACATGCCAATGGTGGCACCAAAAATACAACCATTTTCCTGTTTAGTTGCATCAAAGGAGGTCGATGTAGGAGCATATTCCAATCATAAAGTTTTCCTATTTATGTTAGCTCTCCTTTTCAAGAAGGTATACTTGATTTTCCTATTATCATTAAGGATTCTTCTAGGACTTGTTTTTCCTATTTTGGGGAGTTTCTACTAAGAAAACTACAAATGGTGGTTTTGCTGGAGAAATACAGTGGCATTGTATTTAGATTTTTACTATAAGTGGTTTTAGTGATAAATCCTAATTTTTCCAGCTCCAATCACCCTAATCCTACCACTACTTCGATAAAATTTGCTGCTCTAAACCTTTTCCGTACATCAGGTGGTCTACCCATCAAGCTATCCTCAATACCTAGGATTACAGTTCTGCAGCTTCACTCTCTCCTGTGTTAATTCCTTTGACTTTGCCACACGTCACAAAGATTGTGAAGAATGTGTAGCAAAACATTTTTTTAGTAAGAATTTTCGCAAAGTCTAGAAATCTAAGAATCTAACTGCAGCCTGGTTATTAATGTCTAGAAAATTTTAAATTCTTCTACGTAAAAACAGTAGTCAGAGTCCCAAAGACATTACTAACCAAAATGTTGTTGAAGAGAAGTTCGCAAGCCACCTAAAATAAACTAAACCTTCTTTTTCACGTTTGTCGTTAATAAACTGAATGAAATGCAAAAACAAGAACATTTGTTGGCTATACATTTTGTTACAGAATATAGCAATTACATAATTAGAGGGATTATGTAGTTAATGTACATATCATAGTTATAGGGATTTAGCATGATTATAGGAATTACTTTCCATTTTAAACCTATGTATTCATGTATAAATACCTGTAGTATCATTCTAAGCAATATACAGAAAACTTCTTCTTATTCTACACATTTAATCATGGACATTCAAATATCCAAACAACTATCTTCTGCAGACTCTTTTCTAGAAATCAAAGAGGTTAGTCTAGTTGGCACTAAGACAAGATCTTTTCAATCAACCAAGGCTCAATTCCTATGCAGACACTTTAGGAGTAAATGGGACCATGTCCCTAAATTCACCTAAAGATGGGACTTAGTCTCACCAAAGTTCAGCGTTATCCCTAACGTTAATATCAAACAGAATATATGTTATTCTATGGAAAGGTGGCATGATGCTTCAATTAATTATAAGTTTCAAAAGGAAAAAAGAAAAGGATGATAGAAGATTAAACCTCTAACAATTCCTTAAATGCATGAAAACTAAAACCTCTATCAAACCACTTAGATACATAAACTGCAAGCTCCTTGTATTCGAAGAAGATAAAAATTCCAAATTGCTGAATATGCAAGAAGTAGGAAGTTTAAAAGCAAAAAAGCAAAATATCCAACTCAATAAAAAAGATCTTCCATGCACGTTCTATACAGAAGAAGGTTAATCCAAAATTTTCAAGGGAAGAACGCTTACAAAAGGACAATGATGGTCCATGTCCAGTATACACTTTCCACACGTACGACAATGATGAGTTCTAGGAGACTTTGGCCTTGAACAATAGTGACAGAATGTGTAGTTGTCAAGATGACCCTGGCCCACAATTGGGTAGCTACCCCATTCTATGATTGGTGGTGTTCCAGCACAGCTGAAGGCGGAAAGACTGAACATTGAAATGGTAGCTATCGACAAGAGAACTGTTATGACTGAATGGAGAATACCCCACAAATAGCTGGTAGAGAAGACAATAGGATATACTGCCCACACACCACCACCTGTATTTCAAAAATCAGAAAAAGTTGAGTTGATAATGAGAATGGAAAATGGAATATGCACAGGCAAAGATACTCATTGGTGTTAAATTTTTGGAGATCGAAGATGCATGACGTTACCATTCTGGATTGTGATAAAATTTTGAAATTAATAAACAAATGATATAAAATTACACCATGAGATTAATCAGAAAACCTTAATAATGAAGATACCTACGTGTCTGTTTATGATGATAAATGCCACAAACATTATGGAAAAGAGTGAAAAAGGAACGTTCACACAACAAATTTACTCCCATCTTCTAATTCTCATCAAGTTACAATCACTATTGTTCTTTTTTTATGAGTAGTCAAACATATGAGAATGAAGAGAAAATAGCCAAGAAAATCTCATGTATGTATTCCTAACCATCAAGAATGAAAACAGTGAAGGATGTCTCACCAATCAGAATATGTAGAATTAAGAGAGTGAATAAATAAAATCATCTCATCATAGATCCAATACCATCAAACCCAAGATATTCTTATAGCCTTCCAAATTTCTTAGAAAATAAACAAATATCTTCCAAACCATTCTTTACACATGTAATGCAAGCAATATTTGGGCCCACTTCTATGATATAAACATGAAAGATTATGTTTTCAAATCTCCCCAAAATTAAGTGGCAAGGGAACTTTTCTTCAAAGATGGAGATAATGAGCCCTAGATTATCAATGTACCATACGTTTCAACTTCAAGTCTCTATAGAGCACCTAACCTAATGGAGTCTAATTTGCACCATAAAAGAATATATATTTCCACTTTTAGTTATCAAGAAGGAAATAAGTAGAAGATAACAGTATTACCCCACCCTTTGGAAGTAATCATAATCAACTTACATGTGTGTGACAATAACTAGAAAAGTTAAGGTGCTATTTTCATTACCAGTAAATTTTCGCTTTTCGCTTTTCGCTTTTTAAGGGTTCCATTAAAATAGATATTCCTAGTTATTTTCTTTAATACCCTCCTAATTTCCTTTACCCTTTTGGTGGCAAACCAGAATGGGTTTATTTTGAGAGTTTGATCACTTGCCTGATTAGGATTAAGAGAGCCAGTCTACATATCAGTACATGTTCAATTTACTAGTAAAAGTTAAAAGAGTTTTTTTTCTTAATTCTAAAATTTTGGAGAATTATGATGCTTTCTAAGTGAAAATCCTCAACATAGGAGTGATTCCTGAACCCTAAAAGTGAATTTTAGGAACAAATCATGTTATACTAATAGTTTATTTGTTCCAAAGAAATTGGTGTGATACAGAACAAGAGATCTAAACGGTATTCAATCGAAATTCATAACTGCAATTTAGGGTATTGGAATTCAAGAATAAGTCATTTAAAAAAAGATAATAGTAGGAGACTCTTAGAGTTGATAACAAAAACCAACAATCATTCTTAGTCTTTGACAAAAATAGAACTAATATTATCCAGCAGTAACATGTTCCTTGAAATCTCTTCTCAATTAGGAATCAGTCTTAAACTGCATGTACCATAAAAAATCAAAGTTGAAATTCAAAAATTGAAGAAAATTAAACTCTCTTCTTTGCATTCATAAACTAAACAAACAAATATATAGACTTGGCCACTAATCCTCAAAATGGAAGGAATCAAACATTGTTTTTCACCAAGATAAAAAACCTCAAATTCTATATTCTATTTCTGAGAAGGAAAAAGAAATTTCACTAGTAAAATATGCAACTGGAAAACCCTACTTTAATGAGACTCCTTAAGAAAAAAACTACAAAAAACATGGCACCCAATCTAGTTCCTGTGCTCCATCACTCTCCCCAGCTTGATGACAATAACCTGAACGGTTAATCATTATCATATAGGTTTTTCTCTTTTGGGAAAAATGATACCATCCTTATCATCTGAAGAAGTTACCTCCTCTAAGTATGTCTCCATTAATCTACACAGCTTAAAATCTCTCTCCCCTTCTTTCTTTGCCATGTGTAAAACTTAGCTATGTAACAACATGTTTTATCAATCGAAATACTCTTCCATTTGTGTTGTACTATCTAATAATAATTGTGGATCTAGTTTGCCCACAAAATCAAGAACTTCAATGCATATTTCTTGCAACTATCATCAGCAGTACTAGGTTTATGATTTAAAAAGAGAAGGATAGGCCTATGAATTTGATGTAGGATAAATAGAAGAATTATTAACTAGTAGCTAAAATTCACAAAATTAGAAATATAGCTAATATTAGGCTAGTATTTTAGGGTTTAATATGCTGGAAGTTAGGATTTTGGTTGCTGGAATTTTGCAGTGAACACAAAAGGAAACTAAGTATCACTCCTAGGGTCTAAGAATCACTTAAAAATATGTGTTACATATTCTAGATGAAAACTCAAATTTGTACAAAAATTTCAAATTGTTTTTTCTTGAAGGGCTAAATGCACACATATTTATAGAAAAATTTTTAGAACCCTTATTCTAGTAAGAAAGGGTTCCTAACAAATTTAAATCTTATTCTAATAAAAATTCTATAAATCCTAAACAACTAAGATACAATATCTAAAATAGAATAACATATTTAACTTACTACTACTTCCTATCTAATCAGGAATCCTAATACAGTCTTAATTTTAGCCCTTATTTTTAACATCAACTCAATTCTCAATCCTCATCCCACCAACTTCCAACTTAAGGCTTGTGGTTGTCTAATTTTTTCTCTTTTATTTCTTCTTTATACTTTGAGCTCTTTTGCATCAATTATATCCCGCTTGTCTAAATTCGTCCTCGACATAGAATGTGAAAAATAATGATCATATAAGCCTGAATTCAACTTTTGAAATTTTGATTCTATAATCCAAATACTATCAGAAATTGGTCTTCTTTCTACTTGACAAGAAATTGTTAATATCCTGAATCTTTTGTGGCTACAATTTGTTCATCAAAAACATTCCCTATTTTCACTTTAAGATGACGAATGGTTGGAATTCTTACAGCTGCAGTAGGGGGTTGCTCATCTTGTCCATGACAAATATTTAAGTCCGCAACATTAAAGATAGGACTTATTCTCATGTCACTTAATAATTCCAAAACATAAGCAATAACACTTATCTTCTTGATGATCTTATAAGGTTCAACAGTTCATGAATGTAGTTTCTTATATATCCCTTTTTGAAAACGCTCTAAATGAATCCTAACTATCACCATATCCCCTTCATTGAATTCCACCAATCAACGATGTTGATGTTTTTTACAAGATGAGTTGTCGGTTATTATCTTTCATCGTATCTCATCAAAGATGTTCCTCATGTATTGTGCAAAACCTTCAGCTTCAATACTAGTGTTTTTCGTGTAAAAAAACCAAATCAATAGGCTTCTTTGGTTGAACTCTTAAGACTATCTCAAAAGGGCTCTTACCAGTAAACCTATTTATATTCACCACCTCTGTTTGTATGCAGCTTTTGTCATAAGGAGAAATAGGTCCCAATTTTTCATATTGTCTCCAACCAAATATCTTAACATATCAATAGGCTTCCTTGGTTGCACTCTTAAGGCTATCTCAAAAGGGCTCTTACCAGTAAACCTATTTATACTCACCACCTCTGCTGTATGCAGCTATTGTCATAAAGAGAAATAGGTCCCAATTTTTCACATTGTCTCCAACCAATTATCTTAACATCCCAAGCTTCTATCAACCACCTCTGTTTGTCCATCGGTTCGAGGATGGAAAAAACTTGAAAATTGAAACTTAGTGTTCAATATTTTCCACAGAATTCTCCAAAAATAACTCATAAACTTTACGTCACGATCAGAGACGAAGTTTAAAGGTAATCCATGGAGTGTAAATGAATTTTAGTCATATGGACCGCATCATAAGTCTTGGAACATGGAATGAAATGACCCATCCTGGAAAACCTATCTACCACCACAAAAATAGAATCATAACCTCTTATGATTTTAGGAATTCCTAAGACAAAATCCATACTTATGTCCTGTCATGATTCATGACACACGAACAATTTATAATCCAAAATTTTGTTCCTTCCTTTAGCTAATTGACATGTTTGACATTACCGAATGACCTTAGACATAAAAGCGATCTTCAGCAATTGTGATGGTTTTATCTCTTCCAAAATGCCCTACTACTCCTCCTGCATGTAATTCCCAAATCACATACTCCCTTATAAAAGTATTAGGTAGGCAAAGTCAACTTCCTTTAAAAAGATAGTCACTGTAGATCACAAAAGGAAAGTGTCAAGTCTCTTTGTCTAGCTACAATTTCTAAAGAGATTATTTCAAAATCTCGATCTAAAACATTGGCTTTTCCTTGCTAACAGCTGCAAATTCTCTCTCCTTAAGGATATTAAGAGGCTTTTTCTTGGCATTTATGGTTGTCTTGTTACTTTCTCTTTGTTATTCTATTTGTCTACCATCGTAGGCTTAAAAACTATCTTCTTTCCATGAAACATAAACTGATAGGTGTTAGCTTTTTCAAAGTACTATACATCTTGAACATTAAGCCACAGTCACCCAAGTAACATGTGAGATACTTTCATAAGAATGATATCACACCAAATAGAGTTCTCATATATTACTAATTTGAAAGATACCAAGCACCTTCGAGAAATTGGTACACTACTATTATCTATCCAAAAAACTTTGTAGGGAATTGGATGTTTCTCCATGAGTAAATTCAATTGCTTCACCATGTTATCCGATACCACATTCATCCTACTTCCTCCATCAATGATAAGCTTGCATACTTTATCTCCGCATCTAACTTGCGTAAAGAAAATAGTAGTACAAAGCCATTCCTCTTGTTCTTCCGCTTTAGGGGTTGTAAGTCTACATCTCATTACAATAAGATTTGTAGGACTAGCTAGTTCATCACTAAAGTCTCCTTCCAACTCCTCTCTAGCTTCATGCTCAAACACATACTCATCAAATTCTTCCTCTTCTTCTTCTTCCATAATATGCAAACCTTTACTAGGACATTCATAAGCAAAGTGGCCTCTCTCATAGCATCGGAAGCACTTCTTGTCACTACTGCCTCCTTTTGTCCTAGTCTCAGCTATGGCTTTGCCTTTAAGTTCAACTCATTGCATCGGAAGCACTTCTTGTCACTGCTGCCTCCTTTTGTCCTAGTCTCAGCTATGGCTTTGTCTTTAAGTTCAGCTCCTTGAGAAGTTTTGTAGTTGTTTTGTAGTGCAAATTTTGAAGCATCAGATGCTGGTCTAAAGTTTTGCACCGTCGTAGTTCTCTTTATACTGAACTTCCCACCTTGACTTCGAAACTTTTTATTTACTTATTGCCCTAAGTATTGTTCCGATCTTAAAGCCTAGTGATTTGCACCTTCAAGACTGTAAATCCTTTGCTTTATCAGCTCCTTGCGAATTTCTGCCCTTAAGCCATTTTTTAGTGAGATATAAGTCCTCATTTCGACTCCATCCCTTCACATTGGATAGAAAGTTCACTAAATATTTTCATGTACTCAATTACAAACATAATCCTCTGTCTAAGGGTTGTGAGTTGATCTTGGAGATCCTCCTAATAATGAAATGGTAAGTATTTTTCCCATAACCTCAATTTCATCTCTTCCCAGTCAACAATTGGTAGCTAGCCTGTTTTTCGAAATCTATCCTCTACTGATCTCCATTAGATTTTAGCTTGTCCAACTAGCTTCATCTTTGCGAATCGAACTTTTTGATCTTCTGACATGTGGTACCAATCAAAGAAATTTTCCATTGATGTTGTCCAGTCTAAAAACAGGTGTGGATCCATCTTTCCTGCAAAATCAAGGGCTTCAACACAAACTTTCTCAATAATGTCATCGAGTTGTGTATTTCAACTCTATCGTGGCCTCTAAAGATTCGCATGCTCTCACCAAGTCCTGCTGGTTGGTTTCTTTGTCTTGTATCTCTCGCTAGGTATTGATTTCCTAACTTCATTCCTTGTTGATTAGTGTCAGGCTCTTAATCTTAGATTTCACTTTCTCCACCCTCACCATCAAGTGTAGTTTGTTATATGATATTGTTTTTTGGACTAATTCTTGGAGCATCTTGTGATTGAGGGTTATTAAGGTCCAATCTGTCTATCACTCTTAGAAGTATTTCATCTTGCTCCTGATCACCAAATATTCGTCTATATGCTCTTCCATTATGTGTCACCATCGTGAACTAAAGCTCTGATACTAAATTAATGTAGGACAAATAGAAGAATTATTAACTAGTAGCTAAAACTCACAAAATTAGAAATACGGTTGATAATACGCTAGTATTCCAGGATATGTTGAAAGATAGGAATTTAGTTGCTGGAATTTTGTGATGAACACAAAGAATGGAAGGTAGGTAACTAGGAATCACTGCTAGGTTCTAAGAATCACTCTTAGAAGAAAGCATTACACCTTCCAGTTGAAAACTCAAGTTTGTAGGAAAATTTTATGCAACTTTTTTTTTTTTTTGAAGGGCTGAATACACACATATTTATAGTGAAATTTTTAGAACCCTTATTCTAGTAGGAAAGGTTCCTAATAAATTTAAATCTTATTCTAATAAAAATTTTAAAAGTCCTAAACAACTAGATAATATATCTAAAATAGAATAACATATTTAACTTAACCACTACTTCCTATCTAATAAGCAATTCTAACACAATCTAAATTTCAGCCCTGATCTTTAATGTCCACTTAATTCTCAATCTTTATCCCACCAAATTAAGGCTTGTGGTTGACTGATTTTTTTCTTTTATTTCTTCTACACACCTATACCAAATTGATCTACGACAAATAGAAGAATTATTAACTAATACTAAAACTCACAAAATTAGAAATATGACTACTATTAGGCTAGTATTTTAGGGTTTAATATGCTTTAAGTTAGGACTTTAGTTGCTGGAATGTTGTGGTGAACACAGAGAATGGAAGGTAGGAAACTAGGAATCAATCCTGAGTCTAAGAATCACTCTTAGCAAAAAGCATCACATCTTCTAGTTGAAAACTCAATTTTTTAAAAAAATTATATTGCTTTTTCTGTACAGGGGCTGAATACACACATATTTATAAAGAAATTTTTAGAACCTTTATTCTAGTAGGAAGAGTTCCTAACAAATTTAAATCCTATTCTAATAAAAATTCTATAAGTCTTAAACAACTAGGATAACATATCTAACATAGAATAGCATATTTAACTTATGACTACTTCATATCTAATAAGAAAACCTAACATAATCTAAATTTCATCCTTCATCTTCGATATCAACTCAATTCTCAATCCTCATCCCACCAAATTAAGGCTTGTGGTTGACTGATTTTTCTCTTTTATTTCTTCTATATACTTTAAGCTCTTTTGCATCAATTCTACTTTAAGCTCTTTTGCATCAAAATCACTCATAAGGTTTGAAATATATAAATCTATAAGTATAATTGCCAATAAGTTGATAGAAATTACTTCTAGAAATTAAGAATCACTCAAAAAAGAGCCACTTTTACAAAGAAAAAATTAGAATTCCCAAAGTTGAAGCCCAAAATTCAAGAAAGAACTTCCTATTCTCCGTATCCATAAACTTAAGACATAAATATATAGACACAATTTAACTACAGTAAGGCAAGGAATCACTTGAAGAAACTCATGGGTGAGAGTTTGAGGATGATAGATCATTATGGAACCAATAGTTGGGAGTAGGGAAAAAAAATCATTTGAATACCAGGTAGAATTTACTGTTAGATTTAAGAAGATAATAGACAAAGACTTTACTGAAATATATATTAGATTTTACCAATATTTTCTAACCTTTCTTCTTCTTAATGATTGAAATCTCTAAACCATTATGGTGATTTTTACTATGTTTTAGGTGTATTTCTTCCATGCACAATGGGGGTACAGGGATGCGCACATTTTCTTTTTCATCAATAAATATCTATGATTCATCAAATATTGAGAGAGAAGTGATGTACCTATTTCTTTGCTTTGGTTATCTCATGAACAATTGAAAGAGATAAAAAGAGATAAACAGAAAAGAATCAATGAAAGAAACAAGACAAGTTTCTCCACGACTGTACACACAAGGTTCTGCAAGTAGCAAAATGCAGCAAAAGAAGAAGGGGGTTTTGCAGGTGAAAAATGAAATCAATGTATAATATAAAGAGAAAATGAAGGAAGACAAAGTTGAGAAGAACGAAGAAGAAACTGAAAATGAAAAAGGTGTTGAAACTTGACTTCAGAATGTCAAAAATATCAGTATTACAATAAGATTTCTTTCAGTCATTTGCTAAAGAGAAAGAAAGAGTGTGTGTGTTTGACTGCTTGCATGCATGTGTGTGATTGAGTGTGTGTGTGTGTGTGTGTGTTATATAAAGATAGCACTTACAATCGAGTTATTTTAACAACTTGTTATTGTCATTTCTAGAATCAGTCCTTACCGTTTTCATCGAATCTTATTATCACTGTCAATATCATGTTTGAAATCTTCAAGGTTTTTAATGGTGAAAAAGGGGAGAATTGTACCTATTTGCTCAAGTGAAATTAACAATGTTACGGCCCACTCAAGATGCCAAAAGGTAGGAATCACATGAAAATAGCATAGACATACAACTATGCATTGTACCAATTTGCATTGGCAGAGAAGAGGAGAGAATGTGGTGACATACATATCACAAAGAGCATGAAGCCAAGAAGAACACATACAAAACACCGGTCACGGATCTGTCTCCACCATGAGTAATAGTTATCAGGCTTTTGTTCATTTTGCTTGGTTACTGCTCCACACCAGCCACACTTGAAAACAGTAGAGTATGATGGAAGAAGAAGGCGCAACCCACAACCCCAACAAGTTGCTTCATAATCCTCCACTACAGTCGTCACAAGCTGTCCATGCAGGTGCGGAAACAATGACTTACGAGACGAATGTAAGAAAAACCAGCAAGATAATTTTTGTTTCTTAAAAAATGAAAGCAATTCATTTTTTTATTCAAAATTAAAAAGCATAAGTAAACAAATTTATTTATAAAAAAACAGCCTTTATTCTAAAACAGTCGGAGGAATTAATTTGAACGTGAGCAGAAACAGCAACACACATCCCAAGCAACCAAAGGAACAATGATAACAGGGCATATCAAATTTGTGGTAGATCAATAAAACATTAACAGGAAAAATATCTAACAAGAATATCAAGAAAGGTGTGTTCTTTTTTCCATCAGACAAAGTTGAACAATTTCAATAGGTTGTGTGCAACTATATGAATGGATGTTACCAATTCAGTTCTTCGCAAACGAAGTCAAACACCATATAAACTGTTTCTCTAGATAAAATTATCATCTCATAACATTCATTCCTTAACCCCAAAATTAAAAACAAAAAAACAAAAGGAACTAGGATGGATGAGAAGAGATAAAGAGACCTCGGACGATTCAGGCATTGCTTGTTAACGGAGAAGAATGGAGGAGGAGGAGGCAGCGATTTATCGGTTTCCCTCATAAAGCCCCAAAACACAGAATCTGAATTGGTTGGTTTTTGCTCTTTATTTTAGTACGGACACAAACAAACACAAGAAATATTGATTGGTTTATCTTTTTTTCGTTTTATTTATTTATTTTGCAGTTTCGTAGGAACACAGGTATTGGTTGGGCCGAATGCATGTAGGTGGCATAGAGGTGGCTGATTTTACTTGCAGAGAGAGAGACGGAGATTTAAAATATACGGCTAAATATTAAGAAAATTTTAAACTTTGCTAAATTTTCTAATTATAGTTCAGACTTTTCATTAAGAAGTGATAATAAAATGCTTAAATTTTTAAAAAATTTTCAATTTTAGCTCAAATTTTAAAAAGTGACAATAAAATGATTAAATTTTTAATTTTTGCAATTCTAGCCTGATATTACTGTCTCCGTTAAGTTGACCTAGCTTACCACATGTTCTAGATTATGCATCAGTCAAAATTAACATAACAAATGAAGATTAATGAAACATTATCATTTAATCACGTAATTAAAACGACGTCGTTGTTTAAAAATGACCTAAATAAGATTACGCAATCTTGACGACTTTACACTTTGATTTCAGTTTTTCCTTTCGTTTTCAGTTTATTCTCTCGACGCCTTTACTCTTTGATATTCAGATTACATAGCCTCGACGCCCTCACGTTAAGGGCATTGGAAAAACAAACTGAAAATGAAAAGCAGTACACTGGTGTAGTATGCTGCAATGCAAGAGTAGTTTAGAACGTTAAAAGAACAAACAGAAAACAAAAGTTTGAGTTCATAAGAAGAACAAGCAAATAATAAAGGGTTGAAGCTGCGTAAACTAATTTAAGGATTTTATTTTTAACAACGACATTGTTTTATTAATTTTCATTTGTTGTGTTAATTTTAGCTGACGTGTATTAATAGTTAGATTTTTTGGAACAAGTAGCAAGTCACGTTAGCAAACTTAACGTAGGCACTAACGTCGAGCTAGAATTGAAAAAAATTAAAAGTTTGAACATTTTATTGTCACTTTTGAAGTTTAGGTTAGAATTGAAAAAAATTAAAAGTTTGAGCATTTCATTGTTATTTTTTAAAATTCGAGTTATAATTGCAAAATTAAAGAAAGTTTGAAAAAAAATTTGTAATTAACTCTAAATGTAATATGCATAAAGGGAATCAATTATTTGTAATTAGGGTCTCTTTATTTCTATAATATATAATATTTTTATGAAATTATTAAAAGACTTTTGGTTTTGGATGCCCGACAATTGAATGGGTAAGTAGAGATCGAAACAATAATCCACTTTTTAGCTTGAAATTTTGCATAAGGAGAAAAAGTGTCAACTATTCCCTGAGTCCTACTCCGCTCGATGCAACCCTTCGACCTAAATAGGGATAGCAATTTTTGGTCCATGAGCTTAAATTTAGTTGTTTTCAATAAACTAGTTCATGAGTCAAGTTCAGACTTAAACAAACTCGAGGTCTAATTATTGTAAGTAAAACAATATCGTTTTATTTAGAAGAGTCAGGCCTCAGGTAAGCTTGGGTCTAGGCAACCCAGACCTTGATATAATTAAAAAATAAATTATTTTATATTTTAATTTTTAAAAATTATTTAAAAAAATTGGTGGATTGCCATCCCTAGACCTAAACACAATCTCTACATCAGTAGCACTGTCTCCCTCATTCTTAAACCTTCCATCCAACTTCTTCTAGATCTAGTCTTCCTCCTCCAACTCTTAATCCTCCTAACCAGCTTCTTCGCGTCTATAGTATCAACCTCTGCAGCTCTTCCTTTCTTGTGCTTCTTAAGCATCGTGCAATGCCCCAGACTCCCCTCAACTGAAATTCTTTATAGATAGAAGACCTTCCTTCCAGCCCTAAACACCTAGGCTGCAAAACAAGGGAAAATCTATAGGTTACAAGAGGTAGTATTAAATGAACATGACACATGTCTATTCAAATTCAGTTCAATGGCTATTTCTCAAAGAATATTGAAGAATGGACCATGGTTCTTAGACTCTTTTAAACCCCTCTTTTTTCAATCCTAGAAACCAGGTTTGAAACTTGAAGACCTAAATGAAATAACATTACCAGTCTGGGACAATATACATGACATTTCTTTGGAATATTGTACTTATTATTTTTTTATATGTACTATATCAAGTTACAGTATCAGCCTTCTTGGCTAGTAACGATCAAAATTATCAATACGGATTATTTATTCGTAAATTATGAAAAAATTTAGATTAAATTACAAAATGAAAAATTTTCTAAACCTAAATTTTGCCTCCCCCCTCCAGACATTTTTGCTTCTACCTCTCTCTCTCTCTCTCTCTCTCCTTTTTTGTTATAATCATCTGTTATGTCTCTCACTACACGCCACCACTAGCTTACCTCGTCACCAGCACCAACACACATCTTTATTGGTTTATGCCCTACAGCCAATTGCTTTGGTTGTAGTTTAGTGACAAATTATTTAAAGGCATTATTTATCTTGTACATGTTTAGATGTATAAGATAAAGTCCATGGAATAATT
>JAOQMS010000005.1:21415152-21437860 GCA_027563885.1 Erythroxylum longipes
TGTCGGACCATCCAGGCAATAACTTCTGGGAGCACACTGTGAGTCAACCTAGATGGATTCCTAGGATTATTTGATTGTATATATTCAATTGTTAACTTCCAATATCATCGAACTGTGTGTGTGCTGGTTCTGCATTCCGGACCTAAGGTCCGAGGAGTTTGTTCTGCGATCACCAATTGGAAGTGTCTAATTTGTTATGCTTTTGAATGATTCTGTTTCTCAACGATAGTTGAATGCTGGACTGAGGTCCGATGACTATGAGACCATCATCTGAACATGTGTATGAGATTTCATGTGTATGAGATTTCATGTGTGATCTGTTCAATATTTGATGCATTTCATAAAATGCATGCTCAGATAAAGGCGTTGTGAGTTAAGAAGCCAGTTAGAAGCGCTTCCACATAGAGCCTTGCTCCGTGATAATCTATTCTGCACGTCGAGCTATGCTTCGTGAATGTGTTCTGCTTGAGCCCTACGGGCCAAAACATTTGTATCTGTCTGCGAAAGGCTCTCAGTCACAATAATAAGAACGAATTTGAGTCTCATGCATGTCCCATGCAATTACGTGCCCTATGTTTGAACGCTATGCAAGTTGAAATGAATGATCGTCTGTTATGCTAAATTCAGAATAGGTGCTTGTATGATTGAATGGATGAATTTGCGTTCCATACATGTCCCATACAAGTATATGTGCACTGAGTGAATGATATGCAAGCAGAACTAGCTAATCTTCTGTTATGCTTACTCCAAAATACATGCCCATCTGTTTAAATGAATAAACCTGAGATATATTATATTTGTATGATCCGGTGAATCCATTAATGATGGTTCACTCATTCAGTTGCAAAACTCATCAAAATTTGCATTGTGGCTTTTCAGGTACGAGACAGGAGATTTAAGGTGTAGTTAGATCATAGAGTGTCTGAGGACTAAGAGATGGATCAGAGGTCCGTCAGCTGACTCTCGAAGGAAACTAGTTGTTATCATTTTGTAATATTGTTAGAACCTGCATAGAGTTTTATGTACAAACGTTAAGAAGAACAGTGTAAACTTTATCAGTGAATGAAATAAATGAATGGTTTAAGAGAAATGATAATGCCTTTCGAGTATGCGGGTTAAAGCCATATACAAGTTAGTTATGTCATTGCTCCAACATATCATTATCGTAGGTTATGTTCCTAAAAGCTTAGGTACGTACCCTATGGTAGTGGGATGTTGCATAAATAAAGATTAATATCCACCCTTACTATTCACCTCCACTCTCTCCCGTAGCTCTCTTCTGTTATTAAGCCACCAAGCCGCAACCTTCTCTCTTCACCTCATCCACCAAGCCGCAACCTCCACTCTTCACGCCCCTTCCTGTTTTATTGATGCGACAGTTAAAGTTGAGGGGTTTTTAGTCCATATCCACTATTTACGCCCATCCTTTCCATTTTCTAATCTTTCTGCCGCAGCTTATGAAACGTCTGTGCTTCTGCAAACGTCCGCATGAAACGTTTGTGTTTTCACAGGATGTCTACGTGAAATGCAAACTACGTTTTGCTCTCCACCTTCTGTCGTTTTGGTGCTGGATTTCTCCTCATGCGCTGTCGTTTTGGACATCCTCTTTGATGCTTCTCCAATGTTTCACCTTGTTGGCTACATTATGGATAGCCTTCCTAACTGTTAATGGCTTCGAAACTTCATGCTTTAATCCTATATTTGTATTTCATCATTAAATCTACATTTAAAATCAATAGGAACACAAAATGAGCAATTAAACACATAAAAATATGAATGAATTCAAATGAAATAACATATAGAAATATAGCAAAATCCATTCAAATTAAGTTCAAAGACCTAAAAACATTTACTCAATTCCCATATTTTCTAAGACTATATAATCATAAGCAAAGATGAGTGACTTTCAAATATCATAACAAGAATTCAACATTCAATGCTTCTACTCATTATCAATCAACATTTAATACCTTTAAAAATTGGGAAATCTAATGGTAGACTCGAAAAATGTGTTTAACTATAATATATCCACGGGTACACTCAACACCATTCATGATCATGACAATCCACAACTTTGCATTATTTCATTTATCCACCACTAATGTTCACATGCAAAATCATGAATCAAATGACTTTTTAGGGTTGTAATGTGGGCAAAGGTAAGGTAAGGTGAGATGTATTTAGGTCAAGTAGCATGAAAGCCACTAAGCTAATGAAACAAAGCAACATTCATTAAAAACTAGGTATAGTCAGCTATGACAAATGCAACATTTATCTTTCACAATCCCCTTTAACTCTCACACACCAACCACACGAAGCATATACCAATCCGAAGGAATCACTCATACAATTTAAGCCAACAATTCATTGAAACCACAAGAGTAAACCTTCCAAGCCAACATCTACCTCACATCCAATATACTCAAATAACCTATTCATCACAACTTTAGGAGAATGCATTAATCATAAACAACTTTTCAACAGATGTGGACATGCTCCTAGATACATTTATTTAAACAATTTTTCTTTTTCTTTTTCTTTTTTTCTTTTTCTTTTTCATTTTCATTTCATTTTCTTTTCTTTTCTTGTGCTTTTCTCTTTTTTCTTTTCTTTCTTTCTTTTCCTTGTAAAAAATAAACTAAATCAACATGGGAATTTCAATGATAAGACATAACAAAACATCCTAACATTAACCAACCCACACAAATATACACCCCCACACTTACACTTTTGTACATCCATAAACTCACCAATCACAAATGTTTCACTAACTTTATGGCTTGGGTAGGACATTTGGTTAAGTATAAAGCATGTAATGTGGTTGATACAAAAGGAAAGGCTAATAAGGCTCAAAGGGGCTTATCAAAAAGGAAAATCATATAATGAGTAGGCTATTTGGCTAATGTAGTTCAGAAAAGCAAAGAATGCCTAATCATATCCATATTAATGCATGTGATAAAAATGTGGTCTCAAATAGAACTTTAACGCAAAATCGGGATGTACATGTCATAAAGGTCACACATTATCAAAAGACAATGAGACTAATATAGATATTTCAGTCTAATAAGGCTCAAAATCTCACCGGTTTTGTCTACCACTAGCCACTACTCTTCTAAAGATAATGCATATCGATCAATCACAAGAGTAAAAATACATGTTAAAGTTGCCATGAAATGCTTTAGTCAACTCATTCTCTAATCATACCTATATAGTCCCAGAACCAATGGAAAACGAGAAAATATTTGTTTTATTTGTTTTATTCTTTCTCTCATTTTGATTGAAAACTTAAAAACAAGCAAAAATAAACCACCAAAGAAACACACATGCATAAAAAAATAAATGCGAGAATGCAAAAGGAAAGAAATTTACTTCTTTTAGGTTGCCTCCCAAGAAGCGCCTTTGTTTAAGGTCGCTGGCTCGACTGCTTCTCCTCACGTGACAAAATTGTGATCTTCAGGTGTTAAATGTGGCTCCTCCATGTGAGGTTTTTCTTAATAGGGCCTTGGTTGATAATCGTTCACCTCTAGTGTCTTCCCTATTTTCAAATTCTTCATCTTTACTGAGTCCTCGCTCTTTTGAAATAATTCGAATGAATTTCCATCTTTTTCTTCTTCGTTAATTCTTTCGACTTGCTAGGTAAAGGTGAAGGGTTAGTCTCGAATATAATTACAGACTTAGTACTTACCTCTGAGCTAAATGATATAGCTTTTTCTGCTTCGAGCTCCTCTTCTACTTCTTCTACACAAGCAATTCGTAGAGGATTGACATTAAAATTCTCAAGCTCCTCTTCACTCTGTAAGATTTCCGCGCCAATATCCATCGAGTACTCCTCAGGTTGATATGGTTGCGTTTCTTTGCTTTGTGATGCTAGGCGGTTGATAGCTTTCATCAATTGATCCGCCTGACTTGTCAAGTTCTAGATTCTAGAACTTGTTTCCTGTTGGAATTACAAAGTGTTAGCAACATACACATTAACTAATTCTTCCAATGATGTACCTTAGTCTTGATAGGAAGCTTCTAGTATGTACAGGAATTATTGTGCTTCCTGTAAACTATCATGGAAGTAATTCGGCTGATTATCCCATCCATAACAAAAGTTAGGTTGATCAGTCAAAACATTGTTATAGGATTGAGAATATGAATTAAAGAAAAAATTACTTCCATCTATGATTTTTTTTAATTTTTATAAAACACAAACACGAAACAAAAGAATGAAAATATCATGAAATAACTGAAAATAAATCAATTACAAACAAATATATACAAAACACCAATTAAAATCACAAACAAAAACTAAACACTGCACTCCCCGATAACGGCGCCAAAATTGATAGGCGTGTCGTAACACTAGTCAAAATAAAATAACTAGACTACTACTATAATAGTGGTGAGTCTTGGTCGATCCTACAGGGGGTGTTTGGTTCGCCTATGAAATAAAATTAATTGATGTTTAGGTAATAGGGGGAGGGGGGATTTTGGAGTTAATAAGAAAATAAAATAAAATAAACCTAATGAAAACAAATTAAAATAAACATGCAAAAAATGATAAAATTGGAGAATTCGATAGGGATCCGATTCTTTGGTTCAATCTCGGCCCACACCCTAATTAAGCATAATCCATTGATTTGTTGTTTTTATATCTCTCTTAGCAATTATCGTTCGTAGATTAACAACAAGATCTGTTAATCCCGATTTTTCCTTAGATCCTAGTTAATAAGGAAGCACTCATTAATTAACCCTGACTATCGGGAAACCTAAAATAAGCTCTCTAAGTTTATTTGGACAACCGCATTACGAATCAGAAAATAGATCAATCTAGGCAATAATCACACAAGATCAGATTATTTAACCTATGTTATGTTATCTCTAATGATTAGGAACCATTAATCACTACACATGAATCAGGAATACAATGATTACGTATTGCATTCGATTCTAGCAATGAGTTTTCATGAAAAACGATTCAATAGAGCATTAAAATCATCTTTTCACAATCCCAACGGGCTCTTACACAAATAATAGAACAATAACGAAAATCTGATTATCCATACACTAAACCCAAATCAATTAATATAGGATAACACAATCAATTTCTAATGAGAGAAAGAAATACCAAAAATAAGAAAATATACTTAACCCAAGTCATCGGTGTTGATGTTACCTCCGAATTAGCGTCGGGATGTTTAGCCCTTCATGAGTCTCTCTCGAAAAAATGCTTCAGCCCCCATTAATATCCCTACTGAAAACCCTACGGTTCTTCCCTCACTTCCAAAGTTTCTTCTCCTTATTGTTATTCATCGATGGTACAAATAAAGATTAATGTCCACCCTTACTATTCACCACCACTCTCTCCCGTAACTCTCTTCTGTTATTGAGCCACCAAGTCGCAACCTTCTCTCTTCACCTCAGCCACCAAGCCACAACCTCCTCTCTTCACGCCCCTTCCTATTTTATTGATGGGACAATTAAAGTTGAGGGGTTTTTGGTCCACACCCACTGTTCACGCCCCTCTTCTCCATTTTCTACTCTTTTGCCGCAACTTATGAAACGTCTACGACTACATTAAACGCAAATTAGATTTTTCTCTCCACCTTCTGTTGTTTTGGTGTTGGGTTTCTCTTCATGCACTGTCGTTTTAGACATCCTCTTTTATGCTTCTCTAATTTTTCACTTTGTTAGTTGCATTATAAACAGCCTTCCTAACTCCTAATGGCTTCAAAACTTCATGCTTTAATCTTCTATTTGTATTCCATCATTAAATCTACATGTAAAATCAATAGGAACACAAAATGAGCAATTAAACATAAAAAATATGAATGAATTCAAATGAAATAACATATAAAAATATAGTAAAATCCATTTATATCAGTGCTTTTCTATCTACATTGGTAAAGAAGTTCCATATTGAATTTCCTTACCACTTCTTAAAGTCATTACACTCACATTCTCCTTAGGATTCACCATCATTTGGGAAGGTAATTTCCCTGATGCTTGTGCTTCCAATTTACTTACCGAGGTGGCTAATTGATTGATCTGATTTCCCAAGTTTTGAAGACTTGCCTTTGTTTCCTGTTGAAATTGTTGAGTATTATAAGCAAGCGTCTTAACAATTTCTTCTAAAGAAATATCTAAATTTGAAGATTGAGGTTGAGCATATATAGGAGCTTAAGGTTGTTTAAAATTTTGAGGTTGATATCATTATTGGCTTCCTTAATTTCTATAGCTCAAATTTGGATGATACCTCCCTCCTGAATTGTAGTAATTGGAATAAGGGTCATACTTTCGTTAAGGTTGACCAGGAAAGCCCCCTATTGCGTTAGCTTCTTAAAGAGGTCTTGTTGCAATGTAGGGCACATATCCGTAGGATGTCTAGAGAATGAACATATTCTGCACACTCTTGTTCATTACAATTGACCTACAACTATTTGACGAACTAAAGCGGTTAAATTAGCAATTTTATCCTCAAGGTGCGTGTTATTTACCTCATTCACATGCTTAATAACTCCATCTATCCTTATCCCAAACTGTTGATAATTTTCGGCCATAATTGATACCAACTGTCTGGATGCCTAAAGTGTTTCGTTTACCAGAGCTTCTCCACTAGCTGCATCAACCATACTTCGATCCATTGGCAATAGTCCTTCACAAAAGTATTGAATCAGAAGTTGACTGGGAATTTGATAATGTGGACAGCTGGCACATAGCTCCTTAAACCTTTCTCAATATTCATATAATGTTTCTACTGTAATTTGTCTTATCCCACATATCTCCTTTCTGATAGTCGCCACCCTTGATGCAATAAAAAACTTCTCCAGAAACATTCCTTTTATCTCGTTCCATGTTGTTACTGAGTCAGGTGGAAGATAATATAACCAATCCTTTGCCTTATCTTTTAAAGAGAACAGAAAGGCCCTAAGATTAATTTGTTCTTCTGTAACCCATTGTGGCTTCATTCCAGAGCAAACAACATGAAATTCTTTTAGGTGTTTATGTGGATCTTCTCCTGCAAGACCACAAAAAGTAGGCAGTAAGTGAATCAAACCATATTTCAATTCAAAATCTACTTCAACATTTGGAAATTGAATGCATAAAGGTTGTTGATTCAAAAATGGTGCCGCTAACTCCCTCAACATTCTGGGGATGAGATTTGCCATCTTTTCATCCTTTTCTTGAAAATTAGAGTCTTCACCAATTGTTAGATCTATTTCAACTTTCACATCTAGAGGTGAACGACTACTTCCTTGCTTAATCTCTTTTCTCAAACGACACGATGTCTTCTCAATTTCTAGAATGTATTGCAATTAACTGTCTGAGAAACACGAGTCATACAAGATAATCGGTCAGTAGTAACTGTAAAAATAAAAATGCAAAGAAACTAAGAAACTTGAAATAGTTCCCCGACAATGGCACCAAATTTTGATCAGATTGTCAAAGCTCCCAAAATAACTATGATTCTTTAAAATTTTTGTAGTAGTCGTGGAACTAGGTTGAACCCCTAGAGAACTAAACACTAGTTTTTTAATTTCAAGAAATAAACTTAAATGGGGGTTTTTGATTAAATAACTTATTAACTAAAATTAAGACGAAAAAAATTAAATTAAATACATTTAAAAATGAAAAAGTCAAGATTACCAAACTCTAATTCAAGGGAAAGATCTTATCTAATTGTAACATTGATTATTGGTCTAAAAAGAATATTTTCACAATTCAAGCAGTTGGTCTGAAACATATTAGGATAGTCGTAATAAGTCTCAAATTTTCCTAAATTTGTTCAAACCCAGTATCCAAACTAAAACTTATCATTTATTGATTAGGTGTGATAACATTCCGTATCAAATAAATAATAGCAATAAGCTTCGTGAAAAAGACTAACCCTAAATTAAATAATCAAGATAGCTGCAATTATTCAACTTAGTTTTCTTATTTATCATAAGTTAACTATGGAAATTATTTATTTCTTATTTATCATAAGTTAATTATGGAAATTCATAAATAATTTATTTGTTACTTGTACCAATCCTTCATGACAATTATGAATCACTGAATTCATTGATAGCGATAAAATAATTAATATTAAATTAAATTGTTAGATTAATCGAATATTAATCATTCATGAAATATAAGAACTCAAAACAAGAAATACTTGAATTAAAACGTGAATAAAAGTTTGAAACACAAAACCTCACAAAGTTACAACTGAAATATCGAATCCCCTTGAATCAAAACGATTAGAGTTTAGCCACTCATGGATTTCATTGCAATAACAAAATAGAAGAAAGACTAAGAATTGCAAAAAAATAAAAGGAGAGAACATTTTTCTGTTGTGAGGAACATCCCTTTTATAGGGTTTTTTAATATAATCCTAATTTAACTCTAACTTGTAAAGATGTCTATCTAAAACGAATTCAAAATCAAACTCCTGCATGATAGGAATAAGAAGAAGTGTCCTAGTTAAACTTCAACTCTTCAAGTGATCAACCTTATCCACTGTAGCAATCTCTTCACCTTATCCAAAATTTGTGATTATCATTAATAGAGTTCCAATTTAATGCAATTTCCTAAAACAAAAAAAACATTAATTTCCATATTTAAACATAAAAATAAATCCAAAACAAAGGAGATAATATCAAATAATATAACAAGATGAGATCTTATCACATAGATATTGTAATACAACGCTAACCTCTCTTAATTTTAAGTTATTATTGTTTAGGTTTTCATAGAGGTCTCTCTAAGCATAGTTTAAAGTTGCTCTTAGTTTTTGAATTTTCTCCCATTCAAATTATTTAAATCATCCCTAATAAATTAGAGTTTCCTCATTCATTAATAGGCTTCAAAACCATCTACACTCGTTTTCAATCATTTAGTTACTACTTCTTTGAATCCCTCCATACAAGTTAAATAATTGATGAATTTGAAGGGGGATATTCTTTGATTTATTATTACATCTACCTGAATCTTAATTGGTGAGTGATTATAGGTAATTTGATTAATGAATTGTACCTTAATTTTTGTTATTGTTATTTGACTCAATTATATGGCATTTACTACGGATTTATCGAACTTATTTTTTATTAGCCATTTCCTTTGTTGCTTGTTGCTTCATGTAAAATCATTCTATTTATAATGCAAATCAAATGCCCTAATTCAATTGACATACTCCTTAAATACATCATTTTAGTGATTTAATCTTATATCAACTCCTTTATGAGGAGTATTCTTTTACTCCTTGGTCTTGTTTTGAATGAGTCATCTTTCCATTGCGTGAACAACTTTGTCAGATTCCTTAGCTCCTTTTATTTTGTGCCTATAATCTTTTAATCCCGTTATCTCCTTATAGTCCCCTATATTGGATCTTTTTCTCATTTATTTCTATAATCTTATTTCATTTTTCCTTTATGGCTTCCTTTTGTAAGTAATTGTAATTTTGGACTCTATTAAGATCCCATCTTTATTTAATATTTAAGTCTTAGCATTTTAGGTAAGAAATTATTCACCTCTACATCTAACCAGATTCTTGCATACCCAATTATATTCAAAGCAGCAAATGCAACATGCATGGATCAATGCTTTGATCCATGCATGATGGTTTTGCAATGGAACTAAGATTGCTTTGATCCATGCATGATGGTTTTGTAATGGAACTAACTACTTAGCTTAATCTAATGGTAGAATAATATTCTAATGGGATATTATAAAAACGAACCCAAATTGGAATTATTCTTATGCTAAATCTATCTAGTATCATCCTTGATCTCCATTGTTATAGCAGTAATGGCTTACCATTGACTTGCTAAGGACTTAACTCCACTTTCAAAGAGTTAGTTTTAGTACTGAACTTGAATTTAAAAAAAAGATCCTCCTTGTTTATGAGCATTTTGTAGTCATATTTTGCTCCATCTAGCTTCTATCCATATCTTCATTTATGGATAAGATGGTCTTTTTCCATAAAATAACCAAATGTAGTGCTAGTCCATCTTAATTTTCCTACTTGCAGTATTTCTAGAGGCAATATGATTCCCTCCAGATCCTCTCCTTCTACTTGCACAATGTACCTTAGTTTGCCTCGTAGGGTCTTATCCCTTATAACTTGGCTCCAAACTTTTCTTGTAAAGATTTGATAGGAGCCTAAGTTTTTCTCAAATTTGGTTTATGGGAAGGAATAGGATTTAGAGGGTTGTTTGAAGAAAGGTACTCCTTTATAATCGGAAGGTCACGGATTTGAGTCACAGAAACTTCTTTGTAAAATACAAATAGAAGATTGCATTCAATTAATATCCCTTCCCGACCCTCCCAAAACAGGGAGCCTTATATACTGGACAACTCTTTAAAGAAAGGGGAAGAAAGGAAGCCAGTTTAAGGGTTGGAGCTGAGAAGTCATAAGTTGAGATATAGGAAGGACTAAGATTGAGATTTATAGTGATTTCTTGAATTTAAGGTCTGGTGACTAAAGTCTTGAGGTTGAAGATGAATATCGGAAGAAGTTGAAGCTAAAGGAGTGGTGGTCAAAGATGAAGGTATGGTGACTAAAGATAAATCCGTTTCCAAAAAGATGGCTAGGAGCCGTACATAAGAGATCTTAACTAATTTAGTTACCATAAATGATGACTAATTTTATAAATATACATCAAAATTTGACTGATTAACCTAAATGTTCAGTGATAAGCTTAAGAAAACTCTCCTTGCATTAGAGACATTCCCAACTCTTTATTCATTTTTTTCAAAAAATTTTTATAATAATTTAAATTTTATTTCATTAAAATTTTCAACAATTTGTATTATTTTAAAATACATTTTTATTTCTTTTAAAATTTAAATCATCAATTAAATTCTTTCTAAATCAATCAAAACTCTTTAGATTTTTTCCCTTTATAAAATATATAATATGTCTTATCTAGTTATTTTTTCTATTTATATAGTTTATTTCATAGTATTTTAATCATTTATTTGATTTTATTTTTGGAAATTAAAATAGAAAATAGGGTTTTAAAATAATTTTGTGATTAAAAAAGGTTTGGTGGAATAAAAGGATTAAGATCACAAAATGAAGAAAATGTGGGGCTGAAAATCAATTATTGTTTAAGGACCTATTTGCAAATAAATAAATGAAAAGGGATAAATTGAGAAATTAAGATATAGCAACAAACGTTGAAAGCAATATTATGTCTTTCATATCGTACAGGCCATAAAACGGTACGAAATTAGGTATATAAGTACTAGTTATCGGTATTGATACTGGTCGATACTTGCCGAATATCTATCAGTACCATAAATTTTAAAAATATAGAGAATTGTTTTGCAAAAGAAATTGTTAAAACCCCACCTTGATACTCCTACTCTGCTACTCTCTGACATTTCTCTTTCACTAAGTCACTTTGTCTCTTGGTTCTCGTCTCTGGCAACTCTCCAACATCGTCTCTTCCTCTAGTTCTGCTTCTCCATCGCTGCTGCTACTACACCTCCATACTGACATTGCTGCTTGTCACAAGCAAAGCAAATTATGTTGAGCACATAGCATAGCTTTAGTTTCTGGAGTGACTGGCAAAGTTTACATGTTCTCGTAGTTAGAGCAAAACTCTGTAGATTGAGAGAAATAAAGTATTTGTGACATGTGTAACAGGAAGAAGAGCACCTGAGTTGCAAACAGAAGCACAAGTTACAAAGAGAAGCAATTATGGATTTTAGGTGTTTAACATGTGGAGCGGCTTAAGCAAAGTGTAATTTTTATATCCTATAATTCTTTTAAAGTTTTAGTGTTTTAAATATGGTGACTGACAATAAGCTTTCGTTTTATAGGTTATAGATATGGATTTCTTTTAATTATTTTTATATATTTTTAAAATTTTGTAAAATTGAAAATAAATTGTATACTGTAAATTTTGAATTATTGAGTAAATTTTAATATATTGTTAATTTATTTATTTACATAATATAATTAAGATGACAAATTTTATTTATCTTTTAATTTATAATTATAATTATGATAATATTATTTTTATTGTCAAAATTAAGAATTATTATAATAAATTTTTATGGTGTTTGTATCACTTTTAATTCAATTGTAATTATTATTTTTTGTTAACGAGCATATTTTAATTTGTATGATTTAGAATCTTTTATATAGTATCCATTCGATTATATTAATAATGTAAATTTACTTTCAAAATTTTCTTTAATAATAATTGTAGTTATTATTCATATGTAGAATATGAAAAATAATATTAAGAAAAATAAATAAATTGTTATGATTTTAAATTTTATTATTATGATTTTTGGAGATAAAGTTTGTGTAAATTTATAAATTATACAGTATAATATATTGAAAGACTATTTTGTAATTGTAAAAAAAATAGAAATGATTTTATAAATTACAAAATTACTCGAAACGATACCTAATATTAATTGGTATTGATATAATATTGTACCAAAATTAAATTTAGTGCCCATATCATATCGATACAGAACTCTGGTAATATTGGTTGAAAGAGAGAGGGGTCAGGAAAAACAAAATGGGTGTATGTGGACCTGAACAAAATGATGCAAGGCAACAATGTCATTTCTTAATTTAAGCCAAATTTAATTCTTTTGAGTAGAGTTTAAAAATTATGTAAGATTATGCATAACATTTGATTAGTCTATATTTGATATTTATATTATTTGTATTTTATTGTTATTTTTTAATCAAAATTTTTAAATGTATTGTTATTTGTATTGTATTGTTAATTGTATTGTTTTAACTTGTTATCTAATTTTTAATTTAGTGATGAATTAATTATTTCACCATGTGTACTTTTTATCCTGATAACTATACATGTTTGTGGCTTTTGGTGGATATTATCAAAACACTCATTTAACCCATAATTAATAACGTGTAATCCATAATCCATAAGAAAAGTTTTGACTTGGTGAAGAACGTACCAATCGAGGACTGACATTTCTTTTTGATTAAAGGGAACACAAATCACTACAGAGTACAAAGCTAGTTTGGTACAAAGCTAGTTTGGGACACTACTCCCCGACATATGCTCGAAGAGGATACATTAGCACCCGAGAGGTGCAGTAGTAAAAAAGGTAACGCCAACATCGGAAAGAATAGCTTGAGTGGCGAGCCAGTCAGCACAAGTGTTGCTCTCTCGGTAAACATGACGATGAGCAACCGTCCAGTTCCTTGTGAAAAGTTCGTGGATGCCCTGGACTATAGGGTGTAGCATCATGGATCGACTGACGGAGGAAGATAGGAGCTGGTGTATCACGAGAGAGTCCACTTCCAGTTCTAGTCGACGGAAGCCCAATCTCCAGGCCAGCAAAGACTCCCCAAAGTTCGGCAGTCAGTGGAGCACACCATCCGAGGTTCTGGGTTAAGGCTTCTAGCTAGTTACCATCGCTATCTTGTAGTAGGCCCCCTGCTGAAGCCGAGAACTGGGAGTAATTGCTTGCTCCATCCGTGTTTAGCTTAATCCATCAAGGGGGCGGTTTGCGCCAGCCTATGAAGTAGTCTTTTCGGGGCCAGAGGCCGGGATCAACTCTGCATCTCCACCCTGTAGCCTGACAGATTTGATCTGCATAAGACAAAATGAAAGAGCTAGGAGAGGAAGGCCTATGGAAATGAGCATCAAAGATATACTGATTACGCCAAGTTCATAATAACCAGCAGGTCGTTCCAAAAATAACAGGCCAGTCATGCCCCAGAGTGCCTCGTTGTAGTTGGAGATTTTTGAGGAGCCACAAGCAGTTAGGAGTGGTGATAAAGAGACCTACACTTGGCGAGCCGTAATGCAATCTCGAACTGCGTAAAGAGCTGACTCTTTGAGGGGACATTGATGACAAGAACCGTCAATGATGAGTTGCGTTCGGACGCGTTGTTGGTTCGTGAGTAACTGCTCATACACGAGAGTTCATAGGAATAAACGGATGCGCTGCGGTCCCGGCCATTGCTAAATAGCCTTCTATACCCTATAAATCGGCTCGTCTTCGTGGCCCATAAGCATGGAATAGGTAGAAGCTATGGTGAAGGGACCTTGGTCTGAATCTCCCCAAACCACCTTATCCGGCCCAAGGAATTGCTTAGGCAGGAAAGTGCCAGCGATTAAACAACACAACGGCGTCGGGAGGTAGGATTGGAAAGTTGCAAGAGTGACATTTATTGGACTCTCTTTTTGTTTCATATTGATCTCGTTTTTTTACCTTGTTTGTACACGCCCTCTCTTGTTACTTTTGTTTCTTTGAGTTCCCCCTCATGGTCATGGATGTTCTTTTCTCTGTTTGTTTCTGATTCAAGCCTCTCAGCTCCTATTCTTTCTTTCGACCCTTTCCTTCTCTCTTTTTTGTTTAATTCCGGCGGGCTCTTTTTCTCCTTTTTTTGGGTTCTCTTTTCCTCTCATTTTTCTTATCAAAAGCAAATTGCAATCTCAATCTTTTGACAGCAAACTGCTTACTTGACTTGTTTAGTATGTCAACGACAATTTCAATCTTTGGTTATTTAGAGTTTAAATTCCTTAACTGTTTTTTCAAAAAAAAAATCCTATTAACTGTATAATTAAATAATTTGAGTTTTAAAAAATTAATTACTAAATTAAACTTTTTAAAAGATTAAACGTTTGAATTAAATATTTTTATATTATATTTTTTAATTAAAATTTATAAATTTTTCTGTTTTTAATCCAAAAAGCACGTGACATACATCTTAACAGCCCGGTCCCTAGCCATGTCTCGTATCCAAATCATAGTTTACATTATAAGTGTGTGTATGTACACGCTATTTCCGAAATTTTTGATAAATATAATTTGTCGCAGTTATACATGTACTATTGCACATGCGCAATTCATATGAACTAGGATGTCTGTCGGAGCTGATATTATCCTCAAAAGTAATTCAAATCCGTCCATTCAACATATTGAAACAGTGGTCATGTCATATCTTTCGGTAAAAAGTGCCGCATACAAACACCAAATTAACTTCAAGCAGGAATACCAACGATTGAGCTGATGTTTAAACTTTCCGACTATAAATCGAAGTTGCGTGAATGTTAAAAATTGGAGGATTAGGCCTTGGCCTTTCTCTGTGGTTAATAAATGTCTTTCCAACCGTATATCGTGGTTGCAATGGTGTTCAAGATTGTGGGATTAGGCCTTCGCTTTTTTTCCCTTGCCTTCTGTGGTTGGCATGGCTTGAAAAGGTATAAATGTCTTTCCACCCATATATCCTCTCAATGCTTCAGGAATCTCTACGCCATTTTCTCTCTGGTAGTTCTCCAGTATGCAGCAAATGGTCCTCTCTGTTGCTGTCAGCGTCGAGTTCAATAAATGCACGTATTGCTTCGCCTGCTCATTGTTCTGTTACAAAAGGACCACCAAAGTTTTAAGTAATCCGAAATGAAAATTCCACAAGTGATATAACCATGGCACTAATTTGTACTGCATTTCGAGTTGCAGAAAATTACAGTTTCAAGCAGACATACCTTAATTTTCTAAGCAATACAATTTCTGAGCCAAACAGTATAAATGTCACCAACGAAAGAGAATGAAAGAAAGCTTATCGTGGAAATGATTATGAGCATGAGCATATATATCCAACAAATACTTTTACTTGACCTAACCCACTGTCCAGATGGACAAGGGAACACGACCACACTTCATGCAGGACTCAAGTTCACTAAAAGGCGCAAACCAGAGTACATCTATAATCTAAGGTTCAAAACACGAATAATCAAAAACATAAGATTGTCCGAATTGCTATGTTGCTTTTTGCACTTCACAGTTTTCATTTCCTTTAGTAGCAATTTCCAAAACCTGAAGAAATGAATAACCATCTGTAGTAATGCCCATTAGGTCGATGAAGTATCATGATGCACAAGGATCAGTTTCTTTCAACTTAGAATCTAAGGAATCGATTTGCGAATATTCTAAGAACATCTACAGTTTACTGGTATTATCAAATCTACTTCTCATCATCACACCTAGTCCGAGTCCCGCATTAAAGCGGGGTCTGGAAAGGTCTGATAATACACAGCCTTACTCCTACAGAATAAAGAGGCTGTTTCAGTAGACGCACATGCGAATGTGACAATAAAAAAGTGATGTAGATTATAAGAGTACATATGAAAACTAATATGCTACTACTAAAACACAAGTTCCTCAATTAACTGACAATATCACAAATTGTGATCGTATAGCCCTTAGGAAGGAAGTCCGAATGTGTACTCAACATCCCATTGCTAAATATTTTTCATATGATAAGACTCTCCAATCATCATATAGTATTATAGCCCTTAGGAAGGCAGTCTGAATGTGTACTCAACATCCCATTGCTAAATATTTTTCATATGATAAGACTCTCCAATCATCATAGAGCATTTACTTCAAATTTTTTTAACATATTCGTCTATAGCACAATTAAGGAAGCATTGGGTTGTGCAAACTGAAAATTAGCAGTTATGGAAGAAATGACTGCTCTAGAGAAGTGGGCATTTACAATGAAGTGCAAAGCTAATGAAGGTATAGAAGGATATTATGATTGTGGCAAAAAGATTTACGCGAACTTTTGGAATTGACTACTAGGAAACCTTTGTTCTAGTTGCTAAGATGAACTAATTCAAGTTCTTCTGCCTCTAGATGTAAGCTACAACTAGCTTTACATTAATTAGATTTAAATATGTATTCTTAAATGAAGATTTCTGAGAAGATATTTACATGAGTTGACCACCTGGCCTTGAGAAGAGATCTAGCGGAGACAAAGTCTGCAAATGAAAAAGATATTTACATGGTCTAAATAACCCTAACGACATAGTTTCAAAGTATTAGAAAGTTTAGAAAACATGAATACAGTCAAAGCCAAGTAGATCACATTATATCCAACAAACATACAAGAAAAGATAAAGTAGCTATCTTGATCATTCATATGGATGATATTATTCTAACAAATGATGACAACACAGAGTGGAAATGTTGAAGAAAAGCTTTTTAGTAGACTTTGAGATAAAGGACTTTGGAACACTGAAATATTTTCTTGGAATGGAGTTTGTTAGATCCAAGGAGGGTATCTTTATAATTTAACACAAGTATACAATTGACTTGCTGGATGAATCAAATATGCTCGGGTGTTAAGCTGTTGAAACACTGACTAAACCTAATTTAAAGCTACAAGAAGCAAAAATGAGGAAATGTTGAATGTAGACCAATTAAAAAGACTTGTTCGAAGGTTGATCTACCTATAACACATATATCCGAACATAGCATTTGTTGCAAGGTTAGTCAATTTGTACATTCATCAAGACAAGAGCATTTTGAAGCAGTATATAGGTTCCCCAGGTATTTAAAAGGAACTCCACGTAAAAGTTTGTTATATAAAAAAAAAAACAAGGCCCTTTAAGTTGAAGTTTACACAGATGCGGATTAGGTAGGAAGCATCAAAATCTACTTCAAGCAATTATACCTTTGTTGGAGATAATTTAACTATTTGGTGGACCCAAAAAAAAATGTTGTGGCCAGAAGTAGTCTTGAAGCTGAGTGGCACATGGCATTTCTGAAGCTTTATGGATTAGGAGATTATTTGAAGACATAAAAGTTCCAAGTGCGTTACCAACGAAGGTGTATAGTGATAACAAAGAAGCAATTGTAATTGCTGATAATCTTGTCCTTCATGGGAAGACTAAACATGTGGAAGTTGAATAACGCTTTATAAAAAAAATTGAGAAGGGATTGATTTGCACAACTTATTAGCCTACTACAGAACAATTTGACTATTTAGTCAGCAAACTGGCCATGGAAGACATATTCAAGCCAGCCAGAGGGGGTAATTTGGAAATGAATTATATTAACATAATTCTTGGAAAATTACAGCCGTAATATGCGACTGTAACTGATCAGGTCCATGGTTCAAGTTAAGAAAGAATGTATGTTAGGCTCTGTAATCATTTAGGTCCTTTTTATGCCAAGTTTTATGCCTTTCACATTCTATAAATACCTATGCTATATACATCGTTTAAAAGTGAATAAAGAATATTAAATCACTCTTATTTTTATCACCAAAAAAGGAAATTTTTAACTAAAATATACATAGCTGCAAAGCACAAAAAGTAAAAGTAGAAAACACAGATTAGATGAAGTGGCGTAAAATCATAATGAAAACAGAAAGAAAAATGCAAATAAGAATGAGAATCAAGTACTAGTTCCATCCAACTGCAAAGAATAGACAAAAATGAAAAGGTCATCACCCACTTGTGATCCTAGCAGAATACCAGAAAGCCAAAGATGCATAAAGAAGAAAGAACCACATATTGCATTTGGTAGCATAGTCACAATCACTCCAACTACTTTCTTTTGACCCTAGAATCCAGAAAACATTAGGTTTTACAAAGTGGAAACTTCTTCCGGTATTCAGGAAGTGATTAGTCATACACTTCTTCCTACACCTTTAAAATGCAAAAGAAAAAAGAAAGTCAAAGGATTGAAGAAAAATATGCAAGCATTTGTAGTCATAAATCTCCACCCAGAAAATCAAGGAAATATTAAAGCAGAAGAGCAGCTCAGGAAAAGTATTTATAGCATGGTAACAGAAAATAATAATTGGAACTGGTGGCATAAAAGGATCTTCTACATTTGTAGCCTCCGTCTATGCATATTTAATGAAGAATTGAAACAAAAAGGAGCCCTCACCTTAGTTTCATCTGTAAATTTAAAATTTTCTAGAATTCAAATTTCAACCAACATAAACTATAACCATCTACATCAGATAAAAGCCAACCCAGAATTCATTCAAAGTTCATCTGTATAATCCAATATGAGGAAACCTCTGATTTAACAGGTAAAAGTATAGCCATTTCACAAAACTAAATTAAAAGGACAAAGTTAAGCTTGAAAAAGTGGGCAACCAAATGTCCAGAACAAAATTAATTGGAGTAGAATAATCATTGCAACACTTCTGCTGATGATGAATTTTGCAATCATTTTTCTGCCAAAATTTTAGTGAAGATATTTCAGATTTAAATCATTGATGGCTTGGAGAGCTCATTTAGATTAAATAACAATTTCAAGTTTACTTTTATGTTGCTCCAACCGCAAACCTATAATTTGCATGCCGCAAGCTGACAACCTGAGACTCCTATAAGAATAAAAACATTTGTCTTAAGGCTAAATATGTCACCATTGCAATCAATTACTAGTTGCATTGCCAGTTCAGCCATAAGTTCAACAAGTAATAGGAGTTAAATGATGTTGTCAAGCACACAGCATAACTAGAGCTTAAAGAGATTTTGATGCGTATAAATACCAGCACGAATGGTAAACAGTATCCCTATATACTTGCTTTATGGTGGCAGACTGCACTTATAGCAGCATCACTTTGGCCTTAATTATAGTAGTAGCATATTTTCAAAGAGATGATGGCGTGAAGAAAACTAAGTCTTCCAGCAATTACATCTACCAATTCAATTTCTCAGCAGTCACATGATTCCTAATGCTTTAAGCACATGAAAGAGGTAGAAGTTTCTTTGTCTAAATGAAGTCATGACTACTTAGCAATCTTTAATTCTAAAGGAAAAAAATCAACACAAGTTGGGTACAATAATTGTTAAATTAATAGAAAAATCTGACTTTTTCCCATTTTACTAGCCGTTGCTGGCTAAAATAACACCTAATTTCTATCCATTTCGAGTAACAATTGCACCCTTCATATCAACACTGCTAGTCTAATATACTCTACATCCTTCAAAAGAAATGTAAATCCATTGTACATGAAAAAGTATCCAAATTGCACCATGACATGACCACAATCCCTTCTGAACCTTTAATTCTCAAAATCATTCCCCAATATATGCTTTATCTTATATCTTGATCCTGTTTATCCACATCGACACCATAAATGCAGAAAAGCTGCTGCTGCTCAGTTCAGAAGGTCTATTTGATGCTTTCTACTTACAAAATGCTGCAATAACTTTAGATTTCTAAGATGAACATCTGAATGGTTTCATAATAGTAAAAAGTAAAGAGGCAGAAGAGCTATACACAATCAAAGACTTTTTAAGGGCAGAAGAGCATAACATCTGTCTCCCTCTGCAATTTTCAGCGTCTACAGAAAAGTGGATGCATATAGAAAATCGGACTAAAGTCCATTGATGCAAAGCAATAGTAGCATATAGTATCTACCTTTTTCTGCCCATATCGAATTTCCAATCTTCTTGACTGGTAATCTGTACAATTTGAACATGAGACCAATTCTCTGTAAGTTTTTGAGGCAGGAAACCATCCTTCCAAGTCATACTTCTTTGCGGCAGCATCATTCAGAGCACCAGAGACAATAGAGACCACTTGATAGGGGATATTGAGCTGTTTTGATGATAGAACAATGATCAAAACACTATTTTTGCATTCCTTACTTTTCTGTTTCCTATCTAATTATTTTGTTACAATTATTATGGAACAGTTGAAATATACAAAATTTGTAATCATACCATTTTGTAAAAATCTTCAGAATTCTTTATCATTTCTTCATGCATATCCCAAGAGTCGTTGCCATTGGGGCTAGTGATACAGAACTGCTCTATTTTCTCAAACTGATGAACCCGGAAGATCCCCAAGGTATCACGACCATGTGAACCAGCCTCCTTGCGGAAACAAGATGAATATCCAGCATATCTGCCAAAATATTAGGCTTAATAACATAAACCAACCTATCTTAGCATTAAAGGAACTGAACAGAAAGTATCACCTGATTGGCAGCTGTGATGGATGAATCCAATCATCTACATGATAAGCACATAATGGTTGTTCAGCTGTAGCAATAAGATATTTATCATCTCCCTCGCCAGTCACCTATCACAAATGACTGAGATCAGGATAAGTGTTGCATTAAGGATTACTAAAGTTAAAAACATTATTTACCTTATAAAGCTCTTCATCAAACTGGGCCAACTGAGCACACTTAGACATGATGTCTTTTCTCATGAAAAAAGGGGTCTGCAAGGCAGTGTAGCCCCTCTGTTCCAAAAAATCCAAACCAAAGTTTATCAATGCTTGATTGAGTCGCACACCATCCCCTTTAAGGTAGAAGCCTCTACCTCCGGCTACATTTGCACCTATTCATGAAGACATAATATTTGTTATATTAATTTTTCAAAAAACAAAATTAGTTGAATGCAATAATTGAGTAAAAAAGGATAATCAAGTAGAAATATGAATGGTAAAGTACCTACCTTTCTTGGTATCAGCAATGCCAAGTAGGTCAACAAGCTCAACATGATTTTTCAATTTAGGCTGCTGGCATTTCTCACCCCAGATTCTGATAACAGGATTCTTTGCCTATGATTAGAAGAATCATATACATATAATAATTGTTAATTATCATTCATTTATGAATGATATTATAAGAAACTGACACATGCATACCTCATCATCACTAAGGAATACAGAATCATGCACAAGGTTCCCAACTGTTTCCAGTTTAGAATACAAAGCAGCTTTAGCCTCTAGCACCTCCTCTTCCTTCTTGACAGTTACTTGCTTGTTTTCATCAGTACTTTTTATCATTTCACTAGCATCCTCACCCGCCTGCCATTTTTTATTTTTATTTTTATTTGTACCAAAGAAAAACACACACACACACGCACTTTTTTGATATTGTAATAAAGATTAGTATTAGGACAACTATAATAAACAAGGGAGAGAGAGAGAGAAAGAGAGAAGACTCACAATTTTGAGCTGAGCAACCCTTTTATTGATCTGATTAAACTCTTTACGGAGGTTGTCGAGCTCAAATTGACCTGATTATAGTCGATTAATTACATCCTGAACATGAACATGAAGTAAAAAAGAAAAAGGAATGAGGAGGAGTTGAACATACGCTGCCTCCATTCCTTGTCGAGAAAAATGATTTGGTCGACGATAGAGACATCAGCAAAACGACGGCGTTGAGACTCACGGATGATTTCAGGATTGTTGCCTTTGTCTTCTCTGAACAGATTTATGTCCAGCATTTCTTCTGCCTCTCTTTCTCTTTTAAAGACAAAAACAAAAACAGCAACAGCTGCGACTGACGGCGAAGGTGGTGTCCGGTATAATAGATGGAGTGGAACTGGAAGATGGGTTTGGACTTTGGAGGCTTTTCTGCTAGGGCTAGGGATTTTAGCAAGAGGAGGAATTCACTGAGACAAACGGCGTCATTTCAAATTAAATTTTTCAGAAAATAAATTTGAAAAATATATTGGCCCTGTTTGGCAATCAGTTGATTGTATTTAGCTGTTAGCTGATTCTATCAGTTGATTTGACTAGCGGATTGTATTAACTGTTTGTTAGAGATGTTTGATAAAATTAACTGTTTAGTATTAGTTATTTATGTGTAAAATGACTTATGAGGACATGACTTTAAAAAAATTACAAAGATATAAATATTATAATAAAATTTGTAAAATTAGGACTATATTAATTAAAAAACATAATTACTCTATTTCAATGTAGTGTAATTTAAATTCTAATATCTAATACATCTACAATATTTTATCAAGATATATACTCAAGTGCATGTTATTTTCTTCCTTTTTAAAAAAATAACATATCTTCTATAATTAATTGAATATATACAAAATAACTATTAGTATATATTATAATTTATATTCATCTTGAATTTTTGATAGATAAATCAATTATTTATTACAATTTTAAAATTTAAAAAAATTTGTATTAAAATATTTGAACCAATCACATTATTTATTTATAT
>JAOQMS010000005.1:21444300-21461352 GCA_027563885.1 Erythroxylum longipes
AAAAATTCCTATAATTCTCTAAAAATGTGAAAACCCTAATAATCCTCTCCAATACCAATTTTACACAAAAAAGCATGTTTTCCAAATAATCATAGTTATTCACAATTAAACCGGGAAATGTCATGAATGCATGTACAAGCATTTTTCATGTGTAAAAATCACTATTTGCAATTGCATGAGCATGAGATGCGTTTTTCTAATTTCTCACGTGTACTCGTTTCTATAATCCAACCCGTTATTTGGAAACAGGATGTTACAGAGAACATAATTATAACTTAAAAATTCTTACTGGTTTAAGAAACTAGAGTTATTCATTAAACTGAAGTGAAGTTAAAACACAGTATAGTCTTAAGGAATTTCTTACCTAGATCTAGTTTATTTACATATTGTTTTATAGTTGATCATGCTTCAATTTGATTCTTTAGAATTGTTCATTATTTTATTTTAGTCAATCATGTTTGATATTCTAGATAATTAAACTTACGAGGAATAAGTAATTAATAACTATTCCTTATGGAATTAACCTGTACTAATTAGTGCTAGCTATAGCTATACTAAGCACTTGTAGTTAAAATATAGTATATTGGTTACTTATTCTTAATTACTTCAGCCCAATTTTGGCTCAGGTTGACCAGGTTATCGACCATGGACCGGCCAAGCCTGGCTCATAGCCCAACCTTTATTTCAAAAACATGGTCGTTTTTTACGTTTTTCTTTTTTGAAAAATATAATGGGTTTGTGTCGGTGTCAAGCCACGAGCTGGGGTTGAGTCAGGCCACCGTGGCCCCTGATCTGGCTGAGCCCGGGCTAGGGCATTGACAAGTCTTGTAAGTCATGTGTTTGCATTGAAGATTTTTGAAGAATTACCAAGATAATATGATACAGTTTCGAATTTAAAGAAAAAGAAAGATAGAAAAGGAGTTCTTTACCTAAGAAATGTAAGAAAAGTCATTTTTAAAACTATTCTACATTATTTTTGATCAATATTACATCACTCTTTGAAGATAGAACAAGATTTCTTTAAAGGTTCAAGATTCAAGAACAATTCCTTATCTTATTTCTTTCTTGTTTTTATTTTGGTATTATTTTTTTGATTATGAACCAAATTGGAATATAGGTTTATCTAGGATGAACTTAATGTGTGATATAATTTAATTGACACTGATTTAATGAAGTTATAGCTTTCTTAAGATTTATTTACTTTTTTATATTAATTGAATAAAATGAGCAAAAGTGGAAAATTCAATTATTTGATTCATGCATCAAGATTCAAGAGATAAGATATATGATTAGATCAAAAAGTTGATAAAGAGGTTAAGCATGAGCAATTTGAGAGATGTAAGATCTTCCTAAGTTAAGGTTATACCTATTAAGAAAGTTCATAGAATAAGTTAAAGCATTCTTTAGTTGCCTAAATTTGAAAGGGATTTTAGTTAATTAAATTATGAATAGACATTTTATGTCTCAAGAGAGAATATAATCTAAGTTAGGAACTCTTAATGGTCCAAAAAAATCAAGGTATTCATTAAATTAAGGGAAATTGGATATAGTAAAGTCCTATGCAAAACCTAGCCTAAATCTATTTCATAGATTGATTTATTTTTAACATTGCTTTATTTAAGTATTCAGATTCATTATTCATTTTTTTTCTTATTCAATCATCCATAATAATCATTCTAGCTACAGTCCTTATGGAATCAACTCATACTCTTTTGCGCTAGCTATAATTAAGTTGTGCACTTGCAAAAACAACAACTAAAATTAGTAATAGGAAAATTTATAACTTGGATATGATAGAGAGAAAACAACACAACCCATCACCTTTATCAAACTTAGAACTTATCAAATGATTTTTCCTTTATGGTGTTTAATCACTTAATAAATTTAATTATTGATATAATCAATAGCTTAATTCTTGTTATATATATAAACATATCTCTCTCTCTCTCTCGTTATATATATGCGGGAATTGTTAAAATAGAGTACATTGGTTACCTATTCTTAATTGCTTTAGCCTAATTTTGGCCCGGCTTGGTTCAATTTTGGTTCAAGTTGACCAGGTTATTGACCACTGATTGATCAAGCCTGGCCCGTGGCCCAATCGTTATTTCAAAAATGACATCATTTTTAACGTTTTTCTTTTTTTAAAAATATGATGGGCCAAGTCAGGCCACAGGTTGGGGTTGAGTCGGGCCACCTTGGCCCACGATCTGGCCGGGTCTGGGCCAGGGCATTGACAAGTCTAATCTTTAGTTATTTCAAATCTCCGTTTTATGCCACAGTTTCATCTGAATTCTTTTCATTTTGTTCCGAGAAGGTAATTATAACCTATGAATGCACTTGGAGCGAATTAAGTACCAAATATACAACAAAACTATAAAATATCAAGTAAAATACATCAAATATGAGTGTATAATTATAGTCAAATTAGCATTTATCAGCAAGTAGTTAGTTGCATAGCATTTTGATGACCTTTATGATTGAATAAGAAATGAAAAATCTTCATTCATATGTTTGATTTGTTTGGCATTTTTAAGGAATTGTTTTCTATTTAAGATTTGAATGATGGGAGTTAGTTTGCTTGAGGACAAGCAATTGCTTATATATGGGGGAGCTTGATGTATGTTAGACATATATTACTTTTAGCATTATTTTCATAGTATGTTACTTATATTTTAAATAATTTTAAAGGGATTTGATACTTAATTTGATAATTATTATCATTTCAAGTCTTATTTCTACTTATACAAGGAAAAGGAGCATAATTAGAGAAGAAATTGATTATTATCATTTCAAGTCTTATTTATACTTATACAAGGAAAAGGAGCATAATTAGAGAAGAAATTGAGCAATTTTGAAAGAAATGAAGGAGGACCCATGAACACGGCACCTACATGCTATCGAGTTGAGGGCTATGTCTGAAGGTGGTTAGCTTTGTTTCTCTTTTACAGCCCTACATCCCCTTATGTTACCCCCTAGATAAAGAACACAACACCCTATATGGTCATGCGTAAGTCGTGTGTTTGCATTTAAGATTTCTAAAGAATTACCAAGATAATACGATATAGTTTCGAATTTAAAGAAAAAGAAAGGTAGAAAAGGAATTCTTTACCTAAGAAATGCAAAAAAAGTCATTTTAAAAACTATTCTACATTATTTTTTATCAATATTACATCAGATAGAACAATATTTCTTTAAAGATTCAAGAACAATGATTTCTTTATCTTATTTCTTTCTTGTTTTTATGTTAGTATTATTTGTTTGATTATAAACCAAATTGGAATATAGGTTTATCTAGGATGAACTTAATGTGTGATATAATTTAATTGACACTGATTTAATGAAGTTATAGTTTTCTTGAGATTTATTTACTTTTTTATATTAATTGAATAAAAGGAGCATAAGTAGAAAATTCAATTATTTGATTCATGCATCAAGATTCGAGAGATAAGATATATGGTTAGATCACAAAGTTGATAAAGAGGTTAAGCAAGATCTATTTGAGAGATGTAAGATTTTCCTAAGTTAAAGTTAAATCTATCAAGAGATTTCATAGAATAAGTTAAAGCGTTCTTTAGTTGCTTAAATTTGAAAGGATTTTAGTTAATTAAATTATGAATAGACGTTTTACGTCTCAAGAGAGAATATAATCCAAGTTAGGAACTCTTAATGGTCCAAAAAAAAACTCAAGGCATTCATTAAATTAAGGGTAATTGAATATAGTAAAGTCCTAGGCAAAACCTAGCCTAAATTTATTTCATAGATTGATTTATTCTTAACATTGCTTTGTTTAAGTATTCAGAATCATTATTCATTTTTTTCTTATTCAATCATCCATAACAATCATTCTAGTTACAGTCCTTATAGGATCAACTCATACTCTTTTGTGCTAGCTATAAGTAAGTTGTGCACTTGCAAAAACAACAACTAAAATTATTAATTGGAAAATTTATAACTTGGATATGATAGGGAGAAAACAAAACAACCCATCACCTTTATCAAACTTAGAACTTATCAAATGATTTTTCCTTTATAGTGTTTAATCGCTTAATAAATTTAATTATTGATATAATCAATAGCTCAATTCTCGTTATATATATACACAAATCTGTGTGTGTGTGTGTTCAAACTTATTCATGGGTTACCTAAAGTTCTATTCCTACCTGGGTTTGGATCAATTACTAAACTTTTTTTTAACTTTTAAGAGTTATTAACAATGACAAGCAGTTAAAGATAAATTTGTCAAATGAAAAGAAAACATGATAGGGATAAAATAAAGTTAGTGATATGTTGTTGCGTGCAATAGGCATCCATTAAAGATGCATTTACTGAAATTTATGTTTCTAAGTGAACAATGAAAAATCATACTTTATTATATACTTTTACTGTGAGAATTTATTGGGACTTGATTATGAAAATTGTGAGTATTGACAAATTAAAGTTTCATTTTAACTTAAAGGACTTTAGATAAATTAAAATAAGAAACCCATAAGTTTTTATTAGACCAAGTAAGATTCTAACTCATAATTTGCTTTAAAAAAATATTACTAACAATATTTTTATATTTGGTGATATTAATAAGTTAGCTTGTCAAAAATTCAAGTTAAAAAGTCATATCAAGTTCAATGAACGGGCTGACTCGGTGCGAGCGAGGATTAGTCTGAGTATCGATGGCTTAAAGGCGTCTTCTCATAGTTGGAACCTTTCTAGAACACCTCATGGACTAACAAAAAAAGAGAGTAAAATAATCAAAGGATTAAAATGAGTAAAACGGAGTACCAAATATAATTTAAGAGAGTTTTAGTGCAATTTAAGTCAATTAGATGAAGAAAGTCAACTATTGAATTTGTCCAAAAATTGGTCGTTATAACATATAGTTTGTGTGCATAACAATTGTTTGAAGTATTATAGTTATAAATAGAATGAAATTAAGTTATGAAAAGAAAACCTTTTAGAATACTATGAGTGTTACTAAAAGTAAAGGTTAGAGAATGCATATGTGCTTCATTGAAGATATATAGTAAGAAAATGAGATTTGGAGCTGTATATATTTGTGTAATTGTTGTAATCCAACAAATTGTAAGGATACTTATTGTGAGACTTCTTCGTAACCTTAAACAATATTGAACTATGTGAATATCAACAAACCAAGTAGGTTCTTACAAGAACATTGTCTTGGTTTTGTCTTGAGAATAGATTGGAAAGAAAGGTAATTAAAAGAATGGATGTGACCAGTTAACGAGGGTATAGCATACTTTGAACATCTCGACAGCATCCATTTTCTTTGTCAGGGTTCATTTTTGTTTTACCATCGTAATTTACAGTTTTAATACCGGGGGTTAAAAAAACACTGCCGAGGAGTGAGGGTTGACTTTGTCGGCTAGGAATCAACAGTGAAGAAAAGATTACAAAAATAAAGAAGTTAAAAGGGTATTTTAAAAATATTGCACCATGCTCCTACAGCCGTTGTTGCTTTTCCTATTCTCACATCCACTGGCATGCAAGTCCCTGGTTCTTAGCTGCTTAGCTTAGCAGAAAAGCCGCCTCCTCTGCAAGAAGGATCCCATCAGTGTTACAAGCAACATCTATAATCTTAATCAAGGCAACAAAAACTGCTTTAAACATATTCATCAACAAGGCAAGCCATTCAACAATTTGTTTACACAACGCTAACAAAACTTTTGATTAAAGCCCGGAACAATATCAAATATCGAAGAAGGTAAAAGGGAACTTCTCTAACTGAAGAAACTTATCTGTCTTTGTAATCCACTATCAGTTACTTACATGGCTTTCAGACTCTCGTAAATTGTCCAGAAGCTCAACAATCTCAAATTGCTTTATTACTGTAGCATTTAGGACCTACAAGAACAATATATTTGTGCATAAGCTCTTTCATCTCTACAATGAATATCCATCTTCCATTTATGCAAAATTTACTTACCCTTTTTGTTTTCTCAAGGTCAAACTCCACACATTTTATCCGCTCCAGGGATTCCATGAGCATCTGTTCCTTTTCCAATGGTATCTTAGATTCTTTCTTGCTTAGTTCCTCGACTACTTTTTCTAGTCTCTGAAGACGCTCTATGCATGGACGGATGCACTCTTCATCAATCACAGCTTCAACGACTGTAGAGTGTCTCATATTGCTGTGTTCGCTCATGTTAGATGGGCAAATACTGTTGCGTCGTCTCCAAAATTGAGATGGTAAACTTTGTAAAAAGGCAATTAATTGGACTATGAATGATATTGTCGTTCTTGTCACACAGAGGACATTCCTCTTCCCAAGCTTTTCCTTAATGATGCCATACCAATAAACGAGAAGACCTCCTGAAATGAGACATGAATCAAATACTTAAACCGCATGAGAACAACAGCAGAGCACAAGTGTCCGTGAGAACCTTACAAGCAGAGTCATGCTTAAAACTCTCCTTTCAATCTGACGGGACACTATAACATGTCTAATGAGAAAGAAAACCATTTGCAGGAATCACAGCACACATACGCAAACATGCACCAAATCCATCAAATAGAGAGAGTGGCATCATTTGCATATAAATGCAAACCAAGATGTCTTTTTGTGTCCATTATAGCAACCTTTTGTAGAGTTCAAGCTTATTGTCGATGTAGTAAGCAAGCATTATCTTCACATGCACTATGTAGCAAAAAAACATTAAGTACTACCTTCAGCATTTGATGTTCCACCGCGATGAATGTGTCTGAAATCACTGATATGAGATTGATTGTCAGGATGTTTAACTAGTGAGTTGCTCTCTATAGCTTTCTCTACTACTGAGAAACTATCATCACAACTGTAGTATGCATTTGAATCTGAAGTCTGTACCTGCAAAAATACATATTACATACACAATCAGACACAAGCAAGTTATTGCACATGTAAGCTCAAACAGCTGCGTCAGTTTAACAAATTGCATTATGTGAAACTTACTTTTTCATGAACGGGGGCCAAACATGTACATGTAGAGCTCCTTCGTCCTATTGGAGAAGAAAGATCGTCAATATTGGATTCTGATTCTGCTGTTGATGTGTCACCTGTTCTTCCCTGAAAGGGAAAAAGAAAAAAAATGCATCAAGGACATGTATACACTAGAGCTATGAATTATTCTGTGAGAGAGCCATGCCTTCAAAGAATGTATCTGAACATAGGAGCCTAATTTTAGCTGGTCATTAGACACCCTGTTGATTTGTTTCACAAGAGTCGCTTCCACATTATGAACAAGCTATAACATGAAAATTGTTAATTTCCACTACAAAAAATTCAAAGAAAAGGCTCAAGCCACAAAGAGAGATCATTAAACTCGGCACAAAGAATTTGCAAATTTAACTTCCACAAGAAGGAAGCCTACCTTCACTATTTCAGGGTCGTTCCATGGACCTTTGTTGGAATAAAGACACCCTCCTGCAGCAGAACAAGTGCAAGAACCACCCAAGAAGTTTGGCAACTGACTGAAAGTGGGAAAAATACGTAAATAACTAAGAGATTTGGGAAGGAAAAAAAATCTCAAGGAAATAGAAAAATTCAGACCTTGCATCAACAACTTCCTGCAGCTTAGACAGGCATTTGGGTTCCAAAACCTGTAATTTTACAGCTATAGTCAATCACGACTGCCGGAAAAGAAACATATAAAGCTGCACACAGAATGCTGTATCTTTTACCTGTATTTTTGCTATAGTCTTTGAATCCAGAAACTTCTGTGCTGCAGGCCAAAGCATCTTCTTAAAACCAGGACCAGCATTGACAATAAACATCCTATGCAATGTCTGATGGCTCATATGATGTTAGAATCAATTAACCATCCAAAAGGATAGCACCATTTGAATGAAATAAGTACCTCAGGATAGTAACAGTTGTCTATCTTTGTCATGGAAGCCAAGAGAGTTGCCGCAGCTCGAGTAAAGTTCTTCATGCCCTTTTTTATTGAAGAAAAATTAAAAACATACATCATCAAAATATGTAAACAACCAGCACCAAGACCCACAAACATGCAGCAACAGAGATAGACTACATATCAACAACCAATATTGAACAAATACATTTCTTTACCTTTCCAGATAAAGTGTCTCATACAGACTAATGAAGAACATATGAAACATGAAAACTGGATGTGAGCATTCATTGCACCCTCTAAAGTGCATGAGGAAAGGAAAGTTAGGCAGTGACCCAAATTTCCAAGCCCCTACAAGTAAATATAGGGGAAAGTTCAGAATCATACATACCAAGCCCTGGGCATCCAATATTGTTGTTGTCGAACATATTTGCCTTTTTGCAGCTATTGAACAAGCAGGGAATTTCTCGAGTAGAGCCTTCTCAAACTCTTGGACATGATATTTTAGGTATCGATCAATAGAGGTAATATGCATCAGCTTACTGGGGTGAGCTTGTCCAAGAGCTTCAATGTAGACAGGTCGGCCTTCTTTATCCACTCCATGGTACCCCTGAGGATAGTATTGCAAGACTTCCTCCAGCTCTTTAAATTCAAAATCCTAATAATTATTTTTTAAAGAATGTACCGTTGCAGTTAAGTGAAAAATGGGAAGGTAATTTAAGGAAGGAACTATGGTAGAAAAAGCCAATATACAACTGCTACTGTGTTCTCATTGAGAAAATACTCAAGAAAACTCCTTTTCATTTTTAAAGTGCCACAGATTATTCTGTTCTTACCTCTAGAATGGTGTCAGTCCCATACTCTTTCCTCCAGTTAAGCATTTCTTCCCACATCTGGATTGTTTTTTCTATGTTAAAATCTCTGGCTTTCAGAAATCTACAAAGTTTGAATAACCAACACAACTATCAGTCATGAGTAAAATCATATGTAATTGAGCAAATCTATCAAAGAGATTACTCAGAGACGAAAAGAAATAGCCGACAGACCTTAACAAAGTATGATAGTCATCATGCCTGAGAGGCAACGAGTCCCTTGCAAGAAGCTTTTGGCGCAATTCATATACAATACTCTCCTCTTTTGCGTCCCGAACATCCTCTATGGATATGGAAGAAACTCTGTAATCAGTTCTCTGTTTCCCTCTTTTCTTGAGAGAATGTGTAAACTTATTGGAAGCATTCAATGCCTTCTTCTTAAGATTGCCGATTTTTGACCGCCTCCTCTCATCTTCTGAATTCTCAAAATCAGATCTTTTCTCTCTTATATCATCATTAGCTCCGATTCCTTCTAAACCTTCAGAAGAAATAGTGACAAAAGAGGTTAAACACGAAATGGATCACCTTCTCTCCAACTTTAAATCGCAGAATCACAAACCAACTAACTACCAATAGACGTACCTGACATATCAACAAAAGCAAGAGGAACCCAAAACGTCCAAAGGAAGAAAGAGCTTCTAGGAAAGCCTCACAGAAGAGAGAGCATATATGCTGCTCTGAACTATCAAAAAACGAAGATAATGTCATCAACACTGCTAACATACAAAAGGAGAAGCATTACCATTTAGGAATTAGCGACTTAAATGAATTGTACTGAAAACACCAACAGATTACTATTTTCTTTAGTGACTTGAAGGATTGGTAATTAGAAAACGGGAAAGAGAAAAGATACATTGTGGAGACGTATAATGCAATAAACAGTTTTCTTTTGGCTTCTTTAAACTTCAGCATTCAGACATCCTCTCTTTTGCATCTAAGTGATTAAAGTAGAGATGTGCAAAATCTCTGCTGAAATTTACAAACCGTTAATGAAGAATAAAACCTGCGGAACAAGGAACGTAAAAGGCACTTAAAAGTCGTTGACGAAGTTCGTGGATCTGAATCAACTAAAGACAAAAACTTGGATGATTATGGGAAATACATGGTTTATAATTCTAGCAACGGTTGTCAAGTTCACTTCTTTTCTAGGGCTGCATCAAGCCAAGTTCAGTCCTTTATTGAACAGGGAATCATACGGATCTATGTGCCAAGAACAACTTCTGTTGTATTTATTCAGCTAATAAATGCACCCCAGGTGACAACCCCACCACAAATACAACAAAATTCCTACCCATGTGTTTTAAAATTATTACTGGCTGAAAAGAAACAAAGAAGGAAAGAAAATAATGAAGTTCTCTGTGAACTGAAAAAAAAACAGAAGGAAAAAAAAAAAAAGAGCGTTACAAAGTAGAGCAATAAACCATCGGTATCATACGTTAGATTACAAAATTTATGGAAAAGCTCCTCAAATTGAAACCTAGAAACAAAAGCAGGAAACGTACGGATCTTCAAACTCACCCAAAGGGAAAGCAGCAAACTTGATGTTGATGGATTATCACATGATCGAAAAGGGCTCTATTTTCGGTTGAAGTTGCCTCGCCTCAGATTTATGCTTACTTACAAGTGAGGTTGCAGAAACTCTATATTTTCGGAGAAATGTAGCTAATTTGAGCACAAGAGGAAAAGAGAGAGATCTGAATGCCAAATGCGTGTGTGTTTCTCTTCTTCTTACTCTGTAGCAAAGCAAGTCTTCACCTCTTTTTACCTGTCTAATAAAAAGTTCATATTCTCTGATTCTTTCTGTCTCTGCCCGTGTCTTCTTGTGTATAATATGTATGTATGTGTTTACCAATGCAAATGAGAAAGATGTAAAGGAGAAGCTGAAGGTTCCAGCGATGAAGCGTAGAGAATGAATTGCTTTTTTTACGTTGCCAACTTGTGCTTACGTGTCCGACCAGATAATCTTAATTTCGTAAAATGATTAGTCCCCTTAAAACAATAAACTTTGTTTCATCACTTACTCCACAAATATCTACCAAAATGTAGCCTTGTATTGTATCAACTATTAAATGATATTCGGATTTCCAAGAAAAGAGAAACATACCTACAAGGAGGTGTAGGTCAAGACCGTTCGTAAGTTAGAGCATCCAACCTGCGTGTTCACTAAGCATTTGTCTCTTTGTCTGAACTGAACATGAAGAATTGGGGAGGTCTTATCACTCTCTGCACGCCCATCCACTGTGATTTACATTTTACAGTGTTAATTAGTTAACCAAACAGTGATTGGTTCGTAGATTACCTAATTATGGTTTTTAACTTGAGAGCCTGACTTACCTTCTTCCAGCTCCCCCGTCTCTCGACTCTTGGGAATGGAGACGGTAAAAAAGCACAAGCTTTTGTCCCATCCGTGGATGATTACCATTTCTGTTATTTTTAAAATGCTTTCGGAGGAATGCAAGGTTAACTTCACAGTTGACAATTTATAAATAAATCCAAGTGGAAATGGCAAATGGATGCAGGAGTCATACAGCACAACAGAACAAAAGCAAAACAAACTTCATTTATTAAGAAGACAGATCAGAACATAACAGAACCGACCAGAGGATAGTAAATGCAACACAGTCATGTCCATTCTCCTCATTTATTACTACTGTTCATTATTATTAATAATGCCACCATGATTCCACTTTGCTTTTCACATCACAAATTCTTCTCATCCTACTTATCGCAACTGCTGCTCTGCTAGATTAGATGGCTGCAAATTAATCATCGCTCTTATTTCCTTAGCTCTGAATTCCTATGGCAAAAAGAACATTAACTACCCATCACTTGTAAATCAAAAACAAGCTACCATGTCTATATATATATTTATAGCGTAGGAACATGCAACATAACACAGTCTTGTCATGTAGTTGATGTTAATTATCTTTAATTACTTTCATAAATTACTTCTTTTTGCATTAAACCGATCCGTCTAATCTCATTAGGCTATTCATACATTCATACCAACTTCATAGGCAAGGTGGTTCAACTACATAAACAACTAACACGATATTACCCTCCAAACCGTGTTTTCTTTTTCTCAATCAAATATTTTAAAATGGGCAAACCGAGACCACCAAGAGGAAGAACTTCTAGGGAAAAGTGGGGCAAGGATATAGCTAGCTAGGTAGGGAATTAAGTATAACACAACTCTCGAGGAGGGCCAAACAAGTAATGACAGATGAGGTACCGGTCGAAGGATGAGCGTCGGTAGAGAAGTCACTTTCACAAAGACAGAGATAACAAAATCGTAAATATTACATATGAAGTCGTATATAGGATTTTAGGTGCATGAAGGGGAAAAATGGCCTGAGTTAGGAGTTCATATCACCAATATAATACTGCCCCTCTCAATCTTTAGTCTTTTTCTGCTTGTATTATGTGTATATATTAAAAAATGGTCCCCCGTTTTATTACATAATATATAGATGGATACAGGTAGAGAAGAGCAAAGAAGGCGACTAGTTAGTGTTGGATGATATAGCATGCAACAAGCATATTATGGTGTTGTTTGTCTGAATTTGGCGTAAACATCCACATTCCTACTGCCCCCACACAATAACGACAATCCTACACATCTCTCCTTTTTCATTCTTTCTGCAACTTTTGGATTTTGGGGATTCAAAAGATCTAGTGTGCCACTGGCACACCAGAGCAGTCGCCCTCCCTCCCTGTCCCTCGCTACCTAGCTATTGTCCTGTCTAAATACATATGTAGGTGGCTTACTAATTGGACCGATTATGTATATGCAAAAGAGAAGCCAACTGCAATAAATTTTGTTGAAAGAAGAAAAAGTACAAAACCCCGTGATTCTCTGTATATCTGTCTCTGACTTAGACATGTGCATTTGGGATATTGCCCTCCTTTCTCGAACTAAGCTCTATGGTTACTAGTTACAGAGGCGTGCATTTTAACATTACAGGCTATAACCATCACCTATGTTTTAATTATTTATCATATTTGAATTGTCAGGACTATAAAATTTTAGCAGTAGATTAAGTTGCAGGAAGTCAACTTCAAGAACAGAAGAAGGGCAGTAAAGGGTACCAAGCTTAGACTCCTCGCATGCAAGTTCTGCTGGTTTGGTGTAGTCAACTGGTTACTCTTGTTAGACAGCTACTTGGTGATGATCATTAAGTTATTGTAATAAAGCAATCAAGTCTAATTCCTTGGTCAGAGTGAAATACACATAATTGAAATGATATGTATATATATATATACCTCAAAGTACGCATACGGTACAGCAGCTACCGACACCTCGTTGAACCGACAGCTTTGGTGACGAAGGGAAGTATGCCTTGTTAGTAAAGAGAGTTAAAAAATAACGTACTCGTGCTTTTTATTTATTGTTTGAAGAAAAAGGTAAATCATGTCTTTTAAGATATGGAGCTATTGTCATTTGTCAGTCCAAGCTAATACTTTGACTTCTGAGGTAACAATTTCTTTAATGAATATTAATCTATGGGGAAAAAAAATAAAGATTAAAATGATTTGATCGGATTTTCCCAAACCAAATTTCCGTACGTAAATAGTAATACAAAAAGAAGGAAAATGGCATGATGAGATGCCGATGATGTGAATGACAAGAAGCAAAACAGAAAAATTAAACCAGAGTAGCGGTGAAACAGGGACACATCCCGTCCTCCTCCTATTTCTAGTTCTAGTTCTACAAAGTGAAAGAGTATATATGCTTACTCTCTTCTCTTCCTTATTGCAATGTACAAAGTGAAAGAGTATATATGCTTCCTCTCTTCTCTTCGTTATTTCAATGCACAAAGTGAAAGAGTATTTATGCTTACTCTCTTCTCTCCGCTTCAAACGTACATGTATAAAAATGAATAACTAACTTTTACATCAGTGAATGCAAAACGATGGTACTTTTGCTTTCTTTTGTTATTTATTTATTTTTTCCTAAAAGGAAATAAAAAAATATTTTTATTTTATTTATTTATTTATTTGCACAATAGAGTTGTTAATATTAATTATATTTTCTGTGCTAACAAAAAAATAATAATATACTATATAGATTATTTAATAAATTATATCATAATAAATTAAATAATCATAAATAGGAAATATTATACTCGTAAGGATAATGTATTATTACCTTCCATCATTACAGCTCCGGATTATTCTAAGGTATGGTTTAACTGTCAAACCCTATTAGACAACCAACTATATTACATGTCGATCATTAATGATTAGTGAATGACTTAAGAAATTCCTTTCCTCACTCATTCAATTGCCTTGGCCAAGGTTTTGAAATAACCATTAAGATCAATGACAACATATAGTTCAAACTCATTACTTAGAGTCGATGGATCCCATATTGACTCACCACTAATTAGATAGGTAATTAATTATATCCAATGATCATTCAACTAGCATTTTTATACACTAAATGTCCGACATCAAAATATAATAAAAGTGACCTATTAATTACTATGATGATCTCAGCTTAAAGGGAAAATATACATTTAAATCTTTATGAGAATATCTCACTTAACAGTTCATAGGTAATATTAACTATTGACAATTCTCAGTTTGGCCAGTTCAATAATCATATCTCTCCATGTGCATCATCTATATATGCAACTTAGTAAATGAGATCTACTAATATATATCCAATAGATACTATTACATACATATTGACCTAACCGGATCATTAAAGTCCTTATTTGATGATCTTACGATCAAGAACACTTTTAGATTAAACCCTAAAGATTTGACTCTCATTATCATAATCTCCATTATGATGGAAAGTGTATAAATTTAATCAAGTACTTATCATATTAGGATAAAAGCAATAAACATAATATGATAATATAATCATTTTTCATGTTATTAAGCAAAGTTAATAATCACAAAACAAAGGTGTTCATTCTATTACATAATGATTAGGTCATAGGCATAATTCCAACAATCTCCCACTTGACCTAGACCTAATCGGTCATGAACTTCAATCATATTTTCCACCTGTGCTTATCAAACTCCTTTGATCCAAGTGCCTTAGTGAAGGGATCTGCAACATTCTCCTTTCCTTCAACCTTTTGAATTTGAACATCCTCACGCTCAACAATTTCTCTAATCAGATGAAACTTCCGCAGAACATGTTTGGATCTTTGGTGTGACCTTGGTTCCTTAGCATGTGCAATAGCACCGGTATTGTCACACAATAAAAGAACAACTTCCTTTATCAAAGGAGCAACATCAAGTTCAATTAAGATCTTTTTCATCCAAACAGCTTCCTTAGCTGCATTGCATGCAACTATTTATTATGCTTCAGTAACCGAATCAGCTATAGTAGCTTGCTTGGAACTTTTTCAACTCACCGCTCCTCCATTCAAGGTGAAAATATAACTAGAGGTAGATTTACTATTATCCTTATCTGATGCAAAGCTAGCATCAGTATAGCCTATTAGCTTTAATTCATAATCTCCGTATTTTAGTCCTTAGTTCTTCTCAAGTACTTAAGGATGGTTTTAACTACTTTCCAATATTCCTCAACTGGGTTACCTTGATACCTGCTCGCTATTCTTAGAGCGTAGGCTACATCGGGCCTTGTACATGTCATGGTATATATGATAGCTCTCACTATGCTGGCATATGAGACCTTACTCATATGCTCTCTTTCTTCTAGGGTTTTTAGACAATACTCCCTACTAAGAGAAATTCCAATGCCTATTGGTAGATAACCTTTTCTGGAATTTTCCATGTGATACCTTTTACAAATTCATTGAACAAGTTGTTTGATTTAATGTATACTCATAGGAGAATGGTTCTTAAGATAAGTAGTGGAAGTAAGAAGGAACTTGAAAGTTTCAAATCTCATAAAATTACATCTAATTGGAACTAATGCCTTTAATGATACATTTGATTTATAGTTGAAAGGCTATGAGACATTGAAAGATTCACTTTCATGATGGATTCAAAAAGTTTGTTTTTGAAGATGATTGTGAATTTATGTTTACAAGAAGGTTAGTGGGACTATAGTTGTCCTCTTCAGTGAGAGTATGTGGAGACATGTTGCTTATAGAAAACAACAATTCTAACTTTCAATAGTTGAAAACATAATTGTCCAAGAACAACTCTTGTTAGATATGAAAAGGTTAACAACTTAATTATGAGAATTAGATCTACAGAGATGGATTGGACGTTGTTGACCTATTCTAATTCAAGTACATAGATAATGTACTAATGATGTTTAGTATTTGAGATATCAGATACTTGTGAAGTATTAGAGATATCCATTACTCTATGTGTGAGTTGTTATTTGAGTTCAATATGATAAGGATATAACTTTAAAAGTAAATCCTAATTAAGGTTTATTTACTTAGAATAATATCATTTAGGGTTTAAAAGATTCCAATGTAACAATGGTTGTTAATTGAGCCAATATATATTTTTCATTTAGTGGAAATGATTAATTAGATCAACAAGTTCTTTAGTGAACTTGATAGTGTTTCTTTGCATTGTTCAAGATAGTAATGTACTGTAGAACATTAGAGCCATTGGACATTCATAAAGAGCTAATATCTTATCAAAGATCCAAGAATGTGTTTAGGCAAATTTTCTTAATTATGATGATAATTAAGATGAGAGTTGTAAGATTTAATCAAGTGCCCACTATAGAGAATCTTATAGAATTCTATCATTAAATTACTGTTCCAGTAGTAGAATAATCGTCATATGGTGATATGGTATGAAATACTTAAAATATCGACTTAGTGCAAGTGGGAGATTGTTGGTTTATGCCCTACAACCAATCACTTTGGTTGTAGTTTGGTGACATATTATTTAAAGTTATTCTTTATCTTATACATGTTTAGATATATATGATAAAGTCCATGGAATAATTGTACATTGCAAATGAAATTATAATTATGAGATTCATATTGCATTTATATATTATTTCTAAATGTTCTTAGTCATTGTACTATTAAGATTGGACATTAAAACGTAAAAAGACTAGCATACGATTTCTTTTTCTTATGAAGGAAGTAGTCGATCTCATAGGATAAAAGTATGGAGATACTTAAACAAACGTGTGGGTGTTTGTTAGATAATAAGTTCACTGAATAGACTCGATATGAGAAATCCATTTGGAACATTACTTGTATATCTATGGAATTCTCATTGTGATGATTGCATAAGTGATCCTTTGACTTGAAGTCATCAAAGTTATCTTGTATGGGGATTGCTATGTTTTGATACTACTTATAATCTATTTAATCATGGGTCATTTAATTGGTAGTCAATGGATGTAGCATGAACTATATGGAGGTAGTTGAGTG
>JAOQMS010000005.1:21461452-21480726 GCA_027563885.1 Erythroxylum longipes
TTATAATCTATTTAATCATGGGTCATTTAATTGGTAGTCAATGGATGTAGCATGAACTATATGGAGGTAGTTGAGTGATCAAGATAAGATTCATCAACCTAATTATGGAGAATGTTTCGTTGTTCTTGATTAGTATTGATTCAGGAAACTCTTCGCCAAGGTGAAATGATGCTTTGTAAATAGTTTACAAATGTCATTAATTGAATCAATAACTAATGGTGGAGAACTAATATGATTAGACTCAAAATAGAGTACACATTAATTTCATATTCTATGTCTAATCGGAACATTGTATGATGAAAGGATTGGATTATACGGAAAAATTATGCACGAAAATGTTAGTCAAAACCACTTTGACATTCCTAAATATTTGGGTGATCATGATGCGTTACTAGACGCCAATCTTGATCTATGATTATAAATTATTTAATTAAAGAATTAAAGATAAATTAAAAGAGTTTTAATTTATCTAATTCTAATTATGAATTAGAATTTGATTTTATAATCATTGCCAACATATTTGGGAACTCAATAGGTCTCACATATAGAATGTGTTGAAGAGAACAAAGTTAATTTAATCAAGTTGGACTTGATTGTAAAGTTTGAGAAACTTTATAATTTAATATGGGATATTTAATAAATAAGGATCAATATGAGATATTGAATCTTATATGGGCATAATTGATATTTAATTAGAATTATTTGTAATTCTAATTAAATTTTAATTGAAATTAAATTTTAATTTCAATTAAATTACAAAAACGTCCAAAGCTTACTATAAATAGGCTTAAGTTGTAAGGAGCTAGCACTTCTTGCTTAACTTTCTCTGTAAGAGTTACAGAGTTCTCTCAGCTCATTCTGTGGATACCGTTAGAGGTCGGATATTTGTGCGACTATAGTGGTTGAAACGGATTAGTTTCGAGAACAGTTCGAGGCATACGACAAGATAAAGATCAAGCTTTGAAATAAAGTATGAATTAAGTTTCCGATTTATTATGATTTATGTTAATCATTTTATAGAATTAAAGAGATCTTGGATTTTGGGAAATCAAAGATCGCGAAAAAGTTTTGTAATTATTTCGCTGCGGTCGGGATCGGCTCCTAAGCCGATTTCCCAACATACTCAACATTTATTCCCTCAATATTCTCCCAATAGTAAGACTGCTACCTATGGAAAAATAAACCAGTTCAGGAATTCAATACCAGGAAATTCAGGACAAGGTACTTTTCTAACGTACCTAATGTACCATGGCACAAAATAGTTTGGTTGAAATATATTAGACCTAGTGCTGCTTGTATCTTGTGGCTGGTAATCGAAGATAGGTTGAGTATTGTGGACAGACTGGGTATTGAACGTGTATTATGCGGGGGTGACAGATAAACCCGGAATCATATGTTTTCTAAATGCCCCTTCACTGGTCCTGTATGGATTTCTATCAAAAACCTCCGTCTAATGGAATGCAGAAATCTCTGATATAACAAAATACCATTCTTTAGGAAATTTGTCAATTCATATACGATGGTTCATAGAAGCAGAGTTCTAAGATTTAGTCTTCCTTAAAATACATACTTAATCGTCAGCAAACTATTTATAGGAGAACAATCCAAAAGCCACTAACCGATGTTATGATCTGTACCAAATTAAAGTAAGGTTGGTAAGGTACCTTCAAAATTGTGAAGGATCAAGAATTCACCCTATTTTCCATATTTTTATGTTTAAAAGGTAAGTAGGAGAGACTAAGGCCATTAACACAGTAACTGCCACTACTTGATGATGGTGGAGATATTATTATAGACCCTGAAGCTATTTCAGATACTCGGTGAGTTAAAAGGGGGTCAAATTTTGTGTTGAAAAGCTTAGTGCAGTACATGAAGCTTCCAAAAGAAGATGCTATATGAGAAAATACACGAGAGGTGCGGGAACAGGTTTATGAACTTGAGTAAACCTTAAGGACAAAGTTCTTTTGGAAGAAGGGGGCAATGATAAAACAAGTATGCATGTGTGCCCATAAAAAAACCAAGATACCTGAATTAAATGTGAACATGTAAATTGTAGAAGTAGATCATGTGTATATTCCAAAATTACACATTTGCATATCATAACTTAAAACTAATAATATTTGTTACTTGATTCAACATAAGTTGTCATTTGAGGGTTCAGTCAATAAATTAGAGATTGTTAGCTATTCACAGTTTAACAAAGCAGTTGAGTTCTTAATGTATTTTAAGTACTTGAGCTGCAGTAAAAGGGAGTATCAATGTTCATTCTCACGTTGAGTAGAATACTTACCAATATAAAATCTCTAATACCTTTGATTGGAACCTATCAAACCACACATCTTAATGTATAAGATTCGCAGTTAAGGCTTTAGGATAACATATTACACAACATCCCAGCATATAAAATATTAGATCCAAGAGAACCAAACAGACCCACAAGCCACGTGGTGTGGTGTTTCTATTATTTACTAATAGGACCAACGGTTTCATTCCTCACTTACGGAAGTCGAACTATTAACCCATAGCATACTTCTGGGTCCAGGATCTAGCAGTGGTCTCATACTTGGCTCTGTCTGTCTTGTACATGTGAGCAATCTCAGGTACAAGTGGATCATCTGGATTAGGATCAGTAAGCAGGGAGCATATTGACAGAAGAACCTACAAAAATCATACAAATTATAAACCAATTCCAATGTCACATTGAATAAAAGCTTCAATAATACCAAAATCAACTAACTGATGTAAGCATGGTATTTGAATTTAAAAGATGGAGAAAGTACCTTGGATATAGTAAGGGCAGGACTCCACTGCTCTTTCAAGATATCAAGACAAATGCTTCCATTACTATTAATGTTTGGGTGGAAAACCTTTGTACGAAAGGAGACCTGTGTGGATCACAAGAAGAAACTCTATTTTGTCAATCAGCTGCCAAAACAATGTTGTGACCGAGTAAAACTTGAAATATACTCACCAATTGTAACGAGTAAAGGACAAAATGCAGAAACAATGAGCAGCTAAATTTGTGAAAATTAAAGATTGCCCCAAAACTATACAAACTGTATAAATGAAAAATTGCTTCACTAGAAACTCATAACAAGTAATGACCAAACAGTTGCTGTCTTTCATTTTTCCCATTTGGAAAAACACGAAGATTTTTCAAAAAGAATTGCAAGTTAAAAGTGAAACCCACAAAATAAAAGGAGTGTAGGCATTACCTTTGGTGGCTTGAAGGGATAGTCAGGTGGGAAGTGAATGGATACGAGAAAAACACCACCTGCAAAGGGGCTCTCAGCTGGACCCATAATAGTTGCTTGCCAGTGAAACATGTCATCAGCAACAGGACCTACAACCATAGAATCATTGTAAGTTAATACCGAATAACGCAAGTATCAACAAACCTATGGTCATCATCAACCCCAGCAGAATTAAACTAATATCACAGTAAAATCTCTATACTCAAATCTAAGCGAGGATACCCAGCGGCGACCAGAAACACCAACTCCAACGGAGGCCCTCCATTTAAAGGAGGAGCATAAAGCATGCAAAAAATAACACTGATATGCGCATAAAACAATAACAAAAACGTTGTGCATGATTTTTTTTCCCCTTCTTTTGGGCGCAAATCATAAAGGAGCAATCTTGAAATGACATGTTAAATCAGTTTAGATAGACAGACTGGGAAGTTGAGAATGAAGAGAAGGGCTAATTGGGTAGTAATTTACGCAACGGAAAAAGAAGAGAATAGAGTAAAAGAAAACAACCAGCACTGCAAGAAGCAGGAGGGTCCCTTTGCAGATCCTTCAACTCCTTATTAATGCGTTTTGAAGCCATTAACCTACAAGGACATAGCATTTACCGTAAATATTATCACTTTTACACCAAAAGATAACAAACCTTCATTTACAGCAACAGTTAAGCTAATACAAGTTAAAAAAAAAAAAAAAACCTACCCAGATTAGTGTTTTCTGTTCAAAGTCTAAATTAACATCTTTTTATTGTTTTTGAAATAGGAGTAACCATACAACCAATTCAGTAATTAACGAATTTGACAAAAGATCATATTAGATCAGCTGATCTCTTCAGGTAGGCAGATAACCCAACAGAAAATAGCAGGAAATTTTATTTCCAAGCAGAGAAATAACAAAAATGAATAAAGAACATGAGGAAGAGAGAGAGAGAGAGAGAGAGAGAGTAAAGAAGATTACTTTATGGTGGACTATCTATTGCTTATGGTAGGGGGAGAGAGAGAGAGAGAGATTTGTTTGTAAGACGATGAAAAGAGAACTGCCTGACTCTGCCTGCGGCTATAAAATGAAAAAGAGTGTGTTTTTTGGTTTTTATTTATTTATAATAAATGAAATTTGATTACATAACATAAGAATAGTAAAAGGTTGAATGAGAATAGAAGAAGGAAGGGTATGACTGGTGAGATGTGGTTGCGTCAAGAAGCTTCTTTCTTCCTCAGCCACCACTTTCATATTACTTCCAATATTTTTTCATTTTGATTATTGTATATTCCAATTAATCAACCAAGCTACTAGGATTAAGCAAAACAAAAGAGTGGTTATGTATGTTAATACTATAATTGGCGGTCCCCCTTCCTAACACTCAGTGTATCTTGTCACCATATGGTTATTATTTCCCACTTGTATTAAATATATTTTACATTTGCAAGTGAGGAGGGAGGGAGGAAGGTGGGTTAGAGGAGAAAGTCAGCGAAAGTGGTTCGTAAGTGGTGCAACCACAAGCGGACTACGTGGAGGGTGCAGCACAAAACATGGCTGTTCAACCCTCCTCACAGGCAGACAGACCTTTGTGTCTCAGGACATCATCTATTTATTATATTTCTCCTTAAACCAACTTCTCCTTTTGTCTTGTCTTTTTGTTTTTCCTAAGAGGAAGAAGAGAACCTGATTCAGTTCTCTTTCATTATCTTGAGGTCAGTATGCACATTTTGTTCTTCCCCCGTTGTCCGTATGTTTCACTAACTCAACAAAGGTCAGATCTTTATCAACTCAATCGGATTGCATGCTCAGTATTCTTTTCCCTCCTTGTATTCACTGGCATGATGACTCTCTGTAGTGGGATATTTTATTGGTTGAGATCTCCACTTTTATAGTTGCAAGGACCGACCATATGAGATTCTCCAGTTCGTAAAAAGGAGATACGGGGAAATAACTTTGGAAATTAACTGATGTTAATGCTTCATATCATCTTGTGAATCTGTACTGGCATTTTGGCATGTGATTGTAGATTAATCTTGATACTCATCTTCATTTTCTATGACGGATGTGTATCCTTCTTTACTTATCCACTTAAGCTACCAATTGGATATCTCTATACACTACTGACGTATCTTTCACAGTAAGATCAAGTACAATAAAAGGTAGTAAAAACTGAAGGGAACCAAACACAAGAGTTGATACAACACGGTTTTGTTCTTATCAAACTAGATGGGAAGGAACACAAATTCTCTTATCACCATGGGTTTTCCCTTCTGTTTAATTAGTACTTGGGTCGAATTCACCCAAATAAATATTTTCATTGTTTTTTATTGATCGTAACAATTAAAATGGTTTTATTCTATGCTTGATCATAATCTTTGGGTGTGCTTTCCTGGGCATTTTCTCAAATCTCCATTTGATTCTTTGTCCAGGAAAATACTGTTTTTGTTACGTATCCTGCTTCCTATTTTCACAAACAATGGGAGGTGTAGTGACAAAGGTTGATTCACCTAGAAAGGCGTGGATTCCAGAAACAAAGCTCGAGGCTAAAATGGTTGAAGCTCTGCAACGTAGGCAAGCTGAAGGGACTACTGTAAAATCTTTCAACAGCATAATCTTGAAGTTTCCAAAAATTGATGAGAGCTTGAGAAAATACAAGACCATCTTTGAACAGTTTGGTATGAATACAGTTTCATTTTCCGTTGACGTACTTCTTGTGGTTCAAGCAAGGGGGAAAAGAAGAAAATTTCATAAAGCTTTTACTTAATAGAAGTTCAAAGCTTTAATCTCTCTAGAAACTTATAAATACACACCTCCATTGTACCCACAAGTTCTTGTTGAATGTTTATAAATTTGTCTGTTATGGTGTAGATGAAGATTCCAATGGTGCAATCGATCAGGAAGAGCTGCGGAAATGTTTCAGCGAGTTAGATATCTGTTTTCAAGAGGAGGAAGTTAATGACCTCTTTGGTGCTTGTGATATAAATGAGGATATGGGCATGGAGTTCAATGAGTTCATTGTACTCCTCTGCCTAGTCTATCTTCTCAAAGATGATCCTGGTGCTCTTTGTGCTGTATCCAAATATGAGTACTTATTGCTCGTCATTTATGCTTTTGAGCTACCCTTATTGCTTTGACTGGCCATGTAAAACAGGTTGTTAAACTATGATTGGCAGGTAAAAAGATTGAACACTTCTATAAAAAAGGAGGTTCTGTTTGGTAGCATATGTTGACCTTTGAGTTGATGGTTCTCATGTTTTTAGGTCAATATGTCAGGTTGTTCCACCTCTTTTTTCCCAGGATAAGAGACTTCATATTTGAATGGACCTAGTAACATTAATCATTCTGTGTTCTGGAATTTTCTTTTAGATTTCTGGATTTGTTGCATACTGCATTTGCAATGACATAGAATGCCTAAACCTGTCAACAAGAGTTGAGATGATTTTATCTCTGTATACGTGATTCTTCTAGGTGCAGAGATTGGGGGATCATCATCTTCCCTTTCCTGAATTATTTTATTTACTTTTCGTTTCTGCTATATTTTGTGTTCCATGACAATGCTAGAAATCACGAAATTTGGAGACCACCTTTCAAACTCTTGTTGATGCATTTATATTCTTGGACAAGAACAAGGATGGTTATGTCAGCAAGAATGAGATGGTTCAGGCGATCAATGAATCAGGAGAACGTTCCTCGGGACGGATTGCTTTGAAAAGATTTGGTTAGCTCTCCCACACCCACTTTCTCTTTCTTCAAATACGTGCAGTAACACCTGTATTTATGTATATGCAAAATTTTCTGTTCTGCTTATATGTATATAAATGGTACATTTATCTCTTTAACGACCACTCTCTTTGATCTGTTTGCTTTCATGTGTTATGATGTGGACCTTGATGAGCATGACAATTAGATGTAAACGACCTTGTTTATGTTTGAGGCGTAGACTTTTGTGTCAGGAGACATGTCATGATAGAACCTTAAGTCTGCCTTGCTTTTCTGTTGCAGAAGAAATGGACTGGGATAAAAATGGAATGGTGAACTTCAAGGAATTTTTGTTTGCTTTCACTTGTTGGGTTGGAATTGATGATGCTGAGGACGAGGAAGAGAAGGAAGAGGTCTGAACCAATATGGCCGCCTGCTACCTACTAATAGGTTATGATGTCTGAAGGTGGACTTCATGTAATCAAATTTCTGGGCAAGCCCCTGGTTTTTACTTATTTAATAACGAACAATAGATGGTAACATGTAGGAGTAGAAAATTTTCTTGTTGAATTTGTTCTGTAAATAATGAAATTTCAATAAGTTGTAACACTTGATATTTATGTGAGCTGTTTGTATATTGCTTTGTGTGTTGCCCTCTACATGAAAATGTGAGTGAGGATGATTTGTTCCTTGTTAAAGGATGGGAGTTGCCTAATCAGACAACAGGCACAAACTGACGTCAAGTGTAAATCATGGGCATAAAGTGTTTCCTGCCCCATCCATGAGCACTCGTTTGAAAAGCTATCCTATCTATGAACTTCTGGAACTGAACTAAATATGGGTATCTTTGGGAAAGTAACTAGACACAACCCTTTGTGGTAACCTTTTTGTTGTTGAGATTTAGCTTTAAACTATCTTCAGTCTTTCTTGCTGAGTGTTTGTAGAACTAGAAACAAGTCAATCATTAAGTAGTATTATCCAAACCTTTCAAGTAAATCAATTAATTGTTGAAGACTTCATTGACATCGACGTGTACTTACAAGTCCTTCAGTTTCCACGATCGTCACCTCATGCTATGGACGACCAATAATTATAAACTATCCGTGACAGAAGGAACATGCCCTTCCCTGTGTGGATTACATTCTCCTCAAAGGCTTCCTCAACTTCATCTGTTGACAGAGTGACAACTATGAATGCTTTCTTCTTGAATTCTAAGTTCGATTCTGCGACCAACAGTCACTTGCAAACGAACAAATACTCATAACAGGAAGTATATTCATCAAATTACAAGAATTTAGAGTCCGGAAATTTATTCTACTGTACGCTGACAAAAAAAGCGTTATAAAAAAGACGTACAAAGTACCATGTACACTCAAATAGTACAACACACCACCGCAGATTAGCACTGCATTAGGCTAGTTGTTTCTATGTTTATACAATCAAACCATACTCTTCTCAAACTATCCCTATCAATCATCAAAACTGTAATCCAAGCTTATAGTAAACCCTACTTTAACAGAGTGGCATTCTTGGAGTTCAATCTGCCTTAATCAACATACAAATGAAAACCACCGTCCCCAGCTCAACTGTTCCCTTACTATGGGATACTCTCATTACGCTTCATTATAAAAGATAATAAACACACATCATACGGAAACCAGGTCATAACTGGCACAAAAATAGTGCCAGTGCCCCGATGACAGTTGGAGGCATTGGCTGACATAGCAACACCTGTTGCATGTAACCTTAGATGGATAGAACAAGCTCCAAACGCCCACAAGGAATCTGAATACATCACCCCCTAGTCTTGGCCCTCTTCATACCTAGGCTGTTGTGGAAAGGGGAGAGAGCGCCCGACATTGGAGAACCTTCCTCGCGAAGTGTACCATTGAGAATAGCTAACTCCCTTAGTTGCTGCTTCTTATAGAAATCCTGAGACTCATCCTAACATGATACCACTTGTCATTGTTTTGTTACAAAAGACATTAATCATGCTAGATCCAAGCAGAGAACGCAAAAGTAGGTTACCATGGGCCTCAGTAAATCTTCAAGTATCTCTCGGGCTTGCATTAATCTAGCATCCACTATTTCAACTGGCAATTCAGCCTCAACTAGGATATGCAGAGGCTCATTCAGATGCTCATACCCTGGTTTATCCCTCATCATTTCTTCCTTCAATAAATTAAGAAGGTATCATTATCTTCAGCAGATATATATAGAGTATGGTTTTTGAACTTGTAGAAATTGACAACCAAATCAATCTCAAACAAGCATTAAAATGCCAGTTCTTTGGAACAGAAATCTTTCAAGTTAGTTCCAAATGCTTTCACAATCAAATCTGATCTAAATAAATAAACTAATCACATAAGCAACACCGAGGGAAGACTTCTCACCCTAGCTGGATCCTTGATGCTTCCACGACCTCTAATCAGAACACGACACTCAGTACTTGCTTCCACCCGCTTAAGAGAGTTTCCCCTAGGGCCAAGCAGGCGCCCAACAAAGTTGTACTGTGGTAAGAGACTGATGTCAGATTAGAGTAAGATTGGTAAAATCTACAGAGGTGTATGGATCTAGAAAGATGATCTGTACATTGGGATATTTGTCTACAGGAATGTCTACTCTGATGGTCCTCTTAACAATAAGTCCAGATGAGCCACCTTGGGAAGTGAGCCAGTTTTGTGCTGATGTGGGCTGTATTAAACCTGACATCTGCGCAGCATAGTAGCAACTGGGCTGAAAATCACAAATCATACAAATATTCTCCAGCTTTTCATATGAGAAAAAATAGCCATTTAGGCCCCACAAAAAGCTTAAGAGAGTTCCTGGAAAATTCCAGAGCTTCCTTGAAGAAGCACAACAGTCCATTTTTAACCCATTATGACAGGAAGAGAGCAAGTAAAACAGAAAGGCCAAAGTTCACTGGGCACAAAACAAAATACAAGAAAGCACAAATCAATATTCAAGTACAACAGCAATCATGAATAGTAAATAAGAATCTAATCCTAAATCCAAGGTTGATAGCAGACTCTCTAATCCTAAATCTGAGGTTGATAGCAGACAATGTTAAAATGCAGTCAACGTTAGTTTAGCAAGCTCAACAGACTTGTTTGTTTTAGATAACACATCCAACTGAGTAATGATTGATCGATAAACTGAAGGGTAGTACTTGAGGAAAAAGCACAAAACTTCAAATTTCCTGGAAGTCCTAAGTTTACAGCCTTAAGGTCAATATTTATCGTGTCAGCATCCTGCACAAGAGTAATTACAGTGTCATATCAGAAGGCCCTAAGTAATCCATGTGTCTTCATTTCTGTATGGAAGCCCAAGTTACTTTTCTCCAATAGTCATGTGTTTCCATCTCCAGAATGAAGGGAAAAAGGAATGGGGAAGCATTTAATGAAAAGAGAGTTCTGGAAATAAATGCCAATGTAGTTAAGCTTTTGGCAGTTAAATGATGTTAGCCTCAAACTCATACCAGCTGTTGATGACAAACTCTGAAATTCAAACTACAAACTTAATAGCATAAAATGAAAAGATTTAGTCAGAAATACTTCTAGAAAGTAGTAAAATTAGATTGACAAAGAAGGTTATGTTAATAGTTAGTATCCGTACTTCTGATTGAAACCGAGATGCCCATCCATTTGAATCAGCTCCTCCATTTGTAAATACTCCTCCTGAGGGCAGAGGGCTAGCATGTTCAAGCCCACTTTGACCTAAAACTGACGCATTCCCCAACAGTGTAGTTACACGCAATATTTCTGCTCCAAAAATGTCAATTTTCAAGACAAGATGTACCAGTTAGCAGTAGTTAACAAATTAGTTAGCAGTTACCATAAAATGGACAGATAACATTGATGTTAACCGAGTTAGTTCAAAATTGATGCTAGCTCAAAACAAGTATTTAAACTTTCAGAAGAACTTGGTCAAAGATGAAAAATTAAGGATCATGTTTCAGTCCTACACTATCATGAGCAAAAACAAATTTATAATGTAGATCACTGCTAACTGATTCTTGACATTGCTGTCTCGCGGAGGATAATCCAAGTTGCCAAGAAGACGTAGTCTAATAACATTGTATATTAACTGACAAACACAAAAAGTTTAGAATCTAAAAGGATGTTAATAGAAAAAGACAACAGTTGACAGTAGTTTTAGATTTCACATGAAAATCGAAGATAAAAAAATCTTATGTAGATGCACTTCATTGCTATAATAACATCTGAATATGTACATTTTGTACCTAATGTAAGCTAAAAAGGAAGTACAAATGACGACCTATGAAAAACATAAGAAAATAAAAAAGCTAAACTCCTCCAGATGTTGAAAACATCTATAAAAACAAAGTACATGGTGATTGGCGTCATGACAGAAAAATATTTCAAACATATCTCAATCTTATATGCGTGATACAAAAGTAACTACAAGTTCAAAGACAACTAATTTTCTCCTTGTATCTGTCATCATAATCATTTGCATGCTCTAAAACTTGTCAGACCTACCAATTGCAATATGGGAGTGTTACAAAACTTGACCAAAATGCAGAAATCTCTAGCATAATGCATAATGTCCATTAGGTTTTCACCAGAAATAAGTATATTCCACCTCTTCTAGATCTTGCTCAGATCCCATATTTTTCAATTTAGATGTCCTTTCAAATCTAAAACTCCCATTAATACTATCTTTCAGCATATGCATCATAACTCTCCTGGGAGCTATTTGTCGATCCATTTGCGCACTTGAAGTCAATTATTCCTAGGCTGTCTGACTAGCACTCCATTTAGGAGGGAGATGCAGGAGAGGTTAGAAGAATGTGGCATTAAAAGAATCAAATTGAACTCTCCTTCACATCTTCAATGTCTATATGAACCAACGAGGAAGTCACAAATACCCAGAACGCATTTGTTAACTAGAAGGGGTTAGATTAGCAAGAATGAATAGTAACTACGACTACAATCATGGAATAAAAGCAAATAGAACTGGTGAAAGAATAGTTACTACATATTAACAAATAACCGCTGATGTTCTTCTAACACATTATATCTGTTTTTTTCAGCCCCACAATAATGTTGTGAGTTTGACAGGACGTATGTTCTAAAGGATAAATTTCAACTTCACTTTCATTAGCCACAAAAGTGTCCACAACTCATGGCCATCCAATTTAGCAAGAAATGAAAAGATTTATCCAACCTCACAAAACTGTAATATTTACTACTAAACAAGTGTGTTACACAGATTTATGTATAAATCCGCAAGCAAAAGACAAACAAAGAAAGCATAAATGAATTTACAAGTGCTAGTAACAAAGTTATCAAAAAGAAAGCATATTATTAATGTACAAGTGCTAGTGACAAAGTCATCACAAAGAAAGCATACAATGAATGTACAAGTGCTAGTAACAAAGTTATCACAAAGAAAGCATACAATGAATGGACAAGTGCTAGTAACAAAGTTATCAAATGTGTAATAATGTAGTAACAGAAAATGCATGTGCATCCACTTGTTCTTAACCTAACAGGTATAACAAAGAGATGGAACTTTGAGATGAAGTTTCACTCTTTCACTTGTTATGATGATTTACTGATGAAAAAAATTATGATCTTTGATGGCTGTTTAATGTATTGAACTAATCTTGTTGCCATTCATAAGAGAGTATAAAAAAAAATTATTGGCCGTCAAAGGGGTGAATAAGAAAACATTACTTTCTAATTTACAAGGATTTCTACATGCCTTTGTGTTAAGAAGTTGATCACGATCATGAAGTATTTGAAAAATGATTCAAACTACTAAATATAGTTACATAGAGGAAAGGCACCCAATCGTAGAGGTCGTTGATATGAACATTTTGTTTCAATTTATTGCCGCCAAGTTATAATGGAGGTGCAAAAGTAAACTATTAAGGAGCTCAAGTGTGTAGCTGATCTACACAAAAGAAATCAGAAAACTCACCTTGGCTCAGCAAGCGATAAGTATGAGGAAGCACAGGCATAAAGGGATTGAGATTATTGCGCTCTGCTAGTAACTCTGCCAGATATCTGCAAGAGAAGAGCTGACTAAGTCAATGGAAATGGAACTGTAGGAGGTGTCCATGAAGGCATCTACCTCCATGTTTTGTCTGGGGACACAAAGCAAAAATATGAACGAATATATTTAAATTGAAGCTCATAACAATCTCCGTATCAAGACTCAAAAAAATTTGATATGTGAAGTAATAAAGTTAAAATCAATTAAGCAATCGACGAGGGGATTAATAGATTCAGCTAGATCATTTGTAGGGTGTGGAAAACAAGTGAGGACTGAAAAGTGAAAACAGTAACAGATCTCCAAGAAAAGGAATTCAAAGCAAGAGAGAATAGTTGAATGAATCAAAGAAGAAAAGCAATCGCCAGAATCTAACTTGATCAACAGCTGATCTGATAATATAAAAAACCGAAGCAAGTAATAGGGAGAAAAATAAAACTGATCTAATACATAGAAGTGGAGGAGGAAAAGAAATCAAGTGACGAATCTAGTAAAAGTGCACAAAAGAAAAGATCAAGATCACCAAAAAGGGGAAGTCTGATTAAATTAAACAAGATTGGAAGAAAAGAAACATTAGATCCCAGCAGATAGAAAAAGTACTTACTTTTCCTGCTCGACGACAAGAACGGAGGAGGAGGAGGAGGAACGGAGACCAGAGAGATGAGGAGAGTGAGGGGCAGAATGAGACGGAGAGTATGGGATGAAGCGGGCGGCGGCGGCGGCGGCTGCGGCAGTGGCGCCGCCGGAAGCAGACATATTGGGAGCAATAAAATTGTAGAAATCAGCTAAATGATCACAATCGGATAACATGAAACAAAAAGTCTAAAAGGAAGAGCAATAGCAGTAAATACTGAAGTGTTATAACCACTCACTCACTCACTCACTCACTGTTAGAATAAGAAAAAAAAGGGAGGGGGTCTCGTTTCGTGTGTCAGTGGAGTAGTGATGGCGTCTGTGCCTGTGGCTGTGGTTGTGGCTGGAGTGGTGGGTCGATCCCGACCAGACCATCTCTCTCTCTCTCTCTCTCTCTCTCCCTGTAAATCGTCGGTGGATATCATTATATATATATACACATACAATATTACATCAAATTACAATTGCCCCCTTATTAATTAAATCCGTATTTTATTAATTCAATAGTGTTTATTATTATTAATTATAATATGGAGTAATTGGGTAATTCCATTATGTCGATTAAGCAAGCAAACCCCTAGAAAGCAAAATTTACTGGGATTTTCTTGTCGTCTGTCTTACTGTCCAAGGTTGAATCGCGCCGTCGCCAGAGCTGTTTTAGTTTGGTTGAATTGTATTGGATGGAGGAAGCAATACCCTTCAAGAATCTTCACAGTAGAGAGTACCAAGGCCACAAAAAGAAGGTCCTTTTTATTCATTTTCATTTTCTTTTTGTGCTTCCAAAATCTCAAATTTTTGCTTGTTTTTTGTTTGGAGTCGTTGATTAGGTACATTCGGTGGCTTGGAATTGCACCGGTACCAAGCTCGCTTCTGGTTCTGTTGATCAGACTGCTCGTGTTTGGCAGATTGAACCTCATGCCCATGTAAACATTCTTCCTTTTTTCCTTCATTTCGTGTTTAATCCTTACATTGTACCTGGTTTATCTACTATGATTCTTAGTTTCTCACTCCCCCTTTTAATCCTTTCATTGTACCTGGTTTATCTACTATGATTTTTAGTTTTTCTCTTTCCCCTTTCTACTCAATAATCACCCACTTGTTGACCCTTTTTATTCTCTTTGTTGATGGACACACTAACCCTGCAATTTAAGTGGTAATGTGCGAATATCTTTGTTGTGCATTGAGAGCTTCAAAGTCAGCCTCACAAACATTTGCTTGTAGGCCTCTCGAGTAGCTCGAGACTGCTGTTCCTCAACCCATGCGTTTGTTGATTCTTTAACTTCCATTTTAAATTTCTCTGAGTTAATTGAAAGCCTTTATAACTTCAACTTCTCACGCTTCCTGTTCTATTCTCATTCCCCCAGCTATCAGATTAAAATCTTTTCATAGCAAGATAGTTCTTTCTCTTTCAGTACTACTCGTACATGAAATTTCTACACTAACTGTGTAGTCAAAAGGATGTAATTGTCATTATTCCCTTCCTCATTGCAGAAAGGCACTCACAATTGCTTACTTTCACCTCCTTTGCGTAAGCTCATTTGTTATTAGATCTGAATTTTGTGTTTGACTATACTCATTTGGTATTAGATCTGAATTTTGTGTTTGACTATATCTACCTATCTTTTTCCTTTGTGGAAATCCTATTATACTTTATAGATATTCTTGTTGTAGGGTAAAACCAAAGACATAGAATTGAAGGGGCACACTGACAGTGTGGATCAGCTGTGTTGGGACCCCAAACATGCTGATCTGATTGCAACAGCATCGGGTGACAAAACAGTTCGTTTGTGGGATGCTCGTAGTAAGAACTATTCCATTGCGTAATCATCTTTGATCAACTAAAAAAAATAGAAAGCAAAATAAACCAAAAAATGCCTTATACTAGACTTTTACCCGTTCTAAAAGTAGCTATCTAATTTATGATAATGGTTTGTCCAGACTAAAATTTGATGAATTTATCCAATGTGTTGACGACTGTTGATCAAAGGATTAGTAAATCATTTCGTTTCTATGCCATGCAGGTGGAAAATGCTCTCAGCAGGCAGACCTAAGTGGGGAGAATATAAATATAACTTACAGACCTGATGGAACCCATATAGCTGTTGGCAATAGGGTATTGACTTCTATTGCTGTTTATCTGGGAATAGTTAATATATAGCTGTAAATTAACCTTCTGGATTTACTCAACTGTTGGTTCATTTGGCCATTTGTAATCTAACAAATTCATATTTGTCTTTTGTCTATTTATGGTAGGATGATGAACTAACAATACTTGATGTTCGAAAGTTCAAGCCAATTCATAGACGGAAGTTCAATTATGAGGTAAAACTCACATCCAGACTTGGGATTTTAGAGAGACGTAACTACTAGGGCTTTATTAAATGTGAGATTTGATTGGATAAACTTGAAACTTACCATGGAATGCTTTGAAATTCGACTTCCAATACTTCCTTACAAAGAAGGTTTTGTATTTGCAAAACTAAACAAAACTAGAATTGATCATATTAAAAAGCGAAACTTACTTCTTTTTAACGATAATTCATCCAATTTCTTTAACTTTTCTTCTTTTGCCAGGTAAATGAGATTGCTTGGAACATGACAGGAGAGATGTTCCTTTTGACTACTGGGAATGGTGAGAATAATTTACTTGAGTGGAAATGCTTATATGAGTGCTGCAGAATGATTCCTTATTTTTCGCATTGGCTAAAGACCCCGCTTGTATCTTTGTACATAATTTGTTTTCCACTTGCTTAGGTACTGTCGAAGTGCTTTCATATCCATCTCTTCAACCACTTGAGACAGTAATGGCTCACACTGCCGGTTGTTATTGCATTGCCATTGATCCCAAGGGAAGGTGAGATTTAATTTCTTATGGGCGATATACTTGTTAGAGTGACTTTCTTTGCCACTTGAATTGTTCACTTGTATCAGTTTCTTGTACTTTCAAATGCCAATAAATATATAGGTAGATTGTTCAACTCTTTATTAAGTGTGTTCCTCCTTGGGCAGATATTTTGCTGTTGGAAGTGCTGATTCCTTGGTTAGCCTTTGGGATATATCAGAGATGCTATGTGTAAGGACATTTACCAAACTTGAGTAAGTACCATGCCTCTTCTCTAGAATTGACAATTAATTGTTGCTTTTATTAGCATATTCAGGGGTTTGCCTTCCCTGTTATTTTATTAACTTCTTTGTGATTGAGTGTAAATGAGGCTCTTTACATGAAAGTCTTTTGAGCTAACCTGTTTGAGGTGATGTTTGTGTATTCTACAAAGATGGCCTGTGAGGACAATAAGTTTCAACCACACAGGAGATTATATTGCTTCTGCCAGTGAAGACTTGTTCATAGACATTGTATGTTTACCATATAATAATTTTAATAGAAGCTCTTGAATGTAAGGAAATATTTTTTGGCCGCTTAAAAATAAATGATTTACAATTTCTTCTGTTAAAACAGTCAAATGTTCATACCGGGCGCACAGTGCACCAAATACCATGCAGAGCAGCTATGAATAGTGTTGAGTGGAATCCAAAATGCAATTTGCTTGCGTATGCAGGGGATGACAAGAACAAATACCAGGCTGATGAAGGTTTGACTTGGACTAACTTGATAGAATGTTTGACGTTGAAGATCGGGCTGGAAAATGACCTGTTCTTCTCCTTTTGTCTCTTCTTTCAGGTGTCTTCCGAATATTTGGGTTTGACAGTGCTTAAATGGAGCTGAAGCTCTGGTTTCAGCTGTGCAACAGTGATTATGAGGTCACTGTCATTCCATGTACATTTACACTTCTTTCCACTTTTATTTCCGTTGCTAATGATAAATGGTCGTGAAAGTTGGAACTTTTGATGGAAGTGGAGATTTATTGATTGCAAGTTTGAAACACGAGAGAGCACACAAGATGTGTTGCTTATTTGATACTAGTACGGAATCTAAGTTGATGACAAACTACGCTGTCAAAATATTTAGATGCATTAACTGGCTCAAAGGTTGCTGTGGCGCACTTCAACTCTTTGGAAATGCGTAATAACCACTTAAAATGAATTTGCACTTAGAGCTGCCATACCCCGAAGGAAAACTTGCAGCATTATCTGTCGTTGGAAATTTAACAGGATCACAAGAGATTTTCGGACCTGTATGCTTCGATGCATACAAGACTCTAGTTTCTAAGGAAGTAAGAGCGACCTAGCTGAGGACATTTTATCTCTGTCACACTGCCACAGCTTGTATGACATGTAAAGATTTGATATCTGCAGCTATAAGGAGTAAATAAGAGTATTTATACTTACATATTTTGTTATAGGTATAGAAAGTACGCTATGCATACTTGAGTTTAAACAAAATCCAAAGTCTTGACGAAGCTACAGTGGCATCTGATCTTGCTGTTTAGAATCCAGAGAGGATGAAGTTGCTGTTTAATCTAATAGATGGCATCTTGTATATATATATACAAGTGTTACACATCATTTAAGTTAAGAAAGCTAATCCCGTGAGTTTTGTTTGTTTTTTGTTTTCTGTTCATGATGTAAAACGTGAGAGCTCATTCAGTTTGGTGATTAGTTGACCCGTCTCCTGAGATTAGAAGGCCCACATCCTGTCCTGAGATTAGAAGGCCCACATCCTGAATTTCCTTTGTCGGCTTATCATTTAAAATCAGATAGCGTACGGTGCGTATAAGTTTTCTTTTTCAAATTTAGTAAAATTTAAGTTTTTTTTAAATTTCTTTTAGTTTTCAAAATTTATAAAAACCGTAAAAAGCTTTTACTATTAACTAAATATATACTTATTTAATATATTAATTACTAATAAGAATTACGATTAATTTAATTTAATATTATATATTTAATTATTAATTAAAAATATGAATAATTTAATTGAATTGAATTTTTTTACTGTACTTAAATTAATAATTATTAATAAATATAATTAAATTTAAAACATCTTTAGAAAATATAAATTTTAACCAAAATTAAATTTAATAATTAAAATAAATTTGAAATAAATTTCAATTTTTAAATTATTTATTTTAATAAAATTAAATAATTTTTTATTGATAATTTGTTAATAAATCTTGTATAAGAGATTAAAAAAATCATTTTTAAGTTTTATTTAATATTTAATTATCATCGGTAATAAAAGTATAATTAGCATTAACAACTTAACATGTATTTTTTTAGAAAAAGAAAACATAAATTAAAAATTATAACAGACGTGAAATCAAACTTTTTTTTGATAATTTATTATTTGAAATTAGACACTTACACCCTAAGTTTCTCTTGAATTGATGGGGTATGAGATTAGACCGGCATCTCATTTACAACTAAAGGTTGTACCAATATGCACTACCTTTTAATAGATTGTAAGCCAATTATTTGGAACCTTCAACGCGAAAGAGGAAAGTACCCAAAGGCACTCAATGAAATATCTTTTAGAGAATCCAAACCAGGAGCATAATCTTTAACTAATATGTATTTGATGGATCCATTGCCTAAACTAGGAGCATGAAGAGTCTGAAAGGAAGGAATATTATGGGAGGATAGAGTTGAACTTGTGTACTTAGAGCTTCATCTTAATCGTGTTCGTCTATTATAGAATCAATATATGAGAGCTATTAAAGATTACATTCAACAAGAAGTATATGAGTAAAGGATTGAGAATGAATTTGATATTTAGAAGAGTAAATGGATACTTCTTTC
>JAOQMS010000005.1:21503594-21514935 GCA_027563885.1 Erythroxylum longipes
TTGAGTTTTGCTAACATCTTTCACCTTGCCACTCCAAAATCCATTTATCTTCTTCATATTGATGAAAACCCAACCTATTCCTCCTTACAATGGTGATGATCGTGTAAGCTTGGAGAGCTAGGTTACTTAATGATTTGAGAAAGCTTTGGAGTTTAACAAGTAAGTAAAATAATGTTCTTTATGGCTTGTTTTAATAGAAGCATTTATGATAATTGCTTAGGGTTAGATTGACTGTGATAATGGTATTGATGAGTGTGCTGGAACGTTGATGAAGAAATGGATACACTTTTGTTATGTTTTTGTGGAAATGATAAACCATAGTTTATGAATTATAGTATGGATAATTTTGAGTTGGAATTGAGGTGAAAATGATGAGGGATTGAAGTCTAAATAATGAACTATGAAGAAGATGTGTTAGGTATAGTATGTAAGGGTTAAAATTTGGAAAATTTTTGAAGGAAAGGGATGAGAAATTTTTGGTTGACACATCCCACGGCCCCCACGATCGTGGGAAAGGCATTAGATGTGAACTTTTCTCTTTTATATGATTATGGAACCAACTAAGGATAAGTAACTTTAAGTTGGTGCATTTAGAATTGATTGAGGCTTAAAATGTACCTAGTTTGATCCTTGAATTGATTAAAGGTTTGATAAGATTAGGTTGTTAAATTGATGCTTTAACTTAAGAAATGGATTATTGATAACAATGTGTCAAAAATCTGGAAATTTATGAATGATATAGGAATGAAGGTGTTCTGAGGAATATAAATGTGATCCAAAGGATATAAGTAAGATGTATTAGGTTTGAATGAATGAAAATTTGGATATTGTGTGATTATATAATGTTAGAAAAGGAATTGGTGGATGTATGATTGATGGATTTAGAATAATCAAGATTTCTTGAGGTATAAACCTAAGTGCAAACTAGACATATATAAGTAATGATGTGTGAATGGTTAAGATATGTGATTTAAGTTACATACCCGGGGAAAGTCAATTGAGCATGCATTAAACATGACACATGTATATGTGCATGATTGAATATTTATGTGATTGATTAACTTATTAATATGTATAAATGTGTGTATTGCATGATTTTAGATGCACAATTTGAACGCTAGCATCTAGACATTGCCGGTTCGTCAAGGCAATAGCTTATTTAGAGCATACTGTGAGTCAACCTAGATGTTTTCTCACTAGGATTGATTTGTTTCTGTTTAAATTCAGCTATTGAACTGTTAATGATCTGAATGTGATAATTCTGAAATTTTGTGGTCTGAGGAGCTCGATAGTTGCGATTATATTGGGAGTGTTTCCTAATTGAACGTGAATCGAGGAAAAATATGTGCACTCAACGAAATGTTGAATATCGGACTTAGATCTGATGAATACGTGAAAATGACTGTGCACTATAAATGAAAGATATTGATAGCGTATTTTGTGAAATGATGCATTTCATCCTATTGATATGCATGACCAGATAAAGGAGTTGTGACCGGAGTGACTAGTGAAAAAGAACTTAAAGCTCAGTAATGTACACATAAAGCCACAGGCTCAGTTATTAATGAGCCTGCTATCCACAAAAGATACGAGATAATTTATTAATGAGCTTGGTATCCACAATGGATAGGGGACAGTAAAAAGGCACTCAATCACAATAAATAAAACTGAAAGTGAAGTCATATGTGCATCTCCATATACAACTTGATATGTATTATATGAATGATTGAGATGAATTATTTGGACTGTTCTGAAATAGAAATGTGAAATAGTGTACCCAAATTGTATTTGTTGAAGTATAATGAAATATGATTTGATATTCAATATTTGATGTTATGATTTGTCTGTGAAGTGGATTGTGAATTGTCCTTGTGTTTGATATGAGTGAGCACATCGAGGATGGTTCACTCATTGAGTTCAAAAAACTCATCAAAATTACAAATGTTGATTTTCAAGTACGAGAGAGGGACCTAGCTTCTAAGGCAGACTAGAGGAAGTCTAGTACTGCATTTTTGGAAATAAAAAATGGCTCAAAGGTCTAGTCAGGTGATACTGAAGAATTAGATAGAATACTTTTGTATAGTTTCTCAATTTATATAGAACATCTTGTAAAAAAGTGGTAAACTCTGAGATGTTTTTAGTAGTGTAAATATATTTATTATGTGGTGTAATACTACAGTGAAAATTATGTTTGTGAATGAAATGGGAACGAGTTGGTCTTTTCATTTCTTATGTTATGTATGGTGCCATAATAAGTAAATGTGATTGCTCTAACATGCCGCTTTCATAGGGTATGTTCTCGAATGTCTTCTGGATGTTCAGGCATGTGCTTTATGGAGATCAAAGCATAGTTTGGCATCCATAGGGACATATAAGAACATTTAGACATGATATATAGTGAGAAACTCAGATAGTGACCATGATTATTATTTAATATAGGTCATTCGCTATAGGAGATCAAGTTGTAGAATTAGCTGACCTAGAGTTTGTAGGAGCCAATAAAGAGTCTCCAGTACCTCGGTCTGACCAAGTGCCTCAGAGAATTCCCAAGAGAAAAGAAGGGAGGTATGATAAACTTAGGAAGCAAGGGGCCGTAGACTTTTATGGAAGTACAGACCCTGCTAAGGCAGAAGGTTGGTTAGAGAGAACAGAAAGGGTATTTGATCAGATGGACTGTAAGTCAGATGAAAGGTTTGACAACACAGTCTCGTTACTACAAAGTCCAACTTATCAGTGGTAGTCTTCCCGGTAGCACCACCTGACCTTTGTTTTAATATGGGAAGATTTTCTAAAAGTCTTCAAAGAGAACTTTATGCCAAAGATCTATTTGGATAGGAAGATAAAGGAATTCCTAGATCTAAAGTAAGGAAGTCTCATTGTAGCTGAATACGAGATACAATTTAATGAGTTAATAAGGTATGATACTACTTTGATTCTGATTGAGGAAGATAAATGTAGACGGTTTAAGGATGGATTCAATATGGAGATCAAAACGAGATTGGTTATTACCAATTTGAGTAATTTTTTTGAATTGCGAGTTGCCTCAATCAGAATTGAACAACTATTGAAAGATGAACAAAGAGAGTATAGGCAGGAGTTTACAATAAAGAGACATGGTGATTCTCAAGTTGATTTTGGCAAAAGGTTCAGTAAATACCATAATAGATCATTTCGACCACTGACTAGATCGAGATAGTCGGGGTTTAGACCGAGAGGCAGTTTTGTTGGTAAAGGCTAAGTATTAGGAGGGCAGGTGCCGCAGATGCCTAGTTGTGAGCACTATGGAAAGAAACATGGTGGAGAATGTTGGAAGATATCAGGAGCTTGCCTTCGTTGTGGCTCTTTTGAACACCATATTAGAGACTATCCCACAACTTTCGGAGTACAGTTTGGAATGAAAGGAGGATCAATAACTGAGGTAACTATCTAGCAAAGGAGAGCAGAGCTAGTGGATCAGGACAGAGAGGTAGAGGTAGAGGTAGAATGAGTTTCATAGGTCCTAATGTCAGGACTGAGGTGAGGAGTAACCAACCACAGTCTCAGGCCAAGATCTATTTTATAACTAGATAGGAGGCTCCCCCAGATGTTGTAGCAGGTGTGTTCAATGCCTTTAATTTTGAAGCATTTGCATTGTTAGATCCATGATCTACATATTCATTTATCACACCACATCTGACATCTAAACTGTATTGTAAGAGAGATGTTGAATTGTGATTTAGAGGTGAGTACATTAGTAGGTAGTACTAAAGTGATTGGAGAAGTATGTAAAGGGTGCATAATTCGAGCTGATCAGACAGAATTAAAAGCTAATTTTATAGTATTGTAGTTGAAAGAGACCGACCTCATCTTAGGTATGGATTGGCTTACTGCTCATAGGGTTGTGATGAACTGCTACATTAAGGAGTTGATCATTGAATCTCCTACTCAGTAGAGAGTAATTTTTTGAGGTGTTAGTCAAGCAATACTAGCCAAATTGATTTCATCAATGAGTTCTTTAAGATTGATTCGAGGTGGATGTGAGGCTTATCTAGCCTATGTGACTGACACTCAAACTGAACAAACAGTAAAAGATATTCCAGTTGTTAGGGATTTCCTAGATGTGTTTTTTACTGAATTATCTAGTTTACCCCAGATAGGGAAACGAAGTTCACTATTGACCTTGTTCCAAGTATTGCTCCTATATGTATTGGTCCGTATAGGATGGCGCCTGTGGAACTTAAGGAACTTAAGACCCAGTGGCAGGAATCGTTGGATAAGGGTTTTATTAGACCCAATGTGTCATCTTGGGGAGCTCCAGTTTTGTTTGTGAAGAAGAAGGATGGGACTTTGAGATTGTGTATTGATTATAGGTAGTTGAATTGGGTGAGAATAAAGAATAAGTATTCGTTATTGAGAATAGATGATTTACTTGATCAATTATAGGGAGCTCAATTGTTTATTAAACTATATTGGAGATCAGGGTTCTATTAGTTGAAGATAGAGAAAGCTGATGTACCAAAGAGTGCATTCAGGACCAGATATGGGCACTTTGAGTTTTTGGTGATGCCTTTTGGGTTAACAATTATGGCATTGATGAATAAGGTATTTCAACCTTATTTAGATCATTTTGTGATTGTATTTATAGATGATATTTTGTTGTATTCGAAGAGCAGAAAGGAACATTCTAAGCAATTGAGGTTAGTCTTACAGATAATGAGAGAGAAGCAATTGTATGCCAAGTTCAGTAAGTATGAATTTTGACTTAATCAAGTGATATTCTTAGGTCATATAGTATCTGGACAGGGCATACAAGTAGACCTAAAGAAAGTTGAAGCAGTGATAAAGTGGGAGGCTCCGAGAAATGTATCTAAGATTCGGAGTTTTCTTGGATTAGCAGGATAATACTAGAGGTTTGTTGAGGGTTTTCATTGATTTTGTCCCCTTTGACAAAGCTTCTGAGAAAGAATGTACCATTTAGATGGACTGATGAACGCCAAAAGAGTTTTAAGGAACGAAAGCATCCGTTAACTACAGTGCCGATGTTAGCTATTCCATCTGGATCTGGAGATTATGTTGTGTATAGTGATGCTTCACACCAGGGATTAGGATGTGTTCTGATGTAGAATGGTAAAGCAATTGCTTATGCATCGAGACAATTAAGGTCTAATGAGTTTAACTATCTGGTTCATGATTTAGAACTTGCTACAGTGGTGTTTGCTTTAAAAATTTGGAGACATTATTTATGTGGTGAGACATTTTAGATATTCACATATCATAGAAGTTTGAGATATTTGTTAAGTCAGAAGGAGATGAATATAAGACAACGACGATGGATTGAATTGTTTAAGGATTATGATTGCACGATTGAATATCACCTAGGTAAAGCTAATGTAATAGCTGATGCATTAAGCAAGAAAGCCAATAGTGGTGTGGCTCAAATTTAGACATCAAGGTTACCAAACCTAGTACAACTGAGAGCATTAAATGTTGGGCTAAATTTGGGGCAGAATGAAGTATTGTTAGCTACGTTGAAGCTTAGATCGATGTTACATGAAAGGATTAAGAAAGCTCAAAGTAGAGATCCAGAATTAGTGAAGTTAATTAAGAAGTTGAAACAAAATCCGAATTCTGAGTTTGAATTGAGAAATGATGTATTGTGGTTGAAGCAGAGATTATACATACCTGATGTGGATGATTTGAGAAAAGAAATTTTAGAAGAAGCACATATATCAGCTTATGTTATATATCCTGGTATTACCAAGATGTACAGCACTTTGAAGTAACATTTCTGGTGGCTAGGGATGAAGAAGTAAGTGGCTGAATATGTGGCTAAATGTTGGATTTTCCAACAGATTAAAGCAGAGCATCATGCTCCAGTTGGAAAGTTACAATCATTGCTTATTTCAGAGTGAAAATCGAAAACGATTACTATGGATTTTATTAGTCCTCGCCATATGGGTCATTATTGATAGATTGACAAAATTGCCCATTTCTTACCTATGAGAGAGAACAATATACTGGATCAGTTAGCTTAAAGATATGTAAATGAGATAGTGAGATTACATGGAGTTCAAGTGTCTATTGTATCAAATTGAGATCCCAGATTTACTTCGAGGTTTTGGGGTAGTTTACAAACAGCTTTGGGTATAAGGTTAAATTTCAGTACAACCTTTCATCCTCAGATAGACGGGCAGAGTGAAAGAACTATTAAGACTTTTGAGGATATGCTCAGAGCTTATGTTTTGGAGTTCCAAGGAGTATAGGATCAATATGTGGCTCTAATTAAATTTACATACAATAATCACTATCACAGTAGTATCAGAATGGCTCCTTATGAAGCATTATATGGCAGAAAGCGTCGATCACCTCTGTATTGGGATGAAGAGGGTCTAAAAGTTATTAAGGGCCTAGATTGATTCAAGATATTATTGATAAAGTTAAATTGATCCATAGTAGAATTAAAGCGGCTCAAGATAGATAGAAGAGTTGTGTGGATTAGCACTGGAGGGTTATGGAGTATCAAGTAGGAGATAAAGTGTTTATAAGAGTATCACTTTGGCGAGGAGTCTTAAGGTTTAGGCATGTCAACGGGTTGGCCTGGGCCTGGGCCGACGACGGCTCGGCCTGGCCAATTGAAAAAAAATCGCGGGCAAGCCTATTGGTTGGAATTCTTTCCAGAAAAATGAAAATGATTATATTGATATAGTAGAGTGATTAAACGTTTTACAATTAGAAAACTAGATTGTTTGTTATAATCTCCATTTTCCAACAAAATGGATCTATTTAAACTGTGATCATGAACAAGTATATAAATATACTCCCGAAAGATAAGTGGGTATAGGAAGTCATTTTTTCAAAATCTATCTAGTTCTATTTGATATTTCTTCATTTTCATTTTAAGTTAGATTAGATTGAAGCAAAGATCGAGACTTATTAGAGTTATCTTGTTGGAGTTATTAAGATTAGAAAATAGTGAAAAATGATACATAGTTCAAGAATCCATAATTAAATGTATTTGGGATTGTATTAGGAGTGTTTCCTAATTGAATGTGAATAGGGAAAAATATGTGTACTCAACGAAATGTTGAATATCAGACTTAGATCTGATGAATATGTGAAAATGACTACGCACCATGAATGAAAGATATTGATAGCACATTTTGTAAAATGATGCATTTCATCATATTGATAAACATAATCAAATAAAGGAATTGCGATTAAAGTGACTAGTAAAAAAGAGCTTAAAGCTAAGTAATATGCACAAAGAGCCACATACTCAGTTATTAATGAGCTCGGTATCTACAAAGGATACGAACAGTTTATTATTGAGCCCGGTATCTACAATCGATATGGGACAGTAAAAAGTCGCTCGGTCATAATAAATAAAAATGAAAATGAAGTTACATGTACATCTTCATATACAACTTGATATGTATTATATTAATGATTGAGATGAATTATTTGGACTGTTCTAAAATGGAAATGTAAAATAGTGCACCCAAATTGTATTTGTTGAAGCATGATGAAATATAATGTGATATTCAATATTTGATGTTATGATTTGTCTGTGAATCTGATTGTGAATTATCCTTGTGTTTGATATGAATGAGCACATCGAGGATGGTTTACTCACTGAGTTCGCAAAACTCATCAAAATTGTAAACATTGATTTTCAAGTATAAGAGAGAGACCTAGCTTCTAAGGCAGACTAGTAGAAGTCTAATACTGCGATTTTGGAAATCAGGAATGGCTTAAAGGTCTGGTCAGTTGATACTAAAGAATTAGATAGAATACTTTTGTATAGTTTCTTATTTCATATAGAACATCTTGTAAAAGAGTGGTAAACTCTGAGATGTTTTTGGTAGTGTAAATATATGTATTATGTGGTGTAATGCTATAGTGAAAATTATGTTTATAAATGAAATGGAAATGAGTTGATCTTTTCATTTCTTATGTTATGTATGATGCCATAATAAGTGAATATGATTGCTCTAACATGCCGCTTTCATAGAGTATGTTCTCGAATGTCCTCTGGATGATTAGGCATGTGCTTTATAGAGGTGAGGTGTTACAGTTTGGCCTTTCGGTCTCCAAATATACATATGAGATAATTTCTTTTTTCAAAAATTACAAGAATGACTAATGTGACCATGTTTACCACAGTCGCACAAAATAGATGAATGATAGTTGTTATGATTTTTGCCACTTAGCAGGCTCCTACTGTCTTAGTTATAGCTGTTATTGGAATTAACAAAGAAGTTTTGTATGGTTTGATACTATTATTTTCATTGCATCCTATTTTGTCCTTACCAAAAATGCATTTACCACTACTAAGCAATATATCAAGATTCTTTCTTTCGTCAACGAAATTTTACAGATCTTTTTTCTAGAGATAAGTTCTTTCTATCATTTTCTCCTTTTCGAGTTCTAAAACGATGACTTTTTCTTCTAACTATCTTACCTTATCAGAATCAGTTTTGAGCAGTGTATTTTCCAACTTAGCTACTCTTTCTTCTAGAAATTTCTTTTCAGAAACCTTTTGCTTATAATTAACCTCAAGAGATATATTCCTGATACCTAAATTCTTAGTCGCAGATTCCAATGATTTAATCTTACTCTTTATAGATGCATCATTGCTTTTGGAATTCTCAACTTCTTTGAAATACTTCACTGTAAACCTTTCATACTAATCATACAATTCATGACATGCATTTTTCAATTCATCAACTTCAATATCAAAGTCAGAATAATATACCTCATCGTCTCCTGATTTAGCCATGAAGCAAACGTTGCTAACTTCTTCTAGTTCTTCTTCTTCAAAGTTTTCAGAATCCTCATCTGAGCAGGCTGCAGTCATTGCTTGCTTTCTGAATTTTCTGTTTTCTGACTTCTCCTTTTGAAGAAGAGGGCATTTTGGTCTTGTGTGTCCAGGCTTCTTGTAGTGATAACATGCGATTTGATTGTTTTGTGTATTGCTATTGTTGCTGCTGCCTTTTGATAGGAACCTGTTGTTTCCAGCTTTCTTGTTTCTTTGTCTTTTCTTCATCATGTTCTTTTTATAGAAGTGGGCATATTTTTTAACCATAAGGTTAAATTCGTCATCTCCATCTATTTGCAATTCAGTGTCACTTTAATCATCGTTTGATTCGTTAGTTGCTTTTAATGTCATTCCTTTTCTGTAGGAGGATCTTTCATCTCGCCTAAGCTCGGTTTCATGGATCATCAGATTTTCTCATAGCTAGTCGAGTGAAATAGTGTCTAAATCCTTTGTCATTTCTAGAGTTGTCACCTTAGGTCTCCATTCCTTTAGTAGTGACATCAGAATCTTTGTTACGAGTTCATCATTGGGATATATTTTTCCTAAGTTCTTTAAGGTCATGATGATCCTGTTGAAATGTCCAAAGAATTTGTCTATGGACTCCCCTTATTTCATGCCAATAGTTTCGTATTGATGGAATAAGAGACTTATTTTATGTTTCTTTACCTCATTCGTCCCTTCAAAGGTAACTTGAAGTTTGTCCCACGTTGCTTTTACTGTAAAGCAGCATGATATCTTTTCATATTCTTATGGAGACAATACACATATTAGGTGATGTTTTGCCTTAGCATTTAGTTGTGCATTTCTCCTATCAGCATCAGTTCATACTTCTACGCTATCAGAAGTGGGAATTGTAGCTCTAACTCTAATTGCTTGCCATACTTTGATATCTATAAATTGGAGATATATGGTCATTCTCTCTTTCCAGTATAAGTAGTTGTTTCCATTAAAGTAAGGAGGCTTTGAGTCGAATTGTCTTTCAAAACTTCTCAAGGTGTTTACCATGATCTATCACATGTTGTAAAACACAAAAATGTGAAATCTCTCTCTAATACCAAATGATAAAGCAAACACATGCAATAGGGGGTGAATTGTGTGTAAATTTTTTTCGCAAATTACTTTCAATATTTATAAAAAACAAATTCTAGTTAACGAATAAAAAACAGTATGAGTCTATCAAACGATAAAGCTTTTTAAACGATAGGAGCTTGTTAGGCAATAAGAGCCTTTTGTGGGATAGGACCCTATGTAAACGAAAAAAGCCTACTGAATGATGAATCATGTTAACACAATTTAAAAATAAAAGGCACTTGTTAAAACTAAAAGGAACCGTCAACAAGTTTAAAACAAAAGGGACCTATTATAAAAGTGAAAGAGCCTCTTGCTGAAATGAACACACATACAAGATAATGCGGAAACATAAAAGATAAGTAGAGAGAGAAGAAGGACGTAGTCGATTTATATTGATTCAGCTTACAACCTAAGTTTACATCCAGTCCCCAAGTATCCAATTTGAGTATTTCACTACAAAATCAAGTAGTAATTTAACGAGCCTCTTTAAGCTCACAAGTTAATATTTTTCAAAGTTCTTTAACCTTCCACGCTATTAGTATTTCACTAGCCTCTATAAGCTTTCAAATAAAAATGAGGTTTGCTCGATATGAGTTTCATTAATCTCTTTCAACAAAATTTCACTTTCTAACGCACAAGAGAATTTTTACAAAGATATCACTTTCAAGATTGCATATGCTTTTGATGAGTATTGACAATATAGTTTCGCAAGCTTCTGTATTGTTTAGTTGTTATTCACAGTAGCATTGGCTCTTCCTTAAATAGTCAATTTGCTTAACTAACCGTTACTTCACTTGCATCTTTAAGCAATTGGATGGATTAAAATTTGAATAGCTTTGATATCATCTTTGCCAAAAATCTTCCAGTAATTACGAGGCTAATGTACGTCATATATAATTTGTAGGATCCTTTTAGATAAACCATTTCTAATAAGATAAGTTCATAAAGAAGATTCTTGCAAGAAAAAAAAACGTATTTCTTAAAATTTTATTTCCTTTTAAGAATAAGACCGTTAATTATACAAGGAAATAAATTCAATTTGAATTTTGAAATATTATACAGTTATCATCAAAATCGTTAATCATAAACCTTGAACTAACACTTAGTTTTATATATGTAAAATAGTTAAATGATTTTTTCTTATATTAATTATGATTATTATTTATATGTGAAATATGTAAAAAGTGATATTAATAGAAATAAAGAGATAGTTGTTATTTTAAATTTAACTTATTATAATTTTTTGAGACATAGTTGGTGTAAATTAAAAATTATGTAGCATAATATATTAAAAAAATATTTTGTAATTTTAAAAAATTTAGGAACTTGCTTATAATTTTAAAAATTATCTGAAATGATGCTGATTATTGATTGGTACCAGTATCTTATCGGTATAGTATTTATAATATTGTTTTTGAATCTTTTAAAAAATATATCAGTTAACAATTATTCATGTAGAAATAATTAAAGCAT
>JAOQMS010000005.1:21518584-21535220 GCA_027563885.1 Erythroxylum longipes
ATTTAATTACATTACATTATATTTAATTAAAATATTATTATTCATTAATTAAAATATTATAATTAACTAATTAATTAAATTATATTGTAATTAATCAGAAGTAAATCGTGGGGAGAGTTTTTTGTAAATTTACGTGCGTGTTTTGTTTCTGTCTCCGTCTCTGCATTCTTGTCTTTTGGTTTTGGAAGGAATAAAAATTTTATGTCTCTATCATCTGGAATCGGGACAGAAATTGGTGGGGACAGCAAGGAAACAGGTAGGAGACAGGATTTTTCTGTCCCTGTCATCTGTCCCCACCCACGAAGACATAAACCAAACGCAGGGTAAAGCTTAAGTTGAAAAATAAAAAATAAAGTATTTATTCGCAATATTTATCATTTTCTACAACTGTAAAAAACATTAGTGGTGAAATTATTTATCAGGGGAATCTTGATTGTGTGATGCTGAGTAGACTTGGATGTTTACATATGAAATAGTTGAATATTCTAGCCCCTCCATCAAGTTTTCCATTCCAAACACACAAAGTCAGAATTGGCCTTTGAAGTCATGACGCATGCCTTCTCCTCAGGGCTCAATTCCGAGGTGTCCTACTTTTGTTCTCTTTCAACTTCTCTAATTCAATTCTTTATAACCTTTTTCAATAAGTGGCAAATTACTGTACATTCGATCTAATTATATATATTTTTAGTAGTTTTTAGTTTTATTAAAATAAAAATTTATTTAATACTTAAAGATAATTTATTATTGATAATAATTATATATTAAATAAAACTTAAAGATAGATTATTTTAATTAATTAAATTTATTTTAATCACTTATATAATATTTATTAATAAATTATCAATAAAATTATTTTATTTAAGTTTAAAAATCAAATTTTATTTATAATTTAATATTTATTTTCAATATATTTTAATTATTAAACTAAAATTTATTTGAAATTTATAAGATATTTTAAATTTAAGTTTAATTTATCAATAATTAGTAATTTAAATTAATTACAAAATAAATAAATTATTAGATAACATAAAGTTATTTATAATTTTTATGAATAATTAATTTTAATTTACTAAATATTCATAGTAATTAGTGATAATTAATACATTAAATATTGTATATTTAATCGATAATAAATCAAAATATTAAAAAATAGAAAAATAGTTTTTATAAATTCAGAAACCAAAAAGGTCAACACCAAAAACAAAAATTCAAATAAATAAACTTTTTACTAAATTAAAAACATAAATAAAAATTATAAACATAAATAAAAACATGATCGAATCATCTCCAATTTCTTTGTGGATGCATCTCATTTTGTTGAAATAAAATTGACATTTTAAAAGTAAAATAAATAGCCTTTATATATAAAGAAATCCATAATTAGCGAAGAAAATTAGGAGATTTTAACATTTGTTATTTAGATGCTTAAGACTGAATTTATAGACGAGGATGACAATTTTTTTTGAGCCTATTAGCTTAAATTTAATTGTTTTTAATAAGGTGATTTATGAGTTAGACTCAAGTTTAAATTAACTTAAGATTTAATTATTCTAAATAAAATAATATTATTTTATTTAAAAAAGTTAGTCTTTCAGATAAGTCCATATTTGAACTTAATTAAAAACATTACATTGTTTTATATTTTTAATTTTAAAAAATTATTTTAAAGAATTTGAAATGAAAGAAACAAAAGTGAGAAAACAAAAGCACCTCACAGGTGGGCACTGACAGGTAGTTCTTAATTGTCTCTTGTGTCATTTCCTGATTCCTATAATTTTCTCCTGTCTTGCTTGAAAAGAAAAGAAACTAATACGCGTATTCAACACTAAGAGAAAAAAGCGAGGAGCAAATTCAGGCTGCCCAATTTCGTATGCTCTATGTGTGTATTATATATGCACACCCATAGTCCATAGATAGTTGTTATATTTGAGAAAGAAAGAGAGACAGAGAGAGAGTGGAATTTCTTTTCTTTTTTCCCAATCGGTGTCTGTGTTTTGAAATTAGAAGAAGGAAACTGAATTTGATTGCAGGGAACAAAAAATGCACCTCTATAATGCATGGCTACCACCCGCAGTAGCGGAGGAGACGAAGAGAGAAAAGGAGTCATTCGCTTCAGTTATCAGGTCTCTCCAGTCCTCTTTCGATCCCGGTGATCCTGATTCTATCTTATCCACCCTCAAATGGATTTCCGTTCTTGACCTGTGGGTTACTCTCTCCCTCTCTTCTTCTTCTGACTTTGTTTCATTTCTTATCATATTGCCCTGCCTTTGTTCTGTTATCCTTACCACACTCATTTGTTTTCTCTTATTTATTCATTTGGATTGTGACTTAGAAATCGTTTGATTTGCTATTGCAGCTTCATCAAAGCTAAAAGTGAAGTGGCTTTGGAAGATGTGGCTTCGCTTGTTCAATTTGGTCTCCATTTGTTCAACTTATCACAGAACAAACTCTACGCCCAGGTTTTGTTTTGTTCCTCTCTGTAATATCCTAATATTCTTGTTTTTCTTTTTCTTGTTATCCTCAAGCGGTATAACTGCTTTGTTTGTGTGTCTGTGTGTGGATTAGGTTCGATGGGGAAATATCTTAGTCAAATTGCTTAACAAGTACAGAAAGAAGTTGAGCCTGAAAATCCAATGGCGCCCTTTGTATGATGCTCTCGTCCACACCCATTTCACTAGGTATGATCACCTCGTTTCTCTTTCCACTCATTTCTTTCTTATTTCTTGTTTGTTGTCCTACCTTCCATTACAACTACCTTAATGTTGATTTTCACTCCCACCTGATTCTACTTGGAAAACATTTTCAATTCTTCTGTTTATCATATATCAATAATTATTCTTTGCCCCTTATCTCCTCATCTTCCTATTTATAAGCCACAGCTGACTTCGACGTTTCCAATTTTTCCTTAGGATCTCCGGGGCTTCTACTTTCTTTACTTTTTCATCTTGTAAATAATTTGATGGATTTGTCTGTGTTGTTCTCTCATTGAACTTTCTAGTTTTTTGACAACTGTGAGTGTGCATGACAGGAACACTGGTCCTGAGGGATGGAGGCTGAGACAACGACATTTTGAGACTGTTACTTCCCTTGTTAGATCTTCCAGGAGATTCTTCGAACCAGGTTCTGCCTTGGAGATATGGTCCGAGTTTAGGTAATGTTCTGTTTCTTCCTCCCCAGTAGTAAGATCTCTTGAGTCTTGCCTGAAACCAATCCTGACAAATAGATCCCCTGGTTCACATTTATTTTAAATTAAATCTGACATTTAGGTCAAGTTAGCATTATAATAATTGCTCTTTTTGCAAATATAGGTTATAAACCTGCAACCTTACATCTTTTTTATCTTTTTCTCCAAAAAATAAACTGTCAGTTCTTTTCTGGAAAATCCATGGCATAACTCATCCTTTGAGGGGTCGGGGTTTGTGAGACTGTTTCTACCTACAAATGCAGACAACCAGGCATTCTACACTGAGTAAGTAATGTATAATTTGGAGAGTACTGTCTTTCATGGCTTGTGCAAAACTGAAGAAGAAAGCTTAGATTCCTGGTATTGGTACTGCAGTGATTGGGTTAAAAGGAGTTTGGACCTATGGGAGTCAATACCAAATTGCCAATTCTGGAATGGCCAGTGGACAGCTATTACAGCCCGTGTTATAAAGAACTATGAATTTATCAACTGGGAGTGTTTCTTACCCACACTATTTGATAGATTCTTAAATATGTTTGAGGTGAGCTTATGAATAGTTTAGTGTACACAATCTGCTTCCTTGAAATTTCTATCACTATATTGGGTCATGTAGTTGAAAATTATTTTTTTGAGTAGTTGCATGGTGGAGTGTGCACTATTTGTGGTATTACCTGCTTCTTATAATGGTTATCTTTAGTTGCTTATGCTAGCAGACTAGTAAACCGGGCCTTAGAAGTAACTGCCATAGAAAACATAGACATTTGAGATAATCTTGATAGAAAATCTGCATTTTCCCCTTTGCCTTTCTGGAGATGATTGCCTGCTTAACTTTGTCCTATGGAAACCACAGGTTCCTGTGGCCAATGGAAGTGGATCATATCCTTTCAGTGTTGATGTTCCTAGATACACAAGATTCTTGTTCTCCAACAAATCTGTCACCCCAGCAAAAGCAATTGCGAAATCAATTGTAAGATTATTACGCTTGTTCTGTATTTTGCATCTTTCCTTATTTTTCACCTTACAAGTGATTCCTAGTTTATCCGATCTCTATTCTGAAATTGCAAATGCAGGTCTATCTACTAAAACCTGGTAGTTCAGCACAGGAGCACTTAGAGAAATTGGTCAACCTTTTGGAACAGTTTGTTTAATGACATTCTAATGCTTTAGATTATTGTCTGTACATAATCTGACATTTCATGAATTCCGATTGTGTGGTTCTTCCCTATTTCATTGGTGTAGGTATTACCATCCTTCAAATGGCGGTCGCTGGACTTATTCATTGGAGCGGTTTTTGCTACATTTGGTGATTGCATTCCAGAAGCGCCTTCAGCATGAACAACAATTGTAAGAATATACTGCCATTGTTCTGATCACTGTCATTCAGTTGCTTTATCAGTGTTTAAAACTTTTCCTATAAAATTTTGGTCTTATAGGTGCACAGAGGATGATAAGCATGCCAAACTGTTTCTTGGTAGATCTGAGAGGAATTCTTTTGTCAATATATTGCTGAAATTAATTGATCGTGGACAATATAGCAAGGATGAGCACCTATCGGAAACAGTTGCCACAGCAACTTCTATATTGTCATACGTTGAACCTACTTTGGTTCTTCCATTTTTAGCATCTCGATTCCACTTAGCGCTGGAGACGGTTAGTGTGTTCCTAGTGTATATAATGGATCAGATTATTTATATACTATGTGGAATGTAAATTGTGTAATTGTTTTGTTCATTTATTTCCTGACTGGATTTAGATTCTATTAACTACTTTATATTTCAATGATATCGAGGATTTGACTTCTGTTTTCCAACTTTTTCCATTAGTCAGATGACTGCCACCCACCAATTAAAAACTGCTGTCATGTCAGTGGCATATGCTGGACGTTCTCTATTTCTCACATCCCTATCAACTTCAGCTAAGGAGGTTGATGTTGATGGTGTTGGGGTTGATTTTATTTATCTTTTGACAATTTCATTACTTGGTATGGATGCCAATGATCCTCCCAAAACTTTGGCTACAATGCAGTTAATTGGTTCCATATTTTCCAATGTAAGTTTAGGGTGTCATTGCTTTTACTGTAAACTTCTGCTTGGTTAGTTTAGTGCTTTGATAATCTGTTTATGATTGCAGATTGCTACTTTGGATGATAGCATGGATGAGTCTTTGCCAATGATTCGCTTTTCTGAGTGGTTGGACGAGTTCTTGTGCCGACTATTTTCATTACTCCAACATCTAGAGCCAAGTAGTGTTGTGTAAGTTAATAGCTATTGTTTCCCAATATGCGTTTTGTTTCCTGTATAAATACATAAGATGGACCTGAAGAGTATGTATCTCAATTCTGTTTACTTCCTAAGTCACAACTACTGGTTGGTTTACATCATGTCATAGGAATGAAGGCCTGCATTCATCAGCAACAATAGGAACTTTTCTTGTTGAGGATGGTCCTTATTATTACTGTATGCTTGAGATCTTACTCGGGAGGCTTTCAAAATCACTCTACAATCAGGTTATAGCTGTTGTCTCTCTTTACATTACTTCACATTGAGATTGTGCAATAAATTGTTTAAACTATGTAATCTATTGTAACAGGCCTTGAAGAAAATTTCAAAGTTTGTCAGTACAAATATTCTCCCGGGAGCAATAGCTGAGGTTGGACTGCTCTGTTGTGCATGTGTTCACACAAACCCAGAAGAGGCAGTTAGTTCACTTGTTGAGCCAATTTTATCATTTGTCATATCCTCTTTGAAGGGTACACCAGGAACTGGCTTTGGGGGAAGGGGAGGTCCTGTTATCTCAATGTCAACGAAGGTTTTTCATTTGTTCAGAGGTGTTCTGTGTATTTTTGTTTGCCGAGATTCCTGATGCTAAAGCTGATTTTTTTCTAGGTGAAAGCAACTCTTTCCCCAGCTCTTGAAACAGCAATTGATTATCATTTGAAGATATTATCAGTTGCTATCAGCTATGGAGGACCCGCACTTCTTCCCTACAAGGATCAATTTAAAGAAGCCATTATGTCTGCTTTTGATTCTCCTTCTTGGAAGGTTTCACTTGGCCTTTATTTTACTTATTACCTGCATAATTTGGTATTTAATGGGGGTAGTTATTTGAAAAGAAAGCTTATTATTTATTTAGGGTGTGCTTGGTTCACTGGGGGAAATGGTAATAAGATTTATATTGAATATATTAGGGAATGGAAATAGATATGACTTTCATTCCTCACTATATTGGGGGTATGTAGTATTGCCCTATAAGGTGATATGAAAATACTGTTCATCCAATCATAATATATTACCAAACATCCTTCTTCATTCCTGACCCTTTCCTTTCTTCCCATACTAGTTAACCAAGCACCCCCTTAAATTACTGTAGGTTAATGGAGGTGGTGATCATCTTCTTCGGTCCCTGTTGGGAAGCCTGATCCTTTATTATCCTCTTGGTCAATACAAGTAAGCTTGTGTCTTCACTTCAGTATTTTAATGTTATCTTTTAGGTTGTCTATAATGACAAATGTGTGTTTGTTACGGTAAACTAGGTGCATCATGCGACATCCTGATGCTACAGCTCTAGAAGAATGGATAAGCACTAAAAATTATAGCAGTGATGAACCTCTGGCGGTCCCAAAATGGCATGTTGCAACTGATGAAGAAGTTCAATTTGCCAATGAACTGTTGATCCTTCATTTTGAATCGGCTTTAGATGACCTTTTGAGAATATGCCAAAATAAAATTCATTTGGATGCAGGTATAATATTTGTTTCTTCCGGTATGGTAACTTTTTCAATTACATGTTTTTCTTTGCTTTTGATGATTGATTTTTGAAGTATGTCAATAAATGTACACTTGTCCTGTTAAGCCTTCTTTAGATGCATCAAAATATTATGCAAAGACGAGCACCTGCTACAAGTTTTGTCCATAATTATGATTTTATGCATATGTTCTAGTGCTTTATTGGTGTTTACATGCTATGATATGTTCATTGACTGAAAAACAATTTTGTTTTACGGTACAAAACAACAATGACTGACAGTTGCAATTTGTTAATTTTGTTGCTATCTTAGTTTACTGCTATTGAGTGGTTACTTTTTGACAGGAAATGAGAAAGAGCACTTGAAAGTGACTCTTCTGCGTATTGATTCCTCATTGCAAGGTGTTTTATCTTGCTTACCTGATTTCACCGCATCTAGGAGTGGTATTGTTGGAGAACAGAATCATAATTCTTTCTTGATAGCCGGAGCAATTGGTTCAAGTGTTGGCAGCACAGAATTTCGTGTAAAAGCAGCTGAGATTATACTTGCAGCTTGCAAGTAATGATAAGCTTTGCTATTCATACAAGACTTTGGATTTTCATTGGATTGTTATATTGAATGCTATAATATTTGCAACTTCCTGCAGATACCTATTACAGGAAAAATCAGATGATAGTATCCTATTGGTACTTATTGTTCGTATCATGGATGCTTTGGTAAACTATGGTAATGATACAGTGTCTAGATGATTTCAAGTTCTTTATCTTCTTTTTTATTTTTCCTTGTTATCATATTTCTTTTTGTGAGCCCATGTTATGCAGCATCAAATTTGTGTATTAACTTACAACTATTTTCTTATGTCTATCAAATAGGAAGTTTGGAGTATGATGAATGGCTCAATCACAGGCAGGCATGGAAGTTGGAATCTGCTGCTATTATAGAACCTCCAGTAAATTTTATTGCAACTTCTCATACAAAAGGAAAGAAAAGGTAATTAGTTCTATCAGACTTTCTTAAGTATTACTTGAGCTATGTATGGCAATGCTAATGCTTTAAGATGTTCAACTGTCTCCATTGTTTCAGGCCCAGATGGGCTCATATAGACAAGGCTTACATGCATCTTACATGGAGGTCATCTCAATCATCCTATCATCAGTTTCGTACGAGTGGGAACTTCACTCCGTCAGAACATGTGTGTCTCCTGGTGGATGATCTACTATTACTTTCTTTGCATAACTATGAAACTGTTCGTGTGTAAGTATATTGTTCTAAAATCTCATATGAGTTAAATGATTGTACTTTCATAGTTCTTGTGCTTTTGAGTAATAATGGTTGGATGATTCTGCCATGTTAACTCATTAGACATTTTTTTAAAATCATTTTTGCCAAACTTTTTGTATGCATATTTTCTCATATGAGGCTTCTGCTTCTTTGCTTTTCTTCTGAATCTTGCTTCACGCTTTTTAGTGTCTGGTTTGGATCACCTAACAAACGAATGAGATATTTGATTGTGCAGACTTGCTGGAAAATCTCTGCTGAAGATTATTAAGAGGTGGCCGTCTATGATCTCAAAGTGTGTGCTCTCTCTGACTGAAAACTTGAGTAATTATAGGGCACCTGAAAATGCAGTACTAGGCTCATGTTCTATTCTCTCTTCACAGACAGTTCTCAAGCATTTGACCATGGTAATTATTTAGCATTCTTTTTATAAAACTGTTTTCCGTATATATCACTTCCTGAGATGTGTTCTTTTATTTTAGGATCCTAAATCATTTTCTGCTTTTCTTCATGGGGTTCTTTCAAGGTAACAATTCAATTCTTTATTCATCTTTTGGCTTTTGATTTTCCCTTCATTTGGTGACGGGCCACATGATTTATTTTGGAGTTGGTTATTAAAGTTTATGTTCCAACTTTTTCTTGTACAGTTCACATCATGAGTCTCTGAAAGCCCAGAAGGCAATCAATGAGGTAAAATATGCCACCACCAATAAATTGAGGATTCTATTCTACATGTCTTCATTTCTGTTCTTTTTTTCCCCCATTAATTCCGAATACAAACAGCTATTTGTCAAGTACAATATCCACTTCTCGGGAGTCTCTAGGAACATCTTCAGGGCAGCAGACAATCATAAAGATGGGCTTGATTTTGGGGTTCTGATTTCTCAGATTGGATCCATGAGTTTTGATTCTACTGGAATTCATTGGCGGTAATTAGTTTAATATGCACCAGCTTTCATATTTTCAATAGTTGCTTTGCTTAAAGGATATCTTACTTTCTTTTGGTTCATGTAAGGTATGTAAGGCCCTGTTATTGTTGGGCTTCACAACAATGTGGTTTAATATGACTCAATAACAGGCATATCTAGTTTTGACTGTATGGTTCTTTTGCAAGTTATTGTTGTGCTGGGGATTGACTTTCTAGATATTCAAGATATCAGCTTGATTTGATTCGTCTTTATTTCCTTCCAGGTATAACCTGATGGCCAATAGGTTACTTCTTTTGATGGCTATGGCATCCAGAAATGACCCAAATAGCTCTTCAGAAATACTAAGTGAAACTGCTGGTCAGTCTTGTTGACTATGTTCTTTCTTATAAATATCAAATAAAACTATCTTGGAAAATTAGTGTAGAGATTATCTTCTTGATGATTTTCAGGTCACTTCCTAAAAAATTTAAAGAGTCAGCTTCCTCAGACAAGGATACTGGCAATATCTGCTCTAAATATTCTATTAAAAGAGTCGCCTTATAAATTGCCGTCTGAGCAACAAGCAGCAATTTCAGGAGGGTTGCATGCAAATGCCAAATCATCTCTTGAGGATGCCTTGGTTGGAATTTTTCAGGAGGAGGGTTTCTTTAGTGAGACTATGAGTAGCCTTTCTCATGTTCATATAATAAGTGATACTGAGAGCTCATCTTCCAGAGGAAACCATGGTAGTTCTTTCCAAAGCCTGGCAGACAAATCAACCACTCGATTTTATTTTGACTTTTCAGCCTCATGGCCACGTACTCCTAGTTGGAATTCTTTGTTAGGAAATGATACTTTCTACTCAAACTTTGCACGAATTTTTAAGCGGCTAACACAAGAGTGTGGCATGTCTGTATTGCTGTCGCTTAAAAGTACACTGGAGGAGTTTGCAAGCGCTAAGGAAAGATCCAAGCAGTGTGTTGCTGCTGAAGCATTAGCAGGGGTGTTACATTCAGATGTGAATGGTCTTTTAGGAGCATGGGACAACTGGATGATGCTTCAGTTAAAGAACATTATTCATGCCCAGTCAGTGGAATCTATTCCTGAGTGGGCAGCTTGCATACGCTATGCAGTTACAGGGAAAGGGAAATATGGTACTCGAGTTCCTTTTCTCCGGCAACATATTTTGGACTGTCTAATGACACCTTTGCCTCTATCTGCAACAACCACTGTTGTTGCAAAGCGATATACTTTTCTGTCAGCTGCACTCATAGAGATATCTCCAAATAAAATGCCAGTTGCTGAGATAGAGGTCCATAAAACACTTTTGAATGAGTTATTGGCTAATATGTGCCATCCATCTGCCCAAGTAAGGATGCTATTTTTATACTCCTTTCCAATTCACTCTTTCAACTTTTAGCTCTACTGATGTATTCAAATTTTATCTTATTTTGCATTGTACTTTATTGGGAAACAATTAGAAAAACCTAAAAGCAATAAACAGATTGTTACTGATGCACGAGGACGATGATTAAAGGATGACAAAAGAAAGATACTTTAATACTCCTTTTCTCTGGGCTTGCCTAATTGAAGTTTTAATGGGACAGGTAAGGGAAGCAATAGGTATTACCTTGTCCGTGCTGTGCTCTAATATTCGGCTTCATTCAGCATTTCCTCATGGCTATTCTGCCGATAAGGGAAAAAGTACCATGAAGAACCAACTAAATGAAGAAAGCTGGGCTCTTTCTCTGACAAAACGAGCAACTGATTTGATCCCAACCATACAGAATTGTAGCCAGTTGGAGATTGTGGATATTCAACCAAGTTCAAGTCCTCAAAATGGGTTCTTGAATGGTGATGCACAAGATGATGTAAAATGGATGGAAACGGTACTTATTTAAGACTTAACTACCTGGTGTAACTTAGATGTTGTAGTTGTTAAATGTGTACATTTTATTTTGCAGCTGTTTCATTTTATCATCTCAGCATTGAAGTCTGGAAGATCTTCTTATTTATTGGACGTTATCGTTGGATTTCTTTATCCTGTAATTGCATTGCAGGTAAGTGGGTTGCGTCATTTCATTCTTTTGCGGATGACTTAAGTTTTATCCTGGCTATTTGATTTTTGTTTCACACCACTCCAGTTATCTTTAAAAAATCTTTATTATAACAAAGAAAGGGGAAGCTTGATATTCGTTGGAAACAAGTTCTTTCTCTGTCTCTCTCAATTAGATTCCTGAGAAATGAGTTCAATTGGTCTCTCGTTTCCTTGCTGCAGTTTTTTCTTTTGTCACTTTGGTTCTTTTTGGATAATGGATATATACTTGGTGTCCTTTTCTCTGTCTGCCAAGTTGATTTGCTTTGGCATGGAGTACATTTTGAGAAATCTCGGCGCTCCTTTGTTTAACATTGTAATAACTTTTGGTTTTTGAACTCTTTATTGACAAAAATGTGTTTACTTTGAAGGAAACATCAAACAAAGATCTATCAACACTTGCCAAAGCAGCTTTTGAATTGCTTAAATGGAGGATTTTCTGGGAACCCCATATCCACAGGGTTGTTTCGGAGATTCTTTCTTGTGCCAATGATTCTAACTGGAGGACCAGATCAGCCACTTTGACATACCTTCGCACTTTTATGTATAGGTATTATGCAATTGCTAGGGAATCTTATAGGCATTTTCTTAATCATATGAAATAATTTTTATTTCTTCAAGATTTTTTATTTGAGACTCTATTTTATGTGCTGTTTTCTTGATTCTCTTTCTTCTTCCACCCAACACCATTATTTGCTCATCCCTTTTTCATTCTGACATGATGATCAAGTCTCTGTTAGTTATTTATGACATCCTCTTTTGCCAACTTACTCCATTTATTGCAGGCACACTTTCATTCTCTCAAATGTGGAGAAGCAACAAATTTGGAGAACTGTTGATGGTCTACTTACAGACAATCAAGTTGAGGCAAGTTTCCATCTAAACAACATTGCAGATTGGTTGGTGTCAAGTTCAGATTGGGGTTCAAAAAGTTTTTATATGGTTCAAAAACTTGCATGTTTATATGTGTTCATAATGCTATGGAATTCTTTGTCATGAGAGTCTACAAATCATTATTTCACTCTCTTTCTACTCAAACAGTTAAAACATTGTTCAGGTGAGAGAGCATGCTGCTGCAGTTCTAGCAGGTCTCATGAAGGGTGGAGATGAAGATCTTGCTAGAGATTTCCGTGATAGAGCTTACATGGAGGCAAAAGCTATGCAGAAGAAGAGAAAGCAAAGGTTATGATTACTTTTAGTCATGTTGATTGAAATTCCAGTAATTCTTGTCAACCACGATTATTCTGCATATGATTATGACTTGGGTTTTCTTGTGTCTCATCACATTATTTTGGTGATTAAGAACTTACAAATGGTACGTTCTTTTTTTTCCTTTTCAATCTTTGACATAACGATTGGTGCATGAGTGCAGAAGCGCAAGAAGTGGTGATTCTATTGCATCTGTTCACGGTGCTGTACTTGCTTTGGTGGCTTCTGTACTATCAGTCCCCTATGATATGCCCAGGTCAGTCCTTATGCCTATGAAACACAAGTTTGTTGCAATGTGATTCTGATTTATGATTGACATTGAACTCCATTTGATTGCTGTACCTTTTGTGACTTAAATCCCTAGCCAACCAAACATTCCTTTTTAAATTTTAACTCTGATTATTTGATTTATCCTGCTGGAAAATAGGTAAGTATTCAGTTTTGGGGACATCTGAAGCTCCTTTTCTGTCTTGTTCTGCATGTACCATGCACCTTACCTGAATCATGGAAGTTAAGAGTATTTTATGAATATATTCAAATAATATGTGAACTTGTAAATGACATCCTTGAATTCTACTTTTCAGTTCTTAATTGGATGTTGATTCTCATTAGTGTGAACATGTTTTTTACTTCTTAAAAGGTGGAGATTTGGATGAAATACTCAAAAAATTTAATTGTGGATGTGACACATACCAGATCATAGTTCCATCATCTTATGACTCCTGATTATTTGTCATTTGTTTCCTTCTTAAATGTTGACTTCTTATGGGTAATATTCATTTTTAGATGGTTGCCCGAGCATGTTACTCTACTGGCTCGCTTTGGTGGAGAGCCATCTCCAGTGAAATCTACCGTTACTAAAGCAGTTGCTGAGTTCCGTCGGACTCATGCAGATACATGGAACATTCAAAAAGTTCAGTTTACTGAAGAGCAACTTGAGGTTTCTCTAATATAGTTTTCTTTTTATTTTTGGGGAGACTAACTTTTGTCTTTATATTGGTTTCTGATATTGTTTGTTTAAACCGTGCAGGTTCTGGCCGACACATCTTCTTCATCGTCTTATTTTGCTTGATGTATTTTGCTTAGCCTAGGTAGAGAAACATAGGACTGACTGGAATGAAAATCAAAAGCTCAATGATTGAAAGAATAGAAGTAAGAAATAGTGAAACTTATTGATATTTCATTTATAAAATGAATTTTATTTGGATTTGCACCATTTGTTTTTATAAGATGTCATCACAGTTTATATGGCATCTGATCTCCTTTATCGTCTGATCCTTTACACTTTCAAGCCATAGGATTCGTAAGATCATCGGATGATAAATCCCACAACACACAGCCTGTACTAAATAAAGTGGAGCAATTCCTGTGTTTTTGTCCTCAGTTTTTGATGCAAGCGACCTTGCTCGTCATGCTCTTCCGGTGCACATATTCCGGCTTCAGTCAACAATTTAATACCTTAAACAAAGTTTTTTTCAATTTGTTAGGTGTCTAATTAGTCCTTATGGGAACAACACCTTTTTCACTAAAAGATATGATCTGTAAACTTACATTATTGAAAGTTTCATATAAAACTTCTCAGCACTTGAGTTAATAACATTATTTATTCATCTTCCAAAAAACGTTTATTTGTTTTGTTTTCTCATTATAGTGTGACTACAAACCAAAACTAATTCTAGTATGTCAATCTTTAAAGTGTGACAAAGGAGAGGAGATATTATATTATGTTAAGTGATCTTTTTTAGTCTATCTTTATCATTTTGTCTAAAATTGTGTTAGGCATGAATTTAATCTACATATATGGTCCCTACTACATATATTGTATTTGTGACTGTATGAAGTTTCAACATACAAAAATTGTAACATGATTCAAATTTGCATTATATTGTAGTTTTAAAGAACGAAAATTAGTTAAAAGTAGGAGTGTTACCGTGTTAACAAGAATGAAAATTATAATTGATTTTCTTATTGATTTGGATTTTTATTAAGGAGTAGAACATTTGTAATGTGTTGTTTATAAGTCTTCTTTTTTTTTTTTTATATGGAAGTTTTCAATTGCTACTATTGACAATAAATTGCTTGAGAACATAAAATCTTGATTTTAAATATTCGTACTCCTACCTACTTTTGTTGGTGTCTTAAATGATTTACATATACTTTTCTAAGGTTTTTGTTATAATATTAGGTACTAATTAGAGGTTTGTGTTTTGTTTGGATGTGGTTAGTTAAGTCAGTCAAATATAAATATTTTTAGTATTTACTTCTTGAAAGTATTTTCCAATATGGAATAAGTTCAATTGTAAAATGTCGATATAAAAAGTGAGTGGTAATTAAAGCTCAATGTATCACAATAAAGAAGTATAACTCAAGTGTATATAAAGATGTTAGAATTATGAACTTTATGATCGAAACAAAAATCCCTTTAAATTATTGTCCTTTGTTCATCTAATATTTTATTCAACTCGATTTATTATATAACCATATGGTTTACAATGTTACTTCAAAGAAAATTAGAATGGACTATATGGCATACATGAATGACCACACGACCATCTATAGAAATGTGTTCATTAACAGTTTTCTTGAATAAAGTTTACCACATAACAGTGTACAAAACAATGTGCTAAAACAAGAATCAACATACTGTATTAGAGATAAGTAAGACATATAATTTGAATTTTGAAATGCAAAATAATAAATCATGCATTGAAAGAATACCAGAACATATGAGGGATTAAAGATTTTGATAGGAGTGTGATTTTTATAGAACCCCATGGAAAGTATTTTCAACTCTAAATTGTCATTCTTGACTTTAGTAGTTGAAACGAAAATCTAAAAAAAAAATATTTTACTAAAATATTATCTTTGCTATTTCTAGTAAGGTTGACTATAAATGGCCACCAATAATTGACCACAAGGCATTTTCCTATAATAAATATTATGTAAATTTTTATCCTACCTAGATGAGTAAGGCAAAAACTAATTGAGACCCCACAAAGCTCTTTTAACTAATTCTCTCATATCGTGTCTTGTCGATTATGTACAATGCATAAGACTTAATCATGATCATTCTCTTTATATTTTTATCTTCATCCTTCACTCATTTTTCAAAAAAAAAAAAGCTCTTAATTTCATTATGATATAGTGTTTGTGTAAGTAACTAATCAAAACAATGATTATGATGGAGAAAATACACCCTCTGATTTTTTTTACTATTTTCCTTAATTTTATCTTTCTATGCAATGAATGTTATATCTATCATCTGTAGATTAAGATGTTACTATAGAAAGATATTTCTACATCATTAAGCTTTTCGTAATGAGGCAAATGTAGGGAACTTGAGTTTTAAACAGAAATTGAACTTTGATTATATGTATTCTATATAAGAATTTGGAGTATGATATCAAATTTAAATAAACTAATGTTCATTTGGCAATATGATTTGGTATTTTTTAATAACTCGATAGTTTTTAAGGCTGTCAATGGTTTGCCTTCTCGAGTAGGGAATTATTAAGATGCTAAAGAAGTAAAAGATTATATGCTTACAAAACTATCTTCTTTTTATACTTAATAATTTTCTATGTCCACAGTTTCTCCTTTGAAAATTAATGTATACCTTTATATTTGTACCACTACTGTTGTGGAAATTTACTTGATTTTTTGAAGTATAATTACTAAAAAATCATTGTAGAAGTTTAAGTTTTGTCTATGTAATGAAGCAGTGATTGTCAGATGTACTAGAGAGTGCATGGCAAACAATAATGTTCCAAGCCTTTCTTTTCAATGTATTGTATTCTTCCTAATGCCCATGGCTATCGGCGGATTAAAGAAACCATTAAATAAGCTACTATTGGAGCTTTAGTTATGATTAATCACCATTTTGGCATTATTTCCTTATAACATAATGGCCAAGTGATGTTAATCTCCCTAATTATAATGGTAGTACTGCTTAAACAAACCCCATCTTGTTACAACTTAAAGGAACTTTGGCTGAAAATAACATATGTATCAATATTATAATGTAGTGATATTGCATGGTTGAAATAAAAGAAAAACCAAGTATACATTTATCTCATAGACTAATTGTTATTGTCTTATTTTATAGTAGTTTAAAATTTTTTATTACAATCCAACATTCATCTTGATGCATTAATAAAATATGAAATATCAAACTGTGAAAATATTAATCTATGATGGTTGTAATTTACATCCATTAC
>JAOQMS010000005.1:21539730-21569554 GCA_027563885.1 Erythroxylum longipes
AGCATGAGATGTGTTAATTTACCACACTTGGACCCGTTTCTCTGGTCCGACCCGTTCTACGGAACCGGGATGCTACATTTAGTCTCTATGTTGGGTTTGTGATAATCTAAGCATTTGCGATAATCTAAGCACACTCTCCATCCCGTGACTATTCTTGTTGAAATTAATTCTCTGCTTTCATTATCCATTACATTAATTCCACCCTTCTTTGGTACACACTGTACAGGGCTGACCCATTCACTATCAGATATAGGATAAATTATCCCTACATATAAGAGTTTTACTACTTCTTTCTTGATCACTTCTTTCAGGTGAGGGTTTAATCTATGTTGACGTTCCCTCACTGCTCTACATCCTTCTTTGAGGTTTATTGGATGCATAAAAATATTTGAGCTTATACTCAAATGTCAGATATTTGCCATCCTATGGCCTTCATCTTCTTCCTAACAATTGCTACCACCGTACTCTTTTGTTTCCCATCTAGTTGATTAGAAATGATGATGGGTAAAGTTTGACCTTCACCTAATAAGGTATATCTAAGATGTGAAGGCAAAGGTTTAAGCTTTAAAATGGGTTGTTTTTCTGTGAAGGGTGGTATGGTTGCTTCTGTTCAAACTAATATGTCTTGATGAGTTGGAACTCCCGACTCCTTCATCTCATCAATTCCTTCAGACTTAACCTTGTTCGCCTTCTCAACTTTATTGCTTGTTTCCACTTCTATTGATTTCACTTCTGCAACACAATTCTCTACTTGTTCTTACATACTTTTATCAATGATATCAATTTTCATACATACGCTTCTTTCTTTTGGATTCTTTAAAGCCTTGTTCATATTAAATTCCACTTGATCTTCGCCAATCTGAAGTGTCAGTTTTCCTTCATGAACATTGATTAATGATTTTCCTGTTATCATAAAAGGTCGCCTAAGAATTAGTGTATAGTTCTTATCCACTTCAAAGTCAATAACCACAAAGTCCACAGGAATAATGAACTTGTCCACTTATATCAAAACATCTTCCACCACTACAAACAGTCTTTTAATAGATTAATAAACCAATCGAATTAGCACTGAAGTTGACTTAACCTCACCCAGTCCCAGTTTTCTGAATATCGATAAGGGAACACGATTAACACTTACTCCTAGATCGCAGAGGCACCTTTTCAATGTAAATTCACCAACTACAAAGGGTATTGTGAAACTTCCTAGATCTTTCAACTTGGATGGCATCTGGCTGGTGACTATGGAACTACAGGTGCCAGTTAATGCTACCATTTGGTTTTCTTCCCAAGTACGCTTCTTCGATAATATGTCCTTAAAAAATTTAGCATATTTGGCCATGTGTTCCAAAGCCTCAACAAATGAAAGATTTATTTGCAACATCTTTAATTTCTCTATGAATTTTTTTGCAAACTGTGCATCCAATTTATTCCTTTGCAGTCCCTGAGGATATAGAACTTTAGATGGATATGGTGAAGGAGCAACATAAGGAGGGTATTCGCTCATGTCCACATTTTTCTCCTTTTCTTGGTTGTCCTCGATAGGAGGAAGGGTTGCAGCTTTTGATTTTGTGGGTTGTTCAAGTTCCTTCCCACTTTGAAGTATGATAGCTTTTAGTTGCTTCCTCGATGTTATTCTTGAATTGCTTGGGAGGCTCCCTACACTTCGTGCAGACAAAGCATTTGTCAATTGTTTCATTTGAACCTCTAAATTATGGATGGAAAAGGCATCATTATTTGTTACTTGTTCAAATCTTCCTTCTAAATCCTTTTGAGCATCATCCAGGCTTCCAAGCTTATTCAAGATTTTATCTATCTTAGAGTCTATCAAGTTTGATTTCTCCTGTTGCAACCTAAGTGGTCCTTGAGGTCAGTAATTGACCTCCCACATTGTTTGACTAGAAGAAGTTCAAGTGATTCTTCCACCCAGGATTATATGTGTTTGAGTAAGGGTTGCTCCCCCCCTCCTCGACCAAATTGCACTCCCATATACTTAACTTACTCTAATTAATGGTCTTTCATCAAAAAGCAATTAATGGTGTCATGGCTATCTTGTCCACATAGCTCATATCTTTTCTGAATAACTTTCATAGGAGTAGAAGAAGAGTCTTTCATATTTTTTAGTTGTCGGGTCAAGTTATCAATCTTAGCTTGCACTTTCGTATTTGGGTTAACAGCTAAAGCTCCCTTTTGGTCACGGAGGGTCGTATGTTGTCTACTCCTATTCATTGTCCAAAGATAACTATTACTAGCCATTTCCTCTAACAACTCTTCCGCTTCATCCACTGTCTTCCTCATCAAAGATCCTCCCAATGCTACATCAATGATGTCTCGGGTAGGTGGGTTCACTTTATTATAGAAAGTTTGCAAAACAAACTCCTTAGGTATGTTGTGATGAGGGCACCTCCTTTGCAAATCTTTGTACGTTTCCCAAACCTCATAAAGTGACTCTCCATCACTTTGTTGAAAGTTTGTGATTTCCTTGATTATCTTTGTAGTCTTCGTGAGAGGAAAGTACTTATCTAAGAATGCTCACTCTAATTGTTCCCAAGTTGTAACATTCGCGGGACTTAGTGAGTGATACCATGCCTTAGCTCTATCCCTTAATGTTAAAGGGAAGAGCCTCATCTTAACAGCATCTCTCGACATCCCATAATATCATAAAGTATCACATACTTCTAAGAAATTAACTATATGAGGGTTAGGATCCTTATTATTCAGCCCTTAAAATTGAACATTAGTTTGCAGCATGTTTCATAAAACTGGTTTTATTTCAAATAAAGTTGCTTGAACAGGTGGTCTAGCGACACCTTGATTGGTCGCATTAAACCACGATCTTATGAAATCCATGAGGGTCCGTGGTTGGTTCCCTTGATTTCCTCCTTGCTGAAAATCTTGATGAAATTCCTCAGCCATGGTTGCTTCAGTATTATCTTCTTCTTCATATCTAGCTCTTTGGATTGCTCTCTCTAACCAGGCAATGTCAAGTTCTAATGTTTCAGCTATCTGACTCGAACTCGTAGTAACTATTGTATTCATGCAATTGCAAGAACACAAGAGTAGTGAAAACTCCTTAGACTAAAAGAATTAAACTAATCCTACTAACTCCCTGATAACGGTGCCAAAAACTTGATCGAGTGGACAAACTTTACAATTTCTTATCCCTCAATATACCGTAGTGCATGGGTCATAAGTGTACTATATGAGGTGTCGATCCCTCTAGGAGTTGGTGAACTAATTGAATTATAGTATAAGGCCTAAAGGATAGCTAAAATGAAAAGGAAAAGTAAATGGAAAAGTAAAGAAGCGAATATGGATTAATTGAAAATGAAATTGTAAAATTAACACAAAGAAATCAAAATTGAGCACCACCAATGAACAATAAAAAATCGCACAAGGAAGATTAGCCGATTATGAGAAGGGGGATTTATCCTATCATCAAATGCTAACATGATTACTTTTGAGTTAATATGGTGTCAGTCCTAGACTTTCGAAAGGTGGATTACTCTTTCTCAAGTTATAATCATTAAACCCTAAATCATAACCCCTATTTGAATTATGAAATTTGCAATCTCCCAATTAATAAAAAGCCCACACATCCAATTAGATCGTAAGCCCTCTAATAGACTATCAGGTCCTCACACGAGATCTCTCCTTGTATAAATTATTGATTTGATTATTTGCATGATCTATTAGATTGTTTAACTCTCATTATCCAATATAATCATTTTGTTATCAGTTCACTCTCTCGATTTGTTACCAAAACATGAAAATACCATAAATAACCAAAATACCCAATGTATTAACATCAAAAGAAATCATATTAACATCTCCAGTTTGATTAGTCGTTTCTAATTCATTGTTTATGAACATTGGTACTGGCAATGATTTCTTTTCTTTTTCTGATCAATCCTACACTCCTTCAAAAGTAACATCTCGACTAATGATCACTTTTTGTCTTTGGATTATAAAGCTTATAACCTTTTGTTTCCATGTTGTAACTAACAAATATACATTTTTCTACCTTATCATCTAGCTTCTTTCTCAACTCATCAGGCACATGTGAATATACTATGTAACCAAACACCCTCATATGACTAAGGTTAGGTTTTCGTCCACCCCGTGCTTCTTGTAGAGTTTTATCACAAATACTTTTAACAGGACACCTATTCAAATTATAGACCGTATAAGCCATGGTCTCTACCCAAAAACTTTTAGGTAACTTCATGCAAAATAAAATACTTCTCACCATATCCATGATAGTTCTATTTTTCCTTTCTACCACTCCTTTTTATTGAGAAGTGTACCTTGCTGTCAACTAATGCTTAATTACATGTTTTCTTAAGAAATCATCACAAACAATAAATTATGTGCCTCTATCTATTCTCAAAGTCTTGATAGAATAACCACTTTGGTTTTCAATATACGCTACAAAATTCTTAATAACTTCATATGCCTCAGATTTTTGCTTCAAAAAACTAAACTTATTCTTTTCTACTATAACAATCAATAAGTGTAATAAAGTGTTTGTTACCTCCATTTGATGGAACCTCTGCATAACATAGATCTGAATACACGAGCTCTAGTGGACGTTTGGCTCTCCATGCTTGCTTTATAGGAAATGGATCTCTATGCTTTTGTTCCCATTACGTATGACTCACAAATCTGTTCAAGAACTTGAATTGTTGGCAAACCTGATCATTGTTTGCAAGAAACTTAATGCTTCCAAAATTCAAGTGCCCAAGTGGCATATGTCATAGCCAATTATCATTGGTAGTTATAGTATTTAAGCAAGAAGTATTACTGCAATTAAGATATGTTGGAAATAGATGATTGGTCGTAATTCTCGTGTTTAGAATCATGCCCTTTTTTATATCACTCATGGTGCATCCATCTTTATTGAAGTGTAAATCATAACCCTTTTTTTGATAGTTGGCCAATGCTTAATAGATTATGGCAAAGAGTAGGAGCATGGTGCACATCAGAAATATAATTTAAAGACCCATTCTTTAATTTTATAGCAATATTTTCTCTTCCCACAACTAAGTTAGTAATTATCTGCAAGCTTTCTTGAAGAACGAAAGGATTCATCTAATTCAGAAAAAACTTCCTTGCTTCCACTTAAGTGATTGCTGCAACCCAAATCTAACAACCATTGACAGTTGTCACTATTACTAGTTTCATGAGCGGCCATCAACAAAGTCTCTTGGTTATTATTCTCAGTGACTCCAGCTCGATTATCTTTATGTTCTTATCTTTGAGCACGACATTTTCTATTATAGTGACCATATTTTTTACAGTTATGGCACTGAATATGTGACTCGCACTCAGATTGATAATGACCAAACTTTTTGCACTTGTAACATTGAACGTTAGATTTATCCCGAGAAGTTTCACTCTCTTTTGCTCTAGGCCTAGAATTGGTTCTGAAATTTTTACCTCCTTTGCCTCTAAAATTTTAACTTCTTTGAGTACATTCTATTTTGCCTATTGAAATTTCCTTCTCATTTCTCAACTTTACTTGGGCTTTTAGAACTGGCTCTGTTGTACGTGGTGATCTTTCATTCATTCACATTTCGTGAAACTCTCATAAGGCTTGCAAATCATTGAGTCATGGACTCCAAACCTTTAGACTCTTCAATGGCTATGACAACATAATCAAACCAACTTGTTAACATGCGCATGATCTTCTCCACAATATCTTTCTGGTTTTATGACCATTATTTTTCATCTCATTGATCAATTTTTCTATTTGTGAAAAATAATCACGAATACCTTCATCATTTCCTTGCTCCATCAACTCGTATTGCTTTTTAAAATCTTGTAGTCTTGTTCTTTTAACTGTGTCTACTCCTTCATACGTTTTAAGAAGAATATTCCAAGCCTCCCCTGTTTTAGCATAGAATATCTTTTCAAGAATCGACAACTCAACATATTGACAAATTAAAAACAAGGTCATTTCATTTAATCAACGATCACTAAACAGTTGTGATTCTTCAGTTATCAGTTTTTATTTTTCTACAAAGTCTTTGTCCAAAATTTCACCGTATCTATTTCTTCTCAAATATAACTCAATTGAGTATTTTCACATTGCAAAATTATTTTTGCCACGAAACCTGAAAATTGCTAATTGCATTGGTTAAACTTGTTAAACTTTAGTTGTTGAAGTCGAAGTCATCTTGATCTACTTAAAACACTTTAACCAAGCTCTGATACCAAATATTGGCAATCAAATTCCTAGAAATAAACTTGTTTAACAAAACACAAACTCAAAATTTTATTAATATTTCACACTACACAAGCCATTAGAGTTAAAACACCTTACAAAACTTTGACTCCCTTTTTCACTCCCTTTTCTTTTTTATTCTTGTACAATACATCTATAATGGTCAAACAGTTATATTTATAGAGAAGTAAAGTAGGTAATAACCGACTATAATTGCCAGCTTCAATGAAGCTGTCCAAAGGAGTTCAAAGACGTCAACTCATAATCTAGAAGCATGTAGTAAACCAAGTTTAGTTTCTCTAATAAAAACTCAGAGATCCTTGCCTGCAATTAATCTACCATATTTATACTCCATTCTGTACTATGTTTCTTGGACTAGCTCTACGATGTTGCAGTCCACCTACTTAGTTTTCCCTCTTTGGATTCAGAAACGGAGAAATCTGGGTTTCCAAGTCCCCTCATTGCATCAGCTTAATTTTGCACTTATAAGACCTTCTATGGATGCTGTCAATGTACACAGGGTTACGCAGAAGCAAAAAATGCTGAAGCTTCGAAGCACAACCCACAGCGTCGTCCAAGATTCTATCTTTCTTTGCTTGAAAAACATCTCCACTGGAAAGTATATGGTTAAGGGCCAAAAGTTCACGGCTCCTAATACACCAAGGACCTGATTGAAGTAGGGAAATGCTAATGCGATTCCTGTTGTAAACATCACGAACACTGTTCGGAAACACAGCCTAAGCAGATTTAACTCAACGGCTGGTAGTAGTTTGAGGGTGTAATTGTTGTGAATAAACCAGTTGCTGGGGCATTTCATAGCAAGCCACTTCTCTGCACTTGCAAATAGTGGCTGGCAGTATACCTGACATGATCAAATGTCAGTTTCAAAACTACACGCAACTAAACTCTACATTCTGCACTCTGCACTCATTTTGCTGCCCAAAATTAAGCTTTTATGATCGCATAGCTTAAGCACAGATAGCTATACCTGATAGCCACCAATTAAATGAAGCACGATGCTCGCATTGGCCAAGTCAACAAGCCAGTATGGCTCGTAAAAGCCAAACCCTGTCAAAAGGTTTCCTGGAGTGTCATCTCCGAAGGCTGCGTAACCAAAGCCTCCACAACAAAGATAGAAGAATGTCGTAACAAAGATAGATATTGTAGAAGCCTTCTTCATGGTTTCACTTTCAGGTGGAGGAGATCTTAAAGTGTCCTTCATTTTTTGCAGATTAATCAATATCAGTCTTTAAATGGTTGCAGATTTGTGTATCATATCAATGGTAGCTTCTTATATATCAAGAATCGATCAGACATCACACCTGTATCTCGATGAGTATAAGGGAATATGGAAACGCGAACTCAATGTCTCCGACTGCTTGTAATACCTTCCATACTTTACCTAATGCAGTGGCAGCTGAGACTCCTGTAATGCTACCTTTAACATATCCATTTTCTGCATATTCAATGTACCATAATTGATCGGGTATCAAACAAGAATTTCTGTTAACACATAAAAATCTGATTATACCTACTACTTTTGCTAAACCAAGTGCAAAACCTATGGAGGCATAGGAGAAGGACATAATTGCAGCAACAATTGATAGCCATTGTATGTTATGGAAATTTGGTATCTGAGACAGTATTATCTGAACAAGTCCAAATATTAGCATATATGAAGTGTCTCCGAATTCGCATGCAGCCTCATGCCCTTCTCTGTGGTAACAGTTTGATTTCTGGATTGCCCTTCACAAACAAAACAAGGGAAAATAAAGTTGATGAAGATATAAAAACCAAACCCCCATGAATTCAAATAATTAGAATTTGGATAGATTAGCTTAACAGGATACCTCATACTGATAGCAGCAGTAATTGTATAGGCAATTCCATTCCCACATAAGCTTACTTGTACAAAGAAGTTACACAGCCAAGCATTCTTTTTCCCTGGATTCATGTAAATCACCATTTCAATTTTTTCATAAAAATGTTAAAACCTTAAAATTCAAAGCACATTTCACTCTTAACTGCATCTGCGTGGTCTGTTTAGACAGACAGGTATTTGAGTATAACTAGAATAGTAACTCAGTAGCTAATGGCTTAAAAGTTTTGAGATAGTACTTGATTCAGTCTAATACGTGCAGGTATATATGGCAACACATAGAAAATTCAGTTCCAACTTTAGATCCGGTTATTGTTGCTCTAACTAACATTCAAATGAATTTCTTAGTTGTGTTTATACCACTACCAGTCCCAACAACATTTGGAAGAACACGATAAATGCATTCTCTTCGTATCCTATGATAAGATGAAGGTGGCTACGTTGGAGGTTTCTTCTCAGGAATAGTTTTCTTATATCTAATCAATGTGAAAGAAACCCACTACCAATTTTTATTCTCTGTACTCAGGTTGAAAGTTGGAAACTTAAAATCCCAATTTAATTTATCTAAATTCTATTTTATTCAAATTCCAATATTTAGTTTGGTGGACTGAAGAGGCATTTGTAAATGCCGATTTTACAACATTATTATAGAATAAGGATTTGTGATTCAAGTTCAGAGGATAAATGAGATGACTTGGAAATAAGAATTCTACCCAAATATCTCTTCCAACTACCATTCAACTATTGATATACATATTAGCTTCGAAATTGAAGCTTACCTAAACTCATGTCAACAGCTTCACGGTAAGAGGTATGTCTTCTAGGACCACATTCAGGATCTGGTGATCGATAGCAATCTGAGAGAAGGTAAGTGGAGAGAAGTGTAATGGAGGCAAAAACCAACATGACCAAAGGACCTGCAATCCACCCCAACTGAGCCATGCTCCATGCTAGTGATAGGACCCCTGACCCTATCACTCCTGTTATTATGTGTGCGACTGCAGTCCATAAGGTGCCTTCACAGAAATCAAGCCATTTTAGTCAATATAATTGTAGAAGGCAAGTTTCAATTCGGAGAAAAATCAAATCATTTTCATTTTCCACCCGCACTAGAAATATATCCTAATTCCTGATTCCTTGCTCTTACAAAACACAATAAAGTTAGAGAAAAATGAAAATGAAAGCGCAGAGAACGGCTTGTAACCGAGAACTACTTTTGTTCTGGTTGTCCTTCCGTTGCACGAGCGTCTCTATGATAACTCTTGAGCTCTTTCCAGTATCAGTCAGTACCAATAAAGATTTAAAGGACACCGAAGATGAATCGAAAATTTAAGGGGAAAAAAAAAAGAATGAAAGAGCATAACCAGTTCTCTTGAGAGTAGTCTCCGCCGCATATGCAGGCAACAATGGTGTCTCTAGTTGTCCTGTTTTTTCCAGCATGGTTTTCCTGCAAGAAGGCACGGTAGCTCTTTCAAAGCACCCTGTTGATTTATTCCACAAAACAATCACGTGGATTACAATAATGCTTGGCTGCTTTTAGATGAGAGGATATTGAGTTGTATACGCTTTTTCCTGGAAAAAGCCTTCGTGTCAAACTCGAACTCGTGAAAGGTGTGGTTGTTGGATGGGAGTTGGTGACATCTTCTTTCCTTTCGCTTTTATATTTTATTAACATGAGATAACGTGGCATGGGTAAGGTGGACTTCCACTAAGCCTGAATCACATATATTGTTAGTGAACTGCATTTTTCTGATGACAATTGTATAACCAAATAGATACTGTAATTTTTAATTATAATAATAATATTTATATGATTTGATAATTGTATTTGTTTTTTTTTTTTACTAAGAGAGGATGTCTTAATTTTAAAACTTCAAAAAATTATGTTATTTCTCTTCTTTAGTTTTGTTTTGGAAGTTGTGAAACTTTAATAGAAAGTAAATTTTACTGATGATTAAAAATATTTGTTTTAATTATTTTATCTATTTTTTTGTTGATGTAGATAATTTGATTAACGTTAGAATTGTTTATTCAATTTAATGATAAAGAAAGTATGTTATCTGCGGACATGCGGTTTTAGGAGCTTTTACGGTTCCACGTGTAAAACTAAGAGGATTATGTCGGTCAAAGAGACTTCAGGACAAAACATAACTGAACAAAGAAATGTCGGCAACTTGTGTGAATCTAATGTTGACACATCAGGACAAGAAGAATATGTTTGAATGCGGAACAAAGTAAGGATTTTAATGTACGGTATTACATAATATAAAAACTTGAAAATTCAAAATTATCAGCCCAATTTGGCACTTACAAGTCCTTGAATAGATCCGATTAGTCCCATAATTGTTACAAGCAAGCACACGAAGCTAAATGTCCTAAGCACAATCCACTTTCTAGTCCAAGCCCCTACTTTCTTCTGCACAAAGTACATCTCCACAGGAAAATATACGGCCAAAGGCCAGAAATTCAGGGCTCCCAGCACCCCTAGAACTTGGTTGAAGTATGGGAACACCATAGCAATACCAGTGGTTGATGCTACATATGCTGTTCTAAAACATAGCCTCAACATATTAATTTGAAGAGGTGGAAGCAATGGGATTTTGAAGCTGTAAAACTTATTCACAAAGCTGCTGCTTGGGAACTTTCTGCAGAACCAACCTTCCACAAATGCAAACACTGGCTGACTGTATATCTGACAGGTAAACAAAAAATCACAAGGCAAGACTTCCAAGGCCAACACGTATAGTAGTTATCCATGAAACGAATCTGATACTATCAGTTTCTGCTGTGTTAACAAGAAGTTGACAAGGTAGAAAACGTAAGAAATTGAAAGAGTTCAGAGGGTTCTTAATAACAGTACCTGATATCCTCCCACCAAATGAAGAGCAATGCAAGCATTTGCAAAATCAATGAGCCAGTAGGGTTCATAGAACCCAAAACCTGTAAGCAGATTCCCAGGCGTACTGTTGCCAAAAGCTGCATATCCAAAGCATCCACAGCAGAGGTAAAAGAAAGTTGTAACAAATATTGCAATCATCGAGGCTTTCTTCATGGTCTTGTTTTCTGGTGGAGGCGACTTTAAGGTATCCTTCAGTAACAATATCCTCAATTCAGTTCAGCTCTTAGAATTTGAAATAATTCTTTCTGTACCAGCTAAAGCTCTGTAAAATTTAAGAAAGTTGAAGCCATACCTGTATCTCAAGAAGAATAAGCGAGTATGGATAGGCAAAAGCAATGTCAGATAGTGCTTCAAAGACCAAAAATAGTTTGTCAGCTGTCTTGGCAGCTGGCACTCCGCTGATACCCCCTTTGATCTTCCCATTTTCTGCCATTTGACAAGTTAGAAGTAATTTTAGTTGCTTACACGCGAAGATCTATCAACCTTTATATAGGACTTAGTGAGTTAGTGGTAAGCTGGTAACCATTATATCTGAAAAATCTTGCATTTCTGACAAAGTAGGATTTAGGAATGATATAATCAACATAAAAATAAATAAATAATTGTCAATTAGGGGACTGGTACCTATAACTGTGGCAAAGCCAAGTCCCAGTCCTATAAAAGAGTAGGCAAAGGACATGATTGCTGCAAGTAATGAGAGCCATGCCATGTTATGAAAATCTGGTATCTGAGACATTACTATCTGTACAGCTCCAAATAGCAGCATATAGAAATTATCCGCATATTTGCACGCAGCTTTATGCCCTTCTCTGTGATAGCAGTTTGATTTTTGAATGGCTCTGCGTTAATTCAAGCGATAGAATATGAAAATCAACTTTTAAATTCTTTTGCACAAAATATATTTGATATCAAGCGACGGAGCAGCTATCTAATGCATGCCATACATTGGATAGTAGTAATCTCAAGTGATACCTCATGCTGGTTGCAGTAGTAATAACATACGCAACAGCAGTTCCACACATGCTTAGATATTGTAGCAAACCACACATCCAGGTCTGTGTTCTACCTGAACTATCACTATGCCAAATTAGGAATACCAATACCTATGTAAGAAGCATTCTTCCTAACACAGTTCTAAAGTCAAAAGGGTACAGCGTTGAACTACCAAGATTCACGCGAACAGCATTAATGTAAGAGTAGTTTCGAGTCCCGGTAACAGGGTGAGGTGACCTATAGCAATCGGAAAGAAGAAATGCAGAAACGTAGGTGACAATCGCAAAGCAAAGCAAAGAGGCAGGCCCTGCTATCCATCCTAGCTGCGATGTGCTCCAAGCTAAGGATAGAACTCCAGATCCAATAACTGCTGTTATTATATGAGCTATAGCACTCCACAGTGTTCCTAAGTTCCCACAGACAATAAATTTAAGTTTGGATTCAAATGAAAAAGAAAAACTCAAAATAATATTCTAACCAGTTCTTGATGGGTGCCCATCATCATCATATCGACCATCTGCTAGCTCATTAACGTGTTCTACTGCCATGATTCTTGATCAAAGAAGTTTACTTTGCCTTCTGACAGCAACGAGTTAAATGGTATGATTCATATCTATCCCATTCCTATCACTTACTCAAAATTCCCCTGCACTCCTGGCCAACAACTTCGCAATGGCTATAGAATTTTGATACACAAGTGATTATTTTCATGCAGACCCCCATCTAACTCCCTCTATATATATAGTTGCTCTCTTCCCTTCACGAACTTAAAAGAGTATCTAAACACTTGAGATATGATTAATAAGAGAAGTCATAATTACTTGAGCTTAATATTATGAATTTTGATATAGCCTAATCCATCCTCCGTCACTTTATCATATCGCTTTGTCCTTACTTCTTTAAAGTGGATATACAGTATCGCGGCTTTAGTTGTATAGGACAATAAAGGTGGACCTTGTGAATGATGTAAAAAGAAAAAAAAGGAATCTGCTGTCCATTCCTTGTTCATGATAGCCCTCATTCGTCCACTAGCACGGAAACATCGAAAAAGGTCGGTACCTGTTCCATCACAAACACGACCTTTCATCTGTAGTAACTTGGGTTGATTTTTTTTCCCTCTTACTTTCAGTCAATTCCCCATGATAATGTGACCAAGATTCTCCCATTTTCGCTCAAAAGTTAGATGCTAATAACTTTATAAGCATGCAGTTTGGACGGACAAATGATTCCGATCGCTCTGGCCCTGGAAATTCATGGTGAACATACCAAAATAGCTTTCTCTTGCATATTGGCACGTCCATATCCATGAATTTCTTTAAGTTAGAGCCACAAGAACCTGGAAATTCATGGTGATCATACCAAAAGTTAATAGCTTTCTCTTGCATATTGGCACGTCCATATCCATGAACTTCTTTAAGTTAGAGTCACAAGAAGGGCAGGTCGATGCATTGTCTACACCTAATTTGGTTTGTAGTTCTTTTTTCTTTTTGGGCGAGGCATCGACCTTTCACAAGAAGACGTAGATATGGTTGCACTAGCAGTTCCATTAACGAATCATTATCGTCCCAGCTTTTGAGCCTGATATCACTAACGCATCCCCTTCAATGGTCCTTGAGATCAGGCCAATCAACCCAGTAAGATGTTCCTATCCTGTAAGCTCTTTACTTTTACAAGTTTGTGTCTCATCTTTTTTTCTTTCCATGGCTATTGGCCGGCCCAGAAATATTCTCGTGTGCTTCTACTTCACTGGAAATATGAAGTTACGGTGGTTTACTAATCAAACTGAAGATTTACCTTCCAACCACCATGCTATTGTTCTAAGCAAAATTAACCACGCGTAACAATTCCAAAGAACAACACACAGAATAATTCTAATGGGAGGTAATGCTTTTATTTTCAAACACCTGATAGTATGTAGACATATTGTCGGTTGAAAAAGAGGGAGAAACAGGCTAAGTTAGTTGCTGAAGAAAAAGGAGATGAAGATGAAAGTTTGTTCCTTGCTTGCTTTATTGCTTTGCAAAAGAATGTGCACAGGTGGTCTGGTTCGTAGTTACTGATTGTAATAATCAAGTGACTGGAAACGGAAACCTCTTAAATTACCTAGATGACTCAGAAGCTAAGCGGGTAGTTTTGAGTGATGGTAGCATTCATCTATGACAAGGAAACGGCAAAGTGAAGTTGTCCGATCGCCATTTAGATTCCAATTTGCAAAGTTTGATGTTGATATTTTGATATGTTTGTAACTTGAGAGCGATGAATCAAAAGAAAAGTTGTGGTTAAATTGCAATGGCTAAGGCTAAGGCTAAGGCTAAGAATATTTCTAGGGCAAAATTGTAATTTAAATCAAAAGATTTTTACACTTGTAGGTCATAATAGACCCCACCAATAAATAAATAATAATAATTTATTTTAAAATCAGTTGGCAGGATTGATGCAACATAACGTGGCCTACACGTGAAATTGGAGTTTACCAACAAGCTTTTAAAATATAAAAAGAAATTTATGTCAATAATAATGTAGAATATGTTTGATTCCGTTAAAACTAAATATTATAAAATATTAATGTTAAAGTAATACTATAATAAAAATCTTAGAGGGTTCAATTACACCTTGTCATTTTCCCACGGAAACTAACCTTTATGATCAAAGTTGTTTGTTTTCGAGGCCAGCTTGGATGACAATTGGTTGAGACGTTGTAGATATGGGCATTTGAATATTAGGAGGTTAGAGCAATTAGTAATACAACAATTGGTGGATGACATACCCATGATTGTCAAAAAACACATATACAATATGTGAGGATTGCTCATGGGAAAGTAACATCGAAGAAACATTTCCAAAAGACAAAGCTAGAAGGGCTTCACTTCCTATTGGATTGATACAAGCCGACATTTGTAGCTTAACGCTTATCTAGTATCTCAATAATAACTACTGCTACTATTATTCCTACTTTATGTTATAGGAAACTAATAGTAAGCTTTAATGTAATCAATAAATCTTTTCTTAGTAAAATTAAATATTAATAGAATAACCAACGAAAGTAATCAAATAAATAAAAAAATTTACTACAAATATAATTATAACCATCACTTACAATTACACTTACACTAGTGGAAACAAAACTCTAAAACAAATCACTAAAACTTAGGCCTAATAAGAATTGGAAAAAAAAAAAACTAATTTTAGAGAACTCACGAATCTTTCAAAATTCACCACATGATTATCCACTTGCTCGTGTATATTATTTTTCCTCTCGACCCCAAAAACTGTGGTTGCACTTTTCTACTTGACAGTCAATCCTAAACTTTTATTAAATGTCTAAAATACCCTTGAATATGACCATATTTAACCAATATGTCATTACACAAAGGACGGGCCTCAATTTAGCGGGATTATTGTCTACTATAAGATATCATTCACTTAGGTCTAACTAATCATTTAATTGGACTATACAATAATTATATGAATGTCAATGGGCCGGGCCGGGCTCGGGCCGCCCTCAGCCCGACTTGGCCCGGCCACAAAAACCGGCCTCGGCCGGGATGGCCCGACTTGCTGATGGGCCGACCGGCCCGCGGTCAGCTTTAATATTAAAAAATACAAAACAACGTCTTTTTTTGGGTAAAATGACGTCGTTTTGTCAGGTCGCGGGCTGAGCCGGGCCGGCCGGTGGACAGCACGAGCAGATCATGGTCTGTCCGGAGCCCAACTCGGCCCAACTATGGTGGGCCCTTGGCCCGCCCATGGCTCGCCAAACTCAGGCTAAAATCGAACCAGGTCAAATAGGACAGGGTCGGGCCAAAATTGACATGTCTAAATAATTATCTTCTATGTAAGAGAGAAACTCACCTAACACTTTATTGTGTTTGTTGATGATTATAGTCTAATGACACTCGCTTATTTTGTTAAAGACATTTTTCATCTTTAGAAAGTTCAATAACTTTTTTGAAATCCAAACTGACAGTCATAAAAATCTTAATATCAAATTGTATGGGAGAATTCCCTACAGAAGAAATTGTGAATTTTGTAAAAATGTAACTTTCAAAAGTGGTTGATAGCAAGCTTGTCACTCCAATAAAATAGGTTTATAAATGGAAAATTCGAAGTTTGGGAGAAATGGCTAAAAGCATGCTTAAGGTAAAGAGTTTTCCAAATAGTTTTTGGGTATAATCAATGCATATCGCAACATACATTTTTAATTGATGTAAGCCTACAGTAACCCGCTTAAAAATACTTGGTTGCATTTCTTATGTTCAAATTCCTTCATGAAATAGAACCAAACTTAATTATAATAGCATAGAATGTATCTTTGTGGGATATGGTGATAAAACCAATAACTATAGATGTTATTTTCCTCTCGTTGAATAGTTATTAATTAGTCATGATGCTATATTGGATGAGGAAAAGGCTTAAAAATGGAACAAAAATTCAACAACATCAAGACCTCAATGCAAGTTGAAGATGATTCATTTGAAGTAATTTAGGGAGCTTATAGATTTGCTGGAGGAAAAGAAGTTGTTGGATTGAAATGAATTTGGAAAATCAAGTAAAAGTAAATTACTCAATTCAAAAACATAAGGCAAGATTGGTTTCTTGAGACTATTTCGTACCATCAAGGCATTAAGTTCAATGAAACTTTTACATTGCAACTTAATTTAATAGGTCAAAAGTACATTTTGAATCTTAAACTTTATAAACTTCATCCTTACTGTTTCAAAGTATTCAAATTAAACTTCAATGTTTTCAAAATATTGTACTTTGAATCTTAAACTTTATACAACTTCATCCTTACTGCTTTAAAATATTCAAATTAAACTTTAATGTTTTCAAAACATTCAAAACATATCTTAAATAGATGAAAATTTTAACATAGTTAACTCCTATGTCACATCAATTTTGACGTAACATTATTTACATATTTTTTAATAAAAAAAGGCTTTGGTGTTATGTAATTGGTTTTCTGAAATTAACCAGAAATTGAATTTCACTATCGCGTAATGGTGGGGCCCATTTTTATATATTTTTTACTATAAGTTCCACTTGTCACATAAGGTGGAACTTACTTTTATAGATTTCTAAAATAGGACTCACTTACAATATATAATAGTAGGGCTTACTTTTTGGAAAAATAAAAAATAGTATTATGTCAGTATTGATGTGATATTTAATTAGCAAAGAGTTAATCTTATTAAATTTTTCATCCTCTTAAATTCTATTGTAAACGTTTTAACAACGTTAGAATTCAATTTAAATGCTTTAAAATGTTAAGAGTTTATCATTAAGATTTCAAATGTACTTTTAGCCTAATTTAAGTTCAATGAAACTTTTACATTGCAACTTAATTTAATAAGTTAAAAGAACATTTTAAATCTTAAACTTTATACAACTTCATCCTTACTGCTTCAAAGTATTCAAATTAAACTTTAATGTTTTCAAAACATTGTACTTTGAATCTTAAACTTTATACAACTTCATCCTTACTGTTTCAAAATATTCAAATTAAACTTTAATGTTTTCAAAACATTTAAAACATATCACAAATAGGTGGAAATTTTAACATAGTTAACTCTTATATCACATCAATATTGACGTAACATTATTTATATATTTTTAAATAAAAAAAGCTTTGTTGCTATGTAATTAGTTTTTTTAAATTAACCGGAAATTGAATTTTACTATCACATAATGGTGGGGCCCTTTTTTTTATATATTTTACTATGAATTCCACTTGTCACATAAGGTGGAACTTACTTTTATAGATTTCTAAAATAGGACTCACTTACCATATATAGTAGCAGGGCTTACTTTTTTGAAAAAAAAAATAGTATTATGTTAGTATTGACATGATATTTAATTAGCAGAGAGTTAATCTTATTAAATATTTCATCTATTTAAGTTCTATTTTGAATGTTTTAAAAACGTTAAAATTCAATTTAAATGCTTTAAAATGTTAGTATGATTTGTATTCTATTATAAAAGTTAAGATTTCAAATGTACTTTTAGCCTAATTTAATACTATTTGTCTATTCCGCTTATTATTGCACAATGTAAAGGGCTATTCATCGGTTTGTTATAGCATCATCTTGCTTCAATAATTTTTTATATTATCAAGTATATATATAATATACACAATGATATGAAATTGTAGGCTTGGAGAAAGAGGTGTACCGTTTAAAAGAAGTAACATATATTAAGTATATGTCTAATAAACACAAAGATATAAAATTGTAGGCTTGGTGAAAAAGGTCTATCGTCTAAAAGAAGTACTTATAGACTAAAGAAAGTGCCATAGATTCAGTATTATGAAATCAATGACCATTTTGCAACTCATAACTTTTACAAAAAGTCATAGTGATCCACGCTTTATGTTAAGACCAAAGAACATATGGGATAATGATTTTATGTTTATATGATAATGATCTCTTTTATATAATAGTACTTCTTTGCTAGAAAAGTTAAAAAGAATGAGCGTAAGTGAATTTGTGATGACTGATTTAGTATTAATGATCTTGTAAGGTCTAAACTCTCAAATTCTAATCCTACAAACTTGCCTTTGGGTACAAATTTAAAGTTTAAGCTTGATGACAATAAGGAAAATACTGATGCAAATCTTTACAGAAGTTTACATACATTAAGTTTGTTGTCATGGTTTATGCAAAATCTTTATCAAATTTCAATTTAGAGTTATAAAATGCATCTTTTGTTATCTCGAATGAACAAGTTCTTATGGCTCTTTACTCAAAAAATGACAAGTTTTTGTTAAGTGGAATTTTTAATTATGATTGAACGTGATCCATTGAGGATAAAAAGAACACTGTTGGATCAAGTGAGTTCTTAACACATGATCTTGGTAATAACAAAAGATTTTGCTTACTCTTAATAAATTTACTTTCGTTAATATTAATAGCTTTATTATAATGAAATAAAGCAATATATGAATAATCAAATTCAATGGAAGGAATAAGTGAATAAAGGAGCTAATTGAATTAATTAAGCAATCAAAAGATGAATATAATCAAATTGGAACATATATGCAATTCAAGAGATTAAAAGCCAATTTAAGTCAAGAAGACAAGAACAAAAAAGAATAAAGTCATTCATATGTTAGCCTAAGAGTTTTTGTAGGTTAGATGCACAAAGTATCAAAAAGTTATAAACTAGGTGACTTGTAGTCGGTTAGACCATCAATTAGATGATGGGCTAACCAATAGTTGGAACGTTTATAGAAAGAATGGGTGGAATGGATTATGTCTGGCTAGCTGATACCTTTGTCAAATGTGCTTCGACTTGTCAAAGGTAGACTAGTTGATAGCTCCGACTTGTCAAAGGTAGACTAGTTGATCTTTCGTATAAACTAGTTGCTATAATGATTAATTTATACGACTAATGACGAGTATAAATAGATCACTTATGAATTATAAGAATTTTTGGCACTAAAGAAAATCTTGAGAAGTATTAAAGACAGTTTAATTACATATCTTACCTATGTAGGCATGACATCTCAGTGTCATGCTCAATATAAGATACTAAGATATATTTAGGTGACTAGGATATCAACTGGAATAAACAAAATTTAGTAAGGATTCCTCTTCACTTATAGTAAAGAAGATGTACAACGGTTCCACTTCACCTTAAGAAAGGAAGTTGTATCAGGGTTCTTTTCATCCGTACAAATTATTACTTTCACTTATTAAAGAAGACAATGGTGAATTTTCATAGTGACGCTTTAAAGAATTTATGTTGATCAAAAGTTATTTTATCAAATTATTGTAAATTAGTTTTGTCTCTCTTTTTTATTATCTTTAATTATTATCGTGATTGCTTTGTAATTTTCATATATATAATTGCTATAATCATTCAGTAAAACAAGTAATTCATTTATTAATTTTCAAATGGTTCAAAAGCTCTATCTTGCATGTCATACAGGACCAACAAATACAAATGAGTGTGTTTTCGTATTGGGTTAGGAGGTCATACAATGGAGTTCAAAAAGGCAACCGTCCATTGCCTTATGATTCTAAGAAGTTGAATATATCATTAACACCACAATTTGGTCAAGGAGAATTTTGAGTGATATGAAGTGAGTTGAAGAGCAATCTACAATCTTCTACTGTGAGAATTAATCTAAATTACCACAATCAAAATCTCAGTTCTTCACAATTGTTCAAGCATATATTGGCACATGACCTTTTTTATGAGAGAGTTGATGGCACAAGGAGATTTCAAATTAAAAGTATTAGTTGCTGATTTATTCAAAAGATGATTTTTCTTATTTTAGAAGCGTGTTAGGATTATTCTTTATGGATGTTGATAAAGCTGAGTTTGTAGAAATGTTGAAACAGTGGATAAAGAAATGTTGCACCTTACGCTGTTGGCAGCCGTGATGGTATACGCAATTCCACACCCGTACAAGCTCTCCTGGGCGAAGACTCCACACAATACTTGGTTTCTTTCTCCTATTCATTAAGTTTATTTCAAACATTAACTGATAATTTCTGATCCTAATAAGATATGAATATATACACACAGGCAAATTAGGCATTTGTGATATAAGGTTGGACTCGCATACCCAAATACAATTTTACAGCATCCGTCAGACTGCGGACTCTGCCAGGACCATTCTCAGGATCTGGAAATCTATACAAGTCACAGAGTAGGGAAGTAGAGGCAATGGTAATAGCCGCAAAGACTATCAGGGCCAGAGGACCATAAACCCAACCAAGTTGGGCCACACTCCATGCAAGGGACAATACACCCGCCCCTATCACTCCTGCTATTACATGACATACTGCAGTCCAGAGTGTACCTGCAATGAAATAACTGGCTTTTGTTAAAATCTCTGATAATCAAAAGTACCACTTGAGCTTGAACGTTGTGGTATAGTGGTCAGAATTTTCTTCAGACCCACAACTGAATGCTATGTGAACAGGATTGCTAAATCTGCATCACTTCACCACCAACTTCATTAAACAGTCTCACATCAATTTAACAAAGATAGACCTGCAACCACCAATTATTCAACCGGAATAATACCCCATGATCCGTATGAAATTGTAGGAGTCGGAAAGAGAGATTACCTGTTCTTTTCAGAGGCTTGGCTGACTCATCTAACAATGAAGAAATGCTTCCAAGTAGTGGAGATTCTTCTCTTACACCACCCATATGTTTTGCGTATGTTTTCAGAACTACTAAATTACACTACCTAATACAAGTAGTTAGGGAATTGCACTTGAAGGCTTTTCCCGTGATTTTGTTAGAATTTGGTGTCTTAGTTAGGTATGGAAGCCTGAAATCATCAAGTGACCAGAAGAACTGAGATCTCTAACCTTCTACTCTTATTGGTTTGTTGCTTTTGCAGCCCCCACCATTACAGGATTATAAAAATGTAAACCTTCGCTGAAGTAATCGACAGCGACTTATTGCCAAAGGCTCAAGGCCGGCTTCTTCCGTCATTTTTCTCTCTCTAATCCCTCGTAATTGACGTGCGTCTCTTTTTCACCAAAATGGGTATAGGGTTCTTTCATTAAATTTTTGGAAATAAAAGAAGCATGTTAGGACAAATCGTACCGAACCCTATTAACTGAGTTTGGTTTTTAAAAAAATTAAAATTAAAATAGATTAAAAAGAATAAGAGTTTAGTACAACTATTATTCTACTAACAAAATATCAAAACACCAACCAAACGACATTGTAGACTACAGAAACGCCAACGTGTACTATCTACCCTCTAATGTATTCTCGGACCTTTCAGAATGAGTTAAGTAAAAGACCTCCTTTTCAATGTTTCACCAAAAGCATCCTGATTAGGACTCCAATGTCTCCATTGTCAGTATCTCCAAGTGGTTGTGGAGGTAAGATATTTCTAATTTGATCCTCGTACCTTCTTCTTCTCTTTTCGTCTTTACTCACTTCCCCTTCCTAGGAAACATGACCTCGTTTAGTTAGCAAGAAAGTAAAGTAAATTTGTAATTTAATTTTTCAAAAAATAAATTTATAAAAGTAAATATATTCACATGTTTGAATGCTTATAAGAATTCTAATAGAAAAGTTGAGTGATTTTTATTATAGTGTTTGGTATGTAACAATATTTTATGGAATGTAATTTAATTTTGACTTATGTTTCTAATTATATTCCTACAAACAAAATAAAAATTGAAATTATTAAATAATATTAATTTATAATACAAGTTATATTATTAAATTCTTCATTCTCTTCATCCAATTTCTCATCTCTATTTATATTTTTTAGGATATCTGCAACGCTTCAGCATTTTTTTCCTATAACTCGATCTTGTTCGTAAATAATAGCTAGTTTATCATAATAGGGAAATGATCTATTCCTTAAAAATGAATTATCCAGATGACTCTACAACAATCACAATATCAATTATTATAAAATATTAATAAAACATTAATAACAAAAATAGTGCTAAAAAATTATAACATCAAATCATTATATAAATCATGTAAAAAATATTTTTAAAAACTAAATTTTTTTAAACTAAATATTGCAGTTACCGAAATACCCAAATAAGGAAGAGGTTGAGTTGGTGCTTAGGACGCTTGATGCATTTCCACCGATTGTATTTGCTGGTGAGGCTTGGAAATTGGAGGAGAGACTCGCTGACACTACAATAGAAAAGGCTTTTTTGCTGCAAGGCGGTGATTGTGCAGAAAGTTTCAAGGAGTTTAATGCCAACAACATTCATGACACTTTCAGGATTTTGCTTCAATTGGGTGTTGTTTTGTTATTTGGTAGTCAAATGCCTGTTGTCAATGTGAGTTCTTCTGCATGCATATTTACTTGTTGCTGAAGCACAGGTCATTTGGGACCCTGTGAAATAAATAACCTATGACTTGTTCACTTATACTTTTCTTATTATGTTTGGATTTTGGATTTTAGATCTTGGTTTTTATGTTTCTTTGATTGATAAGGACATTCTGAATGCCCCAATTTATCTATAGTTATTGTCTAGCTGAAGAGGAGGTAAAGTTTTATAAAAGAGTTGTCGTAGAGTTGAAAAAGAAGGCTAGCGTATTTTTAGACTAAATTCATGAAGAAAGTAATCTAAATACCAAAGGGTTGATGTAATTTGGAATCCAAGTAAAGTGCTACTACTTTCCCTACATTGGAAAAGTTTTTACTTTTCTAACTACTCAAAAAAATAAACCAAATATGATAATATAAATTTTAGGAAAAAAATTACTTTCTTAAGCAAGAATCCATGTCAACCAAACAAGGTCAGGTCTTCCTATGTGTTTGCGCTCCGACTACTATCTCTCTTCTCCCGACTGCAAGTCTTCAACACCCGTGAAGGGTCTGACGTAACCATCTCATGGAGGAGGGCTTCGTAAGGTAAGAACTCAACTTTAGACTCCTTCAGAACTGTTATGCGTGTTATAACTGGCTAGAGTAGGTTGTGGAAATACTGCTCTACGTACTAGGTATTCTTGGATTCTCGTTAGAGTCTCCAAGAAATAGCTAGTCTCATGTTGCATTTATGTGAAAGCAAGTATGCTTCTTTCCCTTTCAGCAGATCTTCTGCTATTCCTCTCTTGCTAGATCTCCTAAATACATGTTGTAAAAACTACCATGTAAACATCCTTGTCATGTTTGGGGGCATGGTTTTGTAGTATCTCTTGGATAATGTTATTCATATTGTTGTGATAGCTATTGAGTGCACATAGAGATGCAACTTGCCTCCATACTTTATTAGAAAACTCACAGCTGAAAAATAGATGATCTCTGTCCTCATCATCTAGATTGCAAAGTATACATCTTTTAGAGGAAGGGAGGAATTTTAGTCTAGACATAGCGCTTAGTCTATCTTTCATTGCTAACCAGCTCAAGAAGCTAGCATTTGGCTTGATAGTATTTCTCCAGATCAACTTACCCCATCCTACTGTAGGTATTGTCCCATACTTCTGTTGTTTTGCTTGCCTATTTGTTATGTCCCTTACAGCTAGTCCATTCCAAAAGTATGTATCCTCTCCTTCATTGTATCAATACTGTGGTATCGATAGAGCTCTGATCTCCTCATAAGAAAGAGCCCAGTTATCATTAGCAATTAACTCTTAGATTTTAGCTTTTTTTAAAAAATCTATCCAGAGTATCCCTAATGATCGGATGGTGAATTAGAGCTCCCTGACCTGTCCAGTTGTCATACCATAAGGAAATTCTATCCCCTGTCCTTATTCTACAAGTAATCTAATGCTATACTTCCTCCCCCAGTCTAAGAATTTGGTTAAAGAACTATGAAAATCTGTCTTTAGGTCTGATTGCCTATAGACTTTCACCCTTTAATATATATGTATGCACCCATTTAACCCATAATGATTCCTTCTCACTTAAAATTCTCCACAATCTTTTCAACAATAAGCATTTGTTGCATCTACCAATGGACTCTAAGCCTAGTCCTCCATTTGCTTTAGGTTGACAAATTTGAGTCCAACTGACCTTGGTCATCCCTCTTTCTCCTTTTCCCTTACTCCATAGGAAGTGTTTCATCATTTTTTCCACTATTTTGATCACCCCTTAGAGAGGAAAATATGAGAACACCAATAGGTATTCATAAACATAATGACTAATTTTAGGAGCTGAAGTTTGCCTCCATAGGATAATGTTTTGTTTGTCCATGAATCTGATCTCCTTTGTATCCTTTCAATAAAGGGTAGGCATTATCTAAATCTAAGTCTTCTCGAAGAGATAGGGATACCCAAATAAGTTATAGGAGGCTCTTGATTACCCATTCTAGTGATAAGAGAAATATCATTAGCTAGGTATGCAACACTTTTCGATAAGATAAAGAAACTTTTTGAAAATTGATACTCAATCCTGACATTTCCTTAAAGCTTTGTAAGGTATTCATTAGTACCATAATTGAGGGGATATCAGCCTTACTAAAAAGGATTAGGTCATCTGCAAAGCATAAGTTGGTTAGTGAAAGCAATTTACACTTAGTATGGAACTTGAATTCTGGAGTCATAGAGATCTCATATTTCAGCATGAGGGTAAGAGTCTTCATGCAGATTAGAAATAGGTAAGGGGAAAGAGGATCCCCCCTACCTAAGTCCCCTTTTGCCTTTAAACAAATCAGTGGGACTCCCATTGAATATGATCCCAAAAGAAACTGTTGAAATACACTATTTTGCCCAACTGATAAAAATATGAGGGAAACCTATAACTTCCATAATCTGCAGTAAAAAAACCCAACTAACACTGTCAAATGCCTTTTGGAGATCAACTTTTAACGTGTAATTATGAGGGGATTTTCCTCTTGTGTACCCCTTCAGAAGTTCCTGCAAAATTAGGATGTTATCTCCAATATTTTGCTTGATTAAGAATGCTCATTGATTTTCACTGATGAAGTAGTGTAGCACAGATTTCAGTCTATTGGCTAGTATTTTAGCAATAATCTTGTAGTTGAAGTTAGTGCATGATATAGGCCTAAAATCGTTCTATGTAGTAGTGTTATGAGTTTTTGGAATCAAGCACAAGGAAGTCTTGTTGATGTCTTTGAGGATTACTCCTTTTTTGAAAAATTCATGCACTGCTTCTTTCATAAAATTCCCCGTTGTATTCCAAGTTTTCTGATAGAAGAGTCCATTCAATCCATCTAGTCCAGGAGCCTTTAAGCCATTCATTTTAAAAACCACTGCTTCTATCTATTGATTTATAACTTGCCTTGTTAAGAGATCCACTTAATCTTCAGGAATTTGGTTTCCAAAAGCATAAGTAGTATGTTGGTTTCCTCGGTAAAAACCAGGAAGGTGGATTAAACCAAAAAAAAAGGAGAGCTTTGGTTTGCAATGTTGATTGCATCCCAGTATTTTAAGTGTTTAATGCCAGGTCACTTGTCAAAACCTACAACACAATTTAATGGGAAAGCGGGTCTAACCAGTAACAGGCAAGCATTTTAATAGTTTTCGATGGAACAGTTACAGATAGGGCTGGAAAAAATCGGTTTCAAACCAAACTGGTTCCAGACAATTCAGACAAAGATAAAAATTTCATGACCCTAAATTGGTTTGAAACCATTTTTTTAACCAAGTTGACCCGAAACTGAACCGAATTAGAAAACACCCAACCCGGTTCAGAACTGGTTTGTCCGATTTTAACTAATAGCAAAGGGTCATTAAATTGCACCATCTTCTTCTCATCTCTTTTTCTTCGTAAAACCAATCAAAAAATTATGTCAAAGAAAGCTAAAGTATGGTTGTCTAGTTGAAGTCCAAATCAAACAAACGATAAATCTACAACCACATTCAAAAAAACAAAAATACAATCACCAAATTCAAAGTCTCCAACAAAATTATAGCAAGAAGCTACAAAGGCACAAACAGTACACCAAATCCAAAACTAGTAAACCACATTGTTCATACTACAAATTCAAACTAAATAAAATATGCAAGAAATAACAAATCCTTCTTCATCAAACTCTTCATATCCCACTCTTCATGTTCCAAAGACTCCATGACCTGAGGGGAAAAAAAACAAAAGATGACACAAGTTAGCTAACATGTATATAACAATAAAAAATTAATACAATAAATTAGAATAAATTAATGATAAACTTTACCACTCATCAACTACTACTTGATTAGATTCATATGAAATAGTCTCATTGATATCCAAGCTTAGCATTTCATCGGTCAATCCTTCAATGTCGCCATTACTTTGTTCTAAATAAAAAAATTAAGTAATTAAAAATACAAAAAAAAGTTTTCAAAAGAGCATGTGACATACTTTACAATCAAAATAATAAAAAAGAGACATAGGATTTTAGAATTTTAAAGTACATACCTTTTAATCCAAACATTCAATTTCGAGTACAAATGATTGCCTCAATACTTTCATGAGACAATGAACATCTAAACGGTTTCAAAACCCTACCTCTACAACTAAAGGCTGATTCAGATGCCACAGAAGTTATGGGAATGCCTAAAATATCACGTGCAAGCTTAGACAATTTTAGAAAACTTAGACAATTTTAGAAAACGATATTGTACCGATTTCCAAAATTATAACATGTCCAAATCTAGTTTCCTATCCATTAGATGCTCTCTTAAGTACAAATACACCTCTGATTTTTCCTCCAAGTACTCTTGATCACCTTCGTATTCATCATAATCCTTAAAAAGCAAAACAATACATGTGGATATTAATAATAAAATAAAAACTTGTACAAATATAATTAAACTAACATATACTAAAAATATCATGACACTTACAAAAGAGTATGGATCAGTAATACCTTAAGAGCTAGACTGTCCTCGATGATCAACTTGGCTTGCTGAACCTACCCTTTGACATCTGGAATTGCCTAATGTTTCCTTTTACTCCTCAAACAGTGCATAAAGATCATCCCTAACTTATTTAACTCCCAAAACACCATCATTTTTTCCATAGATCTTAGAATAAGCAAAATCTATACACTTCATCTTATAGTGAGGCTCCAAAACAACATTATTCGTTTCTCAATAATGATCAAAATTCACTTTCATTCTTTCCACCATTGAACTAATGAAAGGATCCGGGTTCATAAACTCCTCAACCAATCTTGATTGAATAGCCTAAACACCATGGAAGAAAAGATTAGCGGTGGGGTATTTACTACCAAAAAACAAATGAGTTAGGTCATAAAAGAGTTTCAAGAACTTGCATGAAGCCTCAATTTTTTCCCATTCATCAAATGTGGGGCAGTAGGTGAAATGAGGTTCAACACTAGCAAAATGATTAAGCTCATCCTTATAAAAAAGAATATATTCTAACATCTCATAAGTAGAGTTCCACCTTATTGCTACATCTTGCTTTAGCTTTTTATTACAAGAAATGGTCAATTCTCTAGCACATTCTTTGAAATGCTTAAGCCTAGCACTTGAACCTCTAACATACTTAACCCTCTCTCAAGCTTCAAATATTTCCACATCAATTTCCTTTAACCCTTCCTCCACAATTAAATTCAACATATGGGCTACACAACACACTTGCAAAAACTTACCTTTTAAAATCAGCACACGTTTTGCATTCAAGACATTCTTATAAGATTCAATAAAAGCATCGTTGGCTTTAGCATTGTCCATGGTGATGGTAAATATCTTCTCCGTGATATTCCAACCACTCAACAATTTAGAAATCTTTTCAGAAATGAGCACACCACTATGGAGACGAGGTAAATGAGAAAAATTAAGGATTAGATTCTTGAGTTTCCAATCTTTATTAATAAAATGAGTAGTGATTGCCATAAATGAGTCTAATGTCAAAGAAGTCCACATATCTATAGTAAGACATATTCGACCAGGGCATGATTTAAGTATCTCTTCAATAGAAGCTTTAGTCTTATTATACAACTTAAAAATATTAGCCTTGGCAGTGTTTCTAATTATGTGTTTGGCATTAGGATTAAGGTAGGAATGGAGCTTTCTAACACTATCATATTCAACCAACAGAATATGGTAGTTCATGTTGCACAATCATCATTGCCACAGCTTCCCTATATAGTTGTTGGTCCAACTTAGTAGTTCTTAATGACATTCACCACTAGTTAATGTAGATTGGACAAACATTTATTTCAAATCAGAATGTGTTCTGTTTAGAACCAAACAATCTTTAACATGACGTCTCAAATTAGTGGTTCCGTACCTACTATCTGCGATATACATTTTATGACAATCAATACACTTCCCTTTCCTAAAGTCATCGTCTTTAGGTTTAGTGTAAGTACCTTCTTCTAGGATCTCAAAGTAGTCCCAAATATCAGATCCGTTCTTCCTGCGCTTTCCTTTAGTGTTTGCATTGCTCACTGATGCAGATGTGTTTAGTTGTCTCTACAAAAAAAAGAAAAAAGTTAGAAAAATGAAAATCACCTAAAAATTACAAAAAATATATACAAAATTTTTATATAAAAAGCATAGATAAAATAAAAAAATCACTTTACGCCATCTGATGAAAGTAAACAAAAGAACTAGTCTTGACAAATTTTTTTTTTCCAAAAAAAATAGATGAAACAAATTTTGAACTAAGCAACTAGATCTAACCTAGAAAAAATTGCTCAGAGTATCAATTTTTTGGTCCGCTTTGATCGTCATCCGGATTGTTGGAATATAGTTTCCATCAGAACTATAATTTTTGCTAGGCTTAGATCTAACATTAGCATAGGGAAAAAAATACAACAATATAATTAGACAAAAAAATATCTGAATCGAAAAACAGAAACCGAAAAAAACAAAACATAATAAATACAAAAAAACAAATGATCTAACATTATCATGAGAAAGAAGGGGAAAAGGAGGAGAAGAATTTACCTGTTCTGAATGGGAAATGTTGATTTTGTTCTTTTTCCCTTTACTACTAGCAATTTTTCAGTGTGTTGTCTCTTAAAAACGAAAATTAAAATGGAAAACCTAAGAGGCTAAGAAAAAAACCATAAGAATGAAGAAAAGAGAGAATGACGAGAGAGTAAAGTGAAATACAGAGAGGTGAAAACGGTTGATGACTAGTAAGAAAAAATAGATTATGGTTTTTTTGGATTTTTAGGCTTGATTTGGGAGAGCGGTGACAATTAATTACCTGTTGAAATCAATTTGCTAAAATACTAAGCACTTATTCTCAATAAGTACTTATGTGCTTGAGATTGCTATTTTGGTAACTGCTGAAACGTAAAAATAGGTGTTTGGTAAGTGCGGTTACGGTTGCTGAAGAGAGATAAAATGATTAAAAGGCTTATTGATTTAATAAATTATTAGTTTTTTATAAATAATTAAAAAATATTATTAGTCATATAAATTTAAAATTATAAATAATAAAATATTAAATTAAAATAAGAAA
>JAOQMS010000005.1:21569654-21610634 GCA_027563885.1 Erythroxylum longipes
GTTCATCTATCTTAAGTCATATAAATGTCTCACAAATAATTGTTCTAGGCGTATGTATAGGTAACAGGATGTTACATCTTCAGCATAACATTTATATTGCAAAAACAAAAACCGCACAGATCTTGAAAATTTTACATTATTTCATAACATTTATCCTTCTTTAGAATCAAATTAATTTACAAACCATATCGATTTATTCTTAATTTCTCCTAATCAATGCAAAATTGATATGATCAACCAATATATTGTTGCAGTCTTGCAAATGATATGAATTATGAATTAAGGCAAAATAAAAATAGCAGAAGCCACATCTGAGAGAAACATAAAACAAAAGATTTCTAATAGCAAAAGTTTTAAGAGAACAGCTTAAGTATTCAGAAACCATTTCTAGCAGTATGACAAAAGATTCAAAATGGTAGCTTACAGTAGTGCTTGGATGCCAAAAATGTTGGTTCCGTTGTAAATGTCATTGAAGGTTGTGAAAGACTCCATTTGTGGAAAAGAACACAAATAAATGGGGTGAATGATTTCCTGTAGGTGATGGCAACCCCCTGTTACCTACTAATTGTTATCATTTCCTGCTATAGCTTGTGGAATTACTATAATGGCAGGAGGCATTGCAGAACCAGCCGAGTCGATTGGTAGAGTGTTGGAATAGATATCATCATCAGAACCTACAACAGAAAGTATCCCATTAGCCACAGGAAAAGCAGATACAACAAGGTGAGATGAAAAATTCAGGTACTACACTTACAATTAGATAGCTTCCAACCTAGCACATTCTTTTCATGATCAAAAACTACTCGGTAACCTGTCATGAAATTTTCTGGATGTGCACAGATAATTTGTTAGCTAATGAATTTTGGCAATGCATACGCAGAAATATTAAAAATTCGGTAAGGAAAACTATTACAAAAGTATAATTTCCCAACATTAAGTTCCATCGTGAACACAAGCAGCAAGTTCTAACCATAAGGAAAAAAAGCTGTAATCAGATACTCATGTCCAATGATATTGACGTCTCTACTTTTCACAACATCTAGATAGTAAAAATAATCCCCATCCTGCATATTCAAGAAAAGGTTTGTGCTTTAGACAAGGTGAAAGTAAGTTCCTCAAGCATTGAAGAAAGAAGAAAAAGATATATTTGAGGTTTTTCTGCATGAAACTGACCCGAGGTTATAACAATACTCAAAAGGGATGTGAGGAATAGATGCACGTGTTTCTTTCACGAGGCTATTAAACTGCTGAAAATAGTGAAATCTTAAGAAACAAAATGATACAGAATGCTTTTCAACATAAAAGATTATTAAGTAAAACAGCATAAGCTATCAGTTACAAGCGTATAAGCTGGGTTGTTTAGGTATGTGAATGAGGTGCCAGATTCGAAGATTGAATAGAACTCCAAATTAGCAGCATTCCCCCCCCCCCTATTTGTCTTACTGATCCTGACGTTATAAGTTGGACTGACAACAAAGTTCACTGGGTATTAATACAACCATCACACCATTTAGCTTAAATGTAGAAAGTCAAGTGCATGCATATGTGTCTGTGAGTTTGTCTTCAAATTTATGCGGCTCAATCAAGATTAAAACAAGTGAGTGCTTACTATAAATGGTGTGGATAGAACGACTCTTCCCCTTGATCCGAGCTTCCTTCATGTCCAAAGTTGATTCTCCCATCACGTCCAAAGCATATGGAGAAGGAATTTGGGATATATCCTTCCCTTGCTAAAGTACTAGGAACTGATATATTGGACATACGAAGACCAAATAAACCATTTGGAACAGCACCATCCAAAAATGAACCTGTCTGAACTCGGCCACAACTGCAAGGAAGGAAGAGGTCCGAATCATCAAGTGACTTATACCAAATAAGAATCCCTAAATAGAGATGTTTATGAACTGTGAATCAAAAGCTAAACTTATGTATAAGATATGCTATTTGATAAGGACAATTAATTTGAGCTGACAGGCAACACTTTTGCTATGAGCACATGCCGTTATTACAGAGGATATTCTGGCTTATAGATGACATATTAGGGCTGTAGATATTAAGCTCCATTTGCTATTTAATATACAGAGCTTAAGTTAGAAAAAGAGCATCACAACTTCATCTTAGATGTAAACTCATGAAAATTGAACAACTCAAAACAAAATCTAGCCCATCACAACCTAACCACGATGGAATACAGGACATCTGTATCCACTGTTTTGGGCAACAACAAGAAACAACGATTGAGGGAAACCATTCTACCAACTTAAAGACAACATATCTTTCGTATAACACTTCAAGAGTATGGTGATGAGATAGTATTAGTTAGCTACAAAAAATTATTGAGAAGAAAAGCGATACATGGAAAAGAAGGAGCTTAGATGACATATCATAAATTTCTGGAAACAAAATCCTTGAAAATAATGTTCTATTACCTTCCCAGAAGAGGTTTAGAGTCCATGTACTCAACTACTACAATCACGTGGCACCCAGAAGAGGTCACTTCTGGTGTCTAGCGCAACCATAAACCATAAACTTAGAGTTTGAATTGAAACATTAGCGTAGTGTAAATTGCAAAATGATCAATCGAAAGAGTGCTCAGGTTAAGAAACATGTCATGTAGACTATAAGAATAGGCAAAGAAAAGGGAAACAAATCAATCCGGCTGCCTATAAAATCAGAAGGGAGAGCCTCGAAATCTGCTCCCAGAATCACCAATTGAAAAATTATTACTGGACCAATTTGCAATGAAATAGAATACTTCTAAAAGAAATTGGAAAATCAATAGTCCTCTTCAAATGGAAAGGTAGAAGCTGAAAACTCATGTCTTTGACAATTTCGAAATTCATCTATTTTCAAGTTATTGAAATTGCAAAAACTAATGAAGTAATTTGATGTCTGATAGTTGTCAGAGATTTCTCAAATATCGCTCTCTCTAGATTGTCTTTTCTGAAAGTTCTATGAGTTTAGCAAGAATGTAACAAAAAACTGAAACCAGAAAGCAAAAGGGCAGAAAAACCATTATTGCATTCACCGCCATCGATCTCACTGCTGTGAGCATAAAAGAACTAAAATAGCCATTATCGACGCCGTAGAGGCTCTCGAAGAAGTTAGGGTTGGGATCTACATCAGCAGTTAAGGATCCAGAATACATCAGGAGAGGAGGCGGTGACGTGATCGACGGAGACTTCGGCGTCATTATTAAATTCAGAGTAGGAGCCGAAGTTGGAGTGGCTATCGTTGACCTCATCGAAAGATCTATGATTAGGCTTTCATTTTAAGGTTTGGGAAAAGAGTTGTTAAGATAACAGTGGAATGTGGTTCTGTTAAGGGAGTGATTAACTCCAGTGTTGAATCGAACGGAAAAAGGAGATAGCGATAGAATTACAGGAGAAGTTTCTGAGGGTAAGCGGATGTTTAGTCGAGAAGAGAAAAGAAAGGAATGAGCTTTGAAGAGGAAGATGTAATAGTTGTAAGGGACCAAAGAAGCCGGCGGAGGAGAAGGAGAAGCAGCCAAAGGAGAGAAAAAAATGTCTGCTAGAATTTCAGAGAGGTAGAAAGAGAAAGGGCTTTGGGAACATGGTAGAAACTTCGAGACGACAACCGTGAGATGACAACCGTTGGATGAATTGAATGATTGGATTTAAATTTTTCGTCGTCACCCGTTCATGCTTAGTATATAGTAGTTAATTAGTTAATTAGTTAATAAGAAAAGTAGCATGATAGCTTTCTAATTAATTGTATAAACCTGGCAAAAATACAGAGAATAAAAAACTTATGATTGGTGGAGCCAAACATGATAATCTACAATCACGAAGGCCCAAAAGTAAGGCCAAAAGTAGTTGATCATGAATAATGTTTAACAATCACGTTTACAATCACACTTGACCAGTTAAAAGTATAACGTTTAACCACCAATATTACTGTATAACGTTTAACCACCCATATTACTGGTCATCAAGAATATTTAAAGCTACTAATTTGTCTTTCACTTAAAACATTAAGTCTATGAAAGACATAAAAATAATTTTGCAAGAATTATGGATGCTAAATAATACATAATATTTTAGTGTATTTTATCAGTTATATTTGTGAATGTCTTGAAAATTATGAGTCTAAGTATTTCTAAGTTTTAAGTTTGAGAGATATTTCTTCTTATAATTATTGCATTTTTTTACTAAATTTTATGTTTTCTCCTTTAAATGTAGACATAGGCTTCAAGTAAAACTACATAAATTTTGCATTCAAAATTTTCTTCCTGTTTGTCTTATTATTTTAATTATCTTGATTTACTATAAATTGATATTAAAGCTAGAAATAGTTAGTTTATAATGGTAACCAAATTCTAGATTAAGAAATTTGACCATAATTCTGACTTTATGGAAAATCAAGATGTATGATATCCTAGTTTATTACAAATATCATAAGACTTTATTATGGAATAAAAATACGCCAACATCTATGAATGTAAAGTAAGAACACAATTTAGATGAGATAGTCGAATCAAGTTTGAAAGAGATCATCAAACTTACACGATGTTTCTAAGTTGTTTGATGCCTAGGGCTTGATGGTTGTCTGCTTGTAGTTGATTATGGCTCCGTAACGTTGCCATATTAGATATAAATATATTAATATGTCAACATTTTGATTAAACCCTTGAGTTTAGACTGCATTGATTATGACTCTGTAATGTTGCCATACGTTAACAATAGTAATTATTATTATGAAAAATATAATTATCATTATGATTATATGTACAATAAAGAAACCACATTCACAATGTAATGCAACTGAAACTCAAACATGATATGACGAATTTAAAATCATGCCTAATTGAAAGATGATCAGGGCTTAACTTAATAGTCCAATTTTGATATAATCAAAATTTGAATTAAATTAATATTTTGTAGTCACCAAATAATTCAAATTGACTTTTGTTTTAGTAAACCAAATAATGAGAAATTGAAATTGCAAAAATTTAGAATTTAAAGACTTGCAAACATACTTCAAAATGTCACAAAAATAAGAATACAATTTTAGTTTAGAGAATCAAATTATAAAGGTTAGATCATTCTCTCCATACCATGTAATCCCTCACTTCGGTAATGTAATAACAACAAATGGAAAATATTAGTTGCCAATATATGTTTTATCACAATTACAATTAATCCCGCTAAAATTGTTTTGGCGCCAAATTTTATAGGCTTTTAGTGACAAAACTTAGTGATAAAATAAAATTTAACACTATTAATATATTAATAGTGACAATTTAATTGTGAAAGAAATTAAATTACCATAATTATCATTGATTAGTAACAAAAATATAAATCATCACAGATAATCTAAATAATAGTGTCAATTAATTGTCTTGTCACTAACAAAACTCGTATTTGTGATGACAAAAATAGGTAGTCTTAAAAAAATTGTTACTAAATTACGAATAGTAGTGACCATAGTTATAGTTCAGTTATTATGACAATATGAAGTAGACACTAATTAATTGAATATTTATTGACAAAATTTTTTGTTACAACAAATAAAATATTATGTGATAATAAAATGTTTCGTCACAACAAGAAAACAATATTAGTGACCATACTATGTTTTATCACAACAAATAGAAAATATTAGTGACCAACATATGTTTTGTCACAATTACAATTAATTCCCACCAAAATTATTTTGGCGCCAAATTTCATAGGCTTTTAGTGATAAAACTTAGTGAAAATAAAATTTAACACTATTAATATATTAATAGTGACAATTTAATTGTGAAAGAAACCAAATTGCCACAATTACCATTGTATTAGTGACAAAAATATGAATCATCACAGATAATCCAAACAATAGTGTCAATTAATTGTCTTGTCACTAAAAGAACTCATATTTGTGATGACAAAAGTAGTTAGTCACAAACAATTGTCACTAAATTATGAATAGAGTTATAGCTTGATTATTATGACAATATGAAGGAGACACTAATTAATTGCATATTTATTGACAAAATTTTTTGTCATAACAAGTAAAATATTGTGTGATGATAAATCATTTTGTCACAACTAGAAAACAATATTAGTGACCAAACTATGTTTTGTCACACTAAATAGAAAATATTAGTTACCAACATATGTTTTGTCACAATTGCAATTAATTCCCGCCAAAATTATTTTGGCGCCAAATTTCATAGGCTTTTAGTGATAAAACTTAGTGATAAAATAAATTTTAACACTATTAATATATTAATAGTGACAATTTAATTGTGAAAGAAACTAAATTGCCACAAATACCATTGTATTAGTGACAAAAATATAAATCATCACAGATAATCCAAACAATAGTGTCAATCAATTGTTTTGTCACAAAAAAACTAGTATTTGTGATGAAACAATGGTTAGTCACAAAAAATTGTTACTAAATGTCCTAACTCTTGTGGTGTAAGCTGGTAATAATTAATCCAATTAATTATTATTCAAGGTTGGCATCTAACAACATTCCTCAACAACCGAATAGTATGGAGTAACTTATAAAGATGGAACCTGGTTAAGGATAATGTATTATTACCTTCCATCATTACAACTCCAGATTATCCTCAGATATAGTTTAACTGTCAAACCATATTAGATAACCAACTATGTTACATGTTGATCATTAATGATTGGTGAATGACTTAAGAAACTCCTTTCCTCACTTATTCAATTGCCCTAGCCAAATTCTTGAAACAACCATTAAGATCAACAATAACATAGAATTCAAACTCATTATGACGAGTCGATAGATCCCCTCTTAACTCACCACTATTCAGATAGGTATTTAATTATATCCAATAACCATTCAACTAGCATATTTATGTACTAGGTGTCTGACATCAAAACATAATAAGTGGCCTATTGATTGTTTTGATGATCTCAGGTTAAAGGAAAAATATACATTTAAATCCTTATGAGAATATCCCACTTGACAGTTCATAGGTAATATTAACTATTGGGAATTCTTAGTTTGGTCAGTTTAATGGTCATATCTCCATATGTATCATCTATATATGTAACTTAGTAAATGATATCTACTACTATCTATCCAATAGATACTATTATATATATATTGGTCTAATCGGATCATTAAAGTCTTTATTTGATGGTCCTACGATTAAGAACATTTTTAGATTAAACCATAAAGACTTGACTCTTTAATCTCCTAATGATCCTTAAACCCTGCAACATATTGCAGATGTTAAAGCTACTACCAGTATCTAATACCCATTTAGTAGAGTCAATAGTAGTTAAAGAAATCATGAAAACATTTTTCATTTCAAAGTAGCCAAATACTCTAGGCAGCTCCTCTTCTAGTGTCCCTTCTTTGTATAAAAGAAACATTCAGCATCCTTTTGTTCAACTTTCTTCTCCTCACCCTTGGATTTGTTCCAAATACCCGTAGGTGTAAGATGATTTTTCTTGGGCTTCTTCTTGCCCTTCCACTTTCGCTTTGAAAAGTTAGCAACCAGGTTCACAAATCCTGACACTTTCACCTTCTTAGACGATGCTACTTGATTTTCATAATCAATCAACAAGTTAAGCATTTCATAAAGATCATAGTCCATCTTGTTTATGTTAAAGTTAATAATGAACGGTGAAAAAAATATCAGTAAGAGACTATAAGATCAAATCTTATGACAGCTCCTTCAATAGTGAACACCCTAACTTCTTAAGTTGTTCTATAAGATCAATCATCTTAAGAACATAGGGTCCCACAGGAGATTTGGGCTTCAGTTCAGACTTAAATAGCGAGTTAGATAACTGGTATCTAGCAGCCCTACTTTGTGACCCATACATCTTCTTAAGATGCTCAATGATCTGTCGAGGATTCATACCTTCATGCTACCTTTGGAGTTCAGAACTCATTGATGTTAGAATAATGCACTTGACATTAGTACTTCGTTCATTGTACTTAAAATATGCATCCAATGTATTAGCATCATCAACTTTCTTAGGAGGCACTTCCTTCACTGGTTTATCGATCACATTTATAAGTTTTTCATGCATAAGAACAATTCTCAGATTGTGGTACCAATCATCAAAATTGTTATCAGCTAGCTTTTTAGCATCAAGAATGCTTCGTAGTGATATAGTAGACATTTTGAGAAATCTAATAATAAAAAGAAAAACACCAAAAAAAGAACACAATCATGTATCATTAAGACATGGAATTTTATCTAAATGATATAAAAAAAAACTTTAAAACATGAATGAACCCCTTAGTTGTCAAGTCGTTACTCATGCATAATTAAAGAGTGGAAAATCACCTATTTTATCATATAAAATTTATAGTAGGCTCAATACTATATAGTCCCCTAGTTGTCAGGTCGTTCCTATTAGTATAGTTGAGGTTATCGATCTAAGTGACGGAGAATTAATTAATATTATAGTCCCTAGGTAGTCTAGGCTACAAGTATAAAATTAAGTAATTTTTCCTCACGTACATCATATGCAATATAAAATATTATTTATCCCTGAACTACAATCAATAGTGTTATTAAAATTATTTTATGTTATTAAAACAATTTTAATAACACTAGTGATCATATCACATTGTCAGACAATATTTGTACAAGAAACTTTTAATGTAACAAACATTTATTGATCTAATTTCGTAAACAAATAAATAGTTGGACTATGTGGGAATGCATGCTGTGATATCATAGGGAAATAGAAAATAAGGCTAAACCTAAACAAAGAAAAGGAACAACTCACGGCTAGTTCTGATAACTAGAACCAGATGATCTCAATTCCAACGTTTGGACCAAGTAAAAGAGTATGGCTTGGTTTGGAGGAGCGGTGGCGGTTTTTAACCTGCTAAAATCAACCTGCTGAAATGATAAGTACTTATTCTCAATAAGTACTTTTGTGTTTGAGATTGTTGTTTTGGTAACTGCTGAAACATGAAAATAGGTGTTCGGAAAGTGCGGTTGCAGTTGCTAAAAAGAGATAAAATGACTAAAAAGCCATTGATTTAATAAACTATTAATTGTTGTATAAATAATTAAAAGAATTTATTATTAGTCATATAAATTTAAAATTATAAATAATAAAATATTAAATTAAAATAAGAAAATATAAATAATATAAATTAAGTAAATAAAATATTTCATAAAAGATATATTATTAGTTATATAAATTTAAATTATAAATACTAAAATATTAAATTAAAATAAGAAAATATAAATAAAATAAATTTAGTAAATAAAGTATTTATAAAAAATATATTATTAGTCATATAAATTCAAACATGTAACTTGTTTTCTATTAGTTGAGGATATAATAGAAAATAATTATTATCAGAAGGTTATCAAAGGAAAGTAGAATTTTTACCGCAGAACCACTTTCTTACGACAACTCTTTTTCTACTTATCGAATTCTGCGGTGGAACCACACTTTCCTCCAACCTCTAGTTGTTCGCCCGCAGATCTAAACATTTGACTGTATTTGAAAACTGCAGTGGATAAGTGCTTATCTCTACCCCACTATAGATCCAAACACAGCCTTGTATGGGAATTCTCAAGTGTAGAGCATGTGTTGAGTAGAGCGTAGGGATCGTACTTTGAACTGTAAAAAATAAAAACTACAAAGCAGGTTTTTTGTTGCTCTCCAGCTGCCACAAAGAATAAAGAGCAAAAAAGAAAAAGCGCACTTCAAATCAAAATTCAAAATTACGTAAATTTTTTCTTTACCAAATTTTGGAACAATGTTTTTTTTTGCCTTTTTAAAAATCGAATCAGACAATATTAATCAGTTTTAAATGTTCAATACTGACCAATTTTAAAAATTCGAATATTTTGTCAAATTAGGTCAACCCCAAATTTAAATTTCATTTTAATTCGAACAAAAATTGATCAATTAGGTTTAAATTCGGTCAAAAAAAAAAATTATAACCCATATCTAATTTTTCTGAATCAGACAAGGTTAAATTATCGGTTAGGATAAATTTTGTCAGGATAATTACAGGGACAGCACCAGTCACGAGACAACGGGAAGTCGGGAACAGCAAGCCGAGACATATAAAGCATTAGAGTGAACATCGATGAAAACTTATGAATTAGGACTTTTCGGGTTCAACTTCTTTTCTTATTGGCCCCAGCGGAAACGTACGTAACCGGACTTTAACCTATCCAGGGAAATTCACTACCTAAAGCTTGAATTTTTGAACAGACAATTCAACCGCATGTGCTTAGCTAACGAACCGTTCAAACAATCACGTGTGTGACTGTGGGAGTAGATATAAGAAAGATCCAATTTTGCGTATGCGACAGGAGTATCTCCGAGACTAAAGCTCAAACACTTGATTAGGTTCTAAATGCTGACAATTTTGACGAAAGTCATACGGGAAAATGCCTGCCAACTTTTATTTTCTGCTTAAACTTCCATACATTTTTAATGCACTTCGTTTTATCCCATAACACTTATCATGGACATGAATGCCACGATAGCAGACAACCTTTCTTAAGTTCCAAGTCAGAAACATTTTATCGGATAAACAAGAGAAATGCAGAAAAGTGGATGAGAGATTATAGTTGACACCAGCAATAACCCCTCATAATTTCAAAATGTATTTCTCAGTTCAACAGTACAAGACAATTAAGACCAAGCAATTGGATCGAACTGAATTCTACAAATGAACAAATCAGTAAGAAGCCTAAAGAAAAATAGACAAGCCACATGGTAAGAAGATTGGCATTTAACATTTCTACAATATAAACATTTGGCTGCATCAACTGCTAACGATATGGCATCTTAAGCAGGTATCCCCACGTAAAAAGAACAAATTTCAGCAAGAATCCTCTTCAACAATTTCAACTGAAAATATGAGTGTTTCGCGTGGATATATACACCATGGTCCACAAAATTTAGTTCAGATAAATCTCTTAAACTGGCTTTCTCCATTGACTAAGGTTTTAACTCTTCCTCATCTGCAAAGCCACATTCAGAGTCATCTTCTATATCAAGAAAAAAGTTTACCTAGTTTACATCTTCTAATACGGCCATAACTATAGTGTAATTCAAACTAAATGCATGGCAATGATATATGAGCACTGGAAACAGGATTAAGAGAGGGTGTAGAGTTGACCTTTTGAAGTAGAATCTTCATGTACAAAAAAGCTCGCAGCAACAATAACATAGCAAAGAATGAGCATTAGTCCTTTAAAGTAATTAGATGTTCCTTCCTGCAAACATCGCATGATGATTCATTAGAAAATGTTGTGAAGGTAAAATTTTGAAAAGAAAATTTAAGAAGAAATAGAAACTACTAATTTGATGACCTGCTAAGCAAGAAACATAAAAGCATATGTGAAGAAACTTCAGATCACGTTTAGCTTTACCCTTGGAACCATAAAGGATGGCCTCCAACAAAGTTTCAATAAATAAATATTTTGACAAAAGTTCTTTCATGTTCCAGCATTCAAAAGAAAAGTTGTTTTCCTAAGTTAATCCTGATACACTTAAGCTAAGAAAAGAAAGAGTTCTCTGGATCCTGATACAAACCTGTAGAAAGAAGGCCACCACCAATACGGTAATAAATAGACTTGCTGTCTCAAAAAGTTGGAAGTTTAGGTCCATGGGTTGACCCATCATCCACCCAATCACCACACAGAATGGTATCTGAGGTAAAAATAACAGTTTTCGCAAGATTTAGAACATAATAACAACCACCTAGCCAGTTTTTATATATAGAATTGCCAAGATGTTGTCAACAGTCAACAACCATTTCTTTTTCCTTTGTGCTTTTTCGAAGGTTAGATGAATTGGCTAAAATAGTTTTATTTTTTCTTTTTGAAAACGTAAGGGGTGGCAGTCAGTGGTGGAGGGGTGCACGCGAGTAGCAAAATCCCTCCAAAACTATAACATATGTCAAATTTCTTGAATCTTAGTACTACGGAAAAGATAAGCTGACGACTGAGAGATCCAGCTCTAGAATTTTGTCCCCTTGTTAGTAATAGAAAACTTACCCCAAACATAGAAATTTGTGTTGATGACCCTATTGCCACTCCCAATGATATATCCTGGAGATACGATTCAATATCATAATTATGGCGTTATGTTACAAATTATAAGGAAAGAAAAAGGGATAAGCTCTTACAAGTTTGTCTTTCATAGCAAACATAATAGCACTTGCATGCTCAGCAGCATTCCCCACAATTGGGAGCAAGATAACGCCAATGAAAGCAATGGGTATACTTAGTGCATGGGATGCTCCCTACAACACAGCCATCCATCAGAAGGAAATTCAATTAATATTCACCCTAAAACATCAGTTATAGTTCATCATAGAAAAAGCCCATCACGTTAGAATTAGTTAGCATGAGATGGTGAGACAACTCGGAAGGTTTAATTGTAATTCTTTTTTTTCTTTCACTGCTTTCCTTCCTGTTTACTTAGATGAATTCTGATTTTTCCTCAAGTTTATTGGAATGGTGCCAACAAACTATTATGGAACAGTGGAGATCAGGGAATTTTATATGCACTGGTTCGCTAACAGTTTCATACCATCAAGAATCACAATCATGTTCCAATGACCAGACCATGGGATAAGCCCCTGATAACCTATGTGAGGAGTCAAGATAGATCAGCTAGCTTGTCAGCGAGCACCATACGGATGTGTAAAAGGTTTGTTAGTACAGTTCATTTTGTACATAAAGTGGCAAGCTATGGAATTCCAATCTTACATCTATAGCATCAACTAAATAATCGGAAAGGACTGATATCCAAGCTGTAAGTACTGCAAGCCAGACCAATGACTGCACTTGAGAGATCTCTGGACTTTCGTCTTCGTCGGCGTCATCTAAGCTCTGTCCATTCGCAGAAGCTTCCTGAGTTCACAGAGTTAACAACAGCATTGATTATCCCATCTCACATGCTTGAAACACACAGAAACATGATAATGACATGGTAGCAAACCTCATTAAGAGGGAGATATGTGTCCTTCTGACTCTTTAGCTGGTAAAAGAGATAGGCAGCATATACCAAGAGCATAACACAACTACTGAATCTTGAAAGCGCCATCTCAGATTTCCCATAATGCACCTCTGTGTGTGTATAGTGTAGAACAGCAGGAAAAAGCAGCCCCATAACTGCCATTAACAGTAATCCTGAATCCACAACAGCACTTGCCTGTAATCCGTCTTAACTCAGCTGGGATCGAACAACAAATTAAAAGGTTCCAGAAGAACATTTGGAAGAAGTGGAAGTAAAATATGTGTACCTTGTTAAAAACTTGTTCCTTCCCATAATATGCAAGCCCGCCACAGAAGAATGCACACCCAAGCACCAACAACATGTTTGACAAAATGGAGCCTAACAAGGACAACTGAACTATGCGTATCATTCCACCTTTCATTGCATGGATTGCTATAATCAGTTCTGTAGCATTTCCAAATGTGGCATTTAAAAGACCCCCAACTGCAAACCATATCAACATCCCAATTACAGATCCAACACTGAAACCAATAAATGCTAGATTTTACAAGTATACATTATGTCTGTGATTTTGTACCTGTAGGTCCAGTAAAAAATGCAAGCTGCCTAGATAAGACATATGCAAGGGACATTAGTCACTAGACCATCAAAGAATTATGTAAAAAGCAGGAGCTAGAGGTATTAATCCATACTCTGTAGCATAACCTAAACGCTCAGCCAGCGGTATAATTCCCAACAAACTAAGAAAGAAGACCCATCCCTGTAATCAGATTCAACATATTAACAGGAATTATAAAATAAGAACCATAATTGTTTGCAATAGAAGTCTAGTAATTTATGCTTACATTATGATGCGTTAATAAATGGACCAAGATTGCAAGAGGTCCAAAAAGCATAAGCCAATTTAGCTTACTTGAAAAAACTACAATCTTTATGCTTTTGCACACAATAGTTCTCCATGTATTACTGTCAATGGCGTGGAGACCAGCAGAAGCTGTTCCGTATTCAGCTATATGATTAGCTTGTATTTTTTGTGCTGTTCGTCTGGGGCTACAAAGTCTCTCCTCTCGAAACTCATGCACTGTTCCACTTTCAATTAGCGATCCCATCTGTAAGGACAAAACAACACTTTGAAGGCCTTTATGTACACAGAAATAATGCAACCAATCTTTCCTTCTTGCATTAAGCAGCTATCATTAGCCAATTAGTGTGGAAATGGTATAAAGAAAAAAGATAACGCGAATATGCAAACAAAAAAGTACTTTTCTCAATGAATTACGTAATCAAGCTGGAAAATGATTCACCGAAAGCACAGCAAAAAAAAATGATTCCTAGATCAACGTGGATGTTAAAAGATCAAGGAAGCAACTTACTTGAAGTTGAGATTTAGTTCCTGCAGCTTGTAACTTGTGATCCATCTTCTCGAATTATAAGCAAAAGTTGTCCGCCATATCCATGAACGAGCACTGCCGAATATCGTGCTCCCTGAAGTTTTCTCAACCTCAAAGAAACAGGGTCCTGAATTTACAAGTCAAGTTAATAAAACCAAACAAGAAAGAACAATAGGGACATATTCACCTAAATTGCTATCTTGACATTGTAAAGCCGATCCTTGATTCCACCGAAAGCATCACAATCTGACCTTGAAAACAAAGTTTGGTCTTTTATATGAAATCTCCATCCATTCCCAAATAACTTATCCACGGGAGCGTATTTGATAATATAAAGCAACCCCCATTTGCCTTATAACCCATAGGGAATGTGCATAACACAAACCCATTTTTCACATCGGGATACCAATCAGAAAAAACTAAAAAGAAGAAGAGAGAACGAGAAAATCGATGTGGGATCTGAGAAAGTACAAACCTTTTCAACGGTTTCAGAGAGATAGGAAGGAGCAACCTGGAGAAGTTAAGAAACCAGATGAAAATACCTGACACACAAGATTCAAAACCGCTATGTCTTAACTAAAAAGGAAAGGAACTTGGTAGAATGGGTGTCAAAATGGACCGCAGGTGTGGAAGGACTATTAGAGGGCAAAGCAATAGCTACCTTCTTTTGTTGTAATTGAATCCTCCGCCTTCTTCGGTATAGATTTGGACGCGTAACTGCAATGAGTTGGCCAACTTCAGACAACAAAATGAAGACTATTATAATTGTATCTGAGTTGAATCGCTTAGATCCTGGTCCTGATCAGACTTCATTAAGATTAAAGGTGTCTTACATGTCCCCACTCTCTCCGCACGAACTTACAAGCTAGCACTGACATTGTCTCGTATAATAATATCTAGTGTACATGATATGATGCTTCCCTTCCCTCCTTCTAGTTAGCATCGCAGCTCATCTAGTCACAGCTTATCTGTGAATTTATTATTTTTTAAAATACAAAAAAGATATAATCCATCTTTTTTCTGTATCTTAGCACTTGTAAAATTCCCATTTCTTCTATTTCTCTTATTACCGTATTATCTGAAATCTCTCTTATTTCGTTGCAAAAACAACTCTCTTTTATTTGAACATTAGTACTTTTTCTTTCTAAGAAAGCATTATTTAGTTTTATCTAAAGAATTTTTATTTATTCTTGAGTTCAGAAAATTCCTACTTGATAATCACTGAGAGAACCTTTTAAGTGGTCACCTTGTAATTAGGCAAGGTAATAACACCAATGTGCAGACCCAGATTAGTTAGTTGTTGTGACCCCTTCTAAATAGATTCATTGAACAGATCAGAAACATATTTCCTACTACTGAACAACATACTAATCCTTCTTTCTTTTTTCAATCAGAACAATGCCATTCTTGCATGTTCATCTCCTGCTGTGTTGGCTGAAAAGAAACAGCTGCTACTACTCTTCTAAACAAAAGCAAATTTATGCCAAAGGGACAGGGACATCCTGACTCAGAAATTCGTACTGGCATCAGACGTGAAAATGGAAATTTTAGCCATCCAACATGCCAAAATTGAGTTCTCCAGTGTCCCCGTTACAGAATACACCCTGTCCCATGCCCTTAAGGACATAAAAAGATATTTCATGATCATCAAGCTGTTTTCACAACTTGAGGCAACGATTTGAAAAGGACTGCAGATGGCCTCCGCACAGTATGGTTGAGTAGGATCGTGAGCGTCAGAAGTGTTAACGCCCCAGCCTGATGAGCAGTGCCAAGCGATACCGGTACATACGATAGAAGTGTAGATATCCCTAAAGTAACCTGCATCAATAAAAACAACCCATTTTTCACCTCCTTAGAAAGAAGCATGTTCAAATTAAACCTGAGCAAATAATCACCTGAACAGTAGCCATGCCAATTGTACTTCCAATCAACGTTCGAACTGCAGGATGTATATCCAACTTTCTTGTGGACCACCACAATGCCCCAACCGACATTAGGGTTGTAATTGCAAGAATGCGATGGTCAAGCTGCAATAAAAACTTCAGAACATTTTTCAAAAAAAGGAAATGACTCGCTAGATTTCCTGTTTCTTTTTAACCTATCAAAATGCCCAATAGCCATCAGTGCCACTCATCTAGTTTAGCAAATGATTGTATGTAAAGTGTGCAACCGCTAGAATCATGATAATTTATTGTTCCTTCAAGTTTTTAACAAGTTTAGGATCTCTTTTACTTCACTACTAGTGTATTCTCATTCCTCTCTTGCATGGAAACGTAAGTTTCTTCCTCAATATCTCCCTCAAGTAATCTAATTGCTTAAAATATTTGTCACAAATGTCAGATTATGCAAGTATGGATTACCTGCACTGTTGAAGTATTCTCAAAGAAATTCCGGATGAATGGCTTCATAGCAAGTACATCATCAGGTATCCACGCATCACCCATCTTTGGAAAGGTATTATATGCCCTACCCTGCATTGAGCCATGCAGCCATGATCAAATTTGTCTGTAAGCATCCTGCAGAAATAACGCACTATTGTCGTGTGGTAAAAGGAGAAATGTGAGAGCTAAACTGTTTACATACAGCATCATTTCCAGCGACAAATGCTCCTGAGATTGCAGTAATGCCAACAATTATGCTTGCAGGAAGGGCAAGTCTTTTGACTTTTGCTGACCCTTGAACCCAGGTTACTGATTCAGCAGGTGGTTCTGGCATCATAACAGAAAGAGCAGTCCACAAAAGGCCACAATAAATAACAAATGCTGAAGTAAGATGAGCTGCAAGCCGGTATGGGCTTACTCTTGGTTGAGTATACTCAGAAGCAGGTTCCTAGAGGAAAAAAAATTTAAATTTCAAATACATGCCATTGAAACAGAAGAGAAAAAGCGGAAAACCAACAATAAGCTGCCTATACCTCTAAGCCACTTTTAACCATCCACCAGCCAATCAGGCCCTGCCCAGCACCAAGTGCAAAAAGCGCAGAAAGTTGTAATCCAAGACGTAAGGTTATATACCTCTTGCGTAGAAAGTATGAAAATGGCAAAGCAAACATGAGACCAAGTGCCCTTCCCCACATTCGATGTGCATACTCCATCCAATAAATAAATTTGAAATCCTCAAGACTCATCCCTTTATTTACTCTGCAAAAATTCAAGCACGTAAAAAAGCTACTTCACACTGCTGCTCATGTAATCAGTACTACTTTGAGAAGCTATTGCAACTAGCTTAATTCAGGATGGTTTTTCTTTAGCTTACCGCTTATACTCAGGGGACTGCTTATATTTTTCAAACTCCTCTAACCACTTCTCATATGAAAGAGGTGGAAGACTGCCAGCAAATTTCCAGTCAGTCATTGAAAGGCCGGAGCGAGTTAATCGTGTGACACCGCCAAGTACCACCATGCTAAAAACCCATGCAGCAGAACCAACAAGCCATATTCCAACCATCTTCTGAGCACGAGGTCCTCCTGCTACAAGTAGCTTCAATCCCCCCTTGCTTTCTCTAGCAACAGATAATGACCTGGATATATTCCATATGAAAGGCCGTCGAAGACCCTAAAACAACAATAGGATCATAGTTTAACCTCTGGATAATGACTCTTTTACTGGATAGTTACCAGAGATTAACAGTCAACATAACCATCAGTACCAGGCGTCAGTTAGAGTTATTAACCCATCAAACAGTAATGCATTCGTTGTTGAGAGATTTACAAACATTTTAAAGAAGAAAAATGAGTAAATTCCGAAGTACCAAAGTAAAATTCTAACATCACCAAAATATTTAACAGCTTTTTTTAGCAATGTTCTGCTCAAATGAATGGACAAATCATCTCATAGATAAACCAAAGAATGGCCATTACACTTTCAGTTTGTACAGATAGACTTGCTTTCATTAAGTAAAATGCAAAAATCAGAAAATGAATCGAATGAGTCGATAAGCAAACCAATTAGTAATAATTCAAAGTGAATAACACAAGCATATGAACAAGATAGCGGATAGAACGAATTTCCTGGGTGACCTTCTTGAAAACACAGAATTTCAAGCACGGAAATAGTAAAACAAGTAAGAACTACACCCTTAATCAAAGAGATTACAGAACCCCAATACAAGAGTAGAATCAAATAATATATGAAAATTCGATGCGCACTTATGTTTGATGAATAAAGCAAAATAGAAATAAAAAGAATGAGAATTGGAAGCTGAAAAAAGAAAATCAAGAAGCAGAAGCAAAAAACTTACTGTAGGGAGCGTATTAGTTATGAAAGCATAAAAGAAGGATCTTGATCTCGATGGGTGGTCAATCACATCTTTAAACACGGTGGTTCTGCCTCCAAAATTTGGCAGTACTCTGTTGGACACTCCATTATCGGTTCTCTTCGCAATTGACGACAACACTAGTCTTCGAAACATCTCCTTCCCCGCTCCAGAGGTTTAGTGAGGCTTTAGAGAAATGCACGTTTTAGACAGAAACGATAAGTTTTTAACATCCTGTGGGCGCCGGGCAATGTCATCTCCTGGCTACTACCCATAGTCATTATTTTGCCAAAAATGATATATTTAACTAGCGACGGTAATTTCGGCCCAGCCCAATCCGTTTTTGACTTGGGTTAGACAAGTTACGGATGGGTCACGGGCCGATCATAGTTTATTTAGGCCAAGTTATGAGCCGACCATGGTCGGCCTGCCTATTTTGTTCAAAACGGCGTTATTTTGTTCAAAAAGATGCCGTTTTGTAATTTTTAATTAAAAATATAAACGGCCGGGTCGGGCCTGCCCATCTGAACCCGCGTGGGCCGAGAGTGGCCCGGGTCATTGATGTCCCTATATTTAACCGTAAGGTTTACAACAAATTTAAGAAAATATAAATTAAACTCTATTGTTTAACAAACGATAAAATTCTAACTCTAAATTAATAAAAAAAAACTGATGTTTTAAAAAATAGATCGGACATCGAACAGGTTGAAGGAAAGATTTAAAGTTTAGAGGTTCAACCGGTAGTGAACCGCTATAAAATCGGCATATAATAAATAAGAAGTAAAACTTGTAAGATTAAGTAAAAATAAAATTATCATTATTATCATCACACCCAGCCAGAAATCTCACATTAAAGCGAGGTCTGAAAAGATCTGATAGTATGCAGTCTTACCTCTACAGAATAAAGAAGTTGTTTCCGATAGATCCACATACAAATTTGACAATGAAAAAAAAAAGATTGCATACCATATATACATACAGCTATAGCACACTGTCACAAATTTAAATTTTAAAACAAGAATTCATTCGCAGTAGACAGTCACCATTTCAGAAACCACTACCCAGATTCAACAAAAATAAAAGGTCAGGAATATTAATAATACATATATGTATATATGTTTATATATTGGTGAACATCAACATCAGACAATAATTAATAATGCACGAGTGCCCACTGACAGTCTCCCAAAATAATATGTAGCAGAAGATAAAGTTTAAGAAATCATCTAGCAAGTATTAAAGTCCTATAAATGCAATTATAGAATTAAACATTGGTTATTGACAGAAATGTTAATCCTTATTCGTAGCAATACAAACCTCATACAGGATCAGAAACATTAGAACTAATTAGATATTTTGTTAGCTGGAAATTTTGGTCGTGAGCAGACAGACGCCATAGAACTTAAATGGTTGGCTCATGGCTATCGACAAATCCAATGGTTGAAGTAATATGGCAACAGTACAAACAATCCAATGAGATATATTTTGGCATCCATTGAAAGAATCCAAATTGAGGTCCCAATCATAAGTACAATATTTCTATTTAAAGTTACTTTTAAACTGAAAACAAGCAGAAAATTATATTGCACAGAGTTCAGGGTCATTTCAGAAACTAAATCACAAAATTCTCTCCAAAATGTTTTCTGTTTTGCAAAGAAAAGATTGAAAAGGGCACCTGAAGTTCACTTCTCTACTTATCCATTATCTGAAGCTAAAGCTAAATGCACTATCTTCTATTTTTGTATCCAGAAATATATCAATTTTCTGTCAAATTTCAGTCAAGATTACCTGCAATCCTTAAGATGGTAAAAAGCATCCAAGCTAGTTGTAAGTAACACCACCACTAGAAGATACTGAACAAATTCAAGTCAAAAGTATATTAGCACCTTCAAACTAATCCTCTTCAGTTGGAATGATTTTGTGAATCACATTGATATGAAGGAGTGCTTCCACGTAGAATCCATTACAATTGTGTGTACATTGTTAAGTGTTTGCCTAATTGTTCAAGAAATATAGGGCAGAAAGCAAATCCTACATATTTCAGTTCAAGCAAGGAATACATTAGCTTTACAATTATTTCGATTTAACCAAAAATTAATTCACAGCTTCAGGTCATCTGACAATACTTTCTTCTGCAAAATTTTAGCATTGGTATGGCCTTCACAACCATAAAAAGCAACCAAATATAAAAAAAATCAAGGGCAAATACGCAGGAAGGAGCTCAGAAATATAAATATAGTTTGTACCACTACATTCCCAACCGAATAACCAAAGTTCTTTTTGTCCTCAAAACATTTATGCTATCTGAAAATTAATATCACCCTCGTTCTAGTAAGAAACTCAATCAATTCAATGAATTACCTACAAGAGTACAAAAGAATTAGAGCAACCTTCAAAATGGTAGATTTTCCACAACCATTGGGTCCAAGAAGCATCCAAAGCTGTCCAGAAGGGGCTCTGAGAGAGCAGTCCTTAAGAATTGGTACCTAATTTCCTTGCCTTGTTCTGACTGAGAAATTTAGATCCTAACCTTCAATTGCAAGATTCTCAGTTGAGTTATTCCTGCTAAGCGAACGAGAACAAAAAGTCAAAAACATTTTTATCATTTCCTAACGACCCATAACAACCTGGAACTTGTTCAAAGAAATGACCAGCGAAGAAAGATAAAGAAAAGCTTCAAACTTTGAACCTTGTGAAAGTAGCTAAGCAACGAGGAGGAAGATGGGGTGTAGCAGACCCAAATAACATGGTAGAGAGACCCATAGTAAGAGCTCACTAGACAAGAAAAACATTGCATGGACTTTGTCTTCAAACTGGTGTAACCGGTTCGATGAAAATCGGTTGGTTCTCAAACAAATCGGCCGGTTTTTATACTAAGAGGTTTTTGGTTAAAACCGAACCGGACCACTGATCGGCTCAGATTTTTTTCGGTCGGACTGGCCGGTCCGGTTTTGTTTCTAAAACATTGAAAAAAATTACAGGTAATGTGACATCCTTAGTTTGTTGTCATATTAACAATGACCTAACATATGCTTTTAATATTTTTATGTAGAAGTGAATCTCAAGTTATCACGTGGATGTGATTGTGTGGAACTTGTATAATTAAATTATAATATTTAAATGAAATTAATATTTAAAAATGTGGGACCTATTAAAATAATTTAACTCTAATTGTTGTTAACCTAATAAATTAACTTAACTAATTAACCTATTAAGTTAACAAAATAATTTAACCTATCCTGACTAAACTAATTAATTAACCTATTATGAAACCCAAATCCCTGACAGAAGCATATTGTGAAAAAGTTGTCAAAATTGTTTAAAAATCCCTAACTCTTGAAATCCCTAAATGAGTTCCTGAAATTTCTAGCTCATTTATCTTCGTGAGTTTGTCTTTGTGGGTAAAAAAAGTTATGTCCCTCACTCGCCCTTATTCACCCATTACTGTCGTCTCCTCATTCACTGCCCTTCATCACCACCACCCATCATTTTCGTCACATTGTTTTGCTTCTTTTTGTTAATGCTTTGTTTGTTTATCGAATTTTTCAAAAGGTATGCCATGAAATGGAGGAATATTGTGAAAAATGGCGATAAGATGCTTAGGTTGCGAGAGGGAGTTATGGCAAGAGTTGTGGGGTAACTATTTATTGCAATGACTATTGACTGATGTGAGGCTTTCAAGTCATGTATGTTTCATTCTCAATCATTATCACTTGCTCCTAATTCAATTGCTCGTTGCAGTTTTTAAGAATTTAGTTTGTTTTGACTAATCATGGGCCACACTTTTACAATTGAGATACTTGTCTATTATAATTCTGGTTCTACTTGATGTGATGAATATAAAATGCAGAAACCCTTATAATTTAAACTATAATGAATATTAGAATGGCTTATGAAGAGTATCATGATCAGTTTTCAGTATATACATGTATTGATTTTCATTGTAGCCATCTTTATGACTAAAAGAACATGATATTGATTTATTGAACTAAGAAGCTTTACGCATGAGCTTAAGACAGAAACCATTCTCAATTTTTTTTTCATGGTGACACTCACAGTTTCATTACCATTTGAGCATTTTTCTAAGTTCAACTGATGGCATTTTGGGGGCTTCTTTCCCTCAATTTCATGGTTAAGGCCATTTTTTGATCTAATATATTCTTAGGTTGGACTATCATATATTGGAATTAGAAATTGATGTAAGATTTTGAATTTCATCCATTAGTAGCATTAGCACGACCATTGTATGATGGGTTTCATTGAGTTTTTACGGTGGTTAATATGATACTATTCTAATTTTTAAGAACGAGCCCAAATTGTAGAATCCTAGATCAAATCCAACTTGTTAACTTGAGTTAACAAGTTAGCTGCTCAAAGCTATTATTTTTTTTCTTCTTTTCTCAGCAAATTTCTAAAAGATCTTTCTACATGACAATTTTTTAATACATTCTTCTCTACTTTGGTAGGCGTAATTAACGAGCATGCATGACTCTTTATATATGCCATAAATGATTGTCAATTAATATCAACATATCAATACTTAAATAACTAATTGAAGTTGACAAGTATTTCCAATAACCTTAAATGGTGGGCGTAATATTGAAGGGACTTACCTGATGTTGTTTGGAAATGTTAAGATTTATATTTGACCTACTCGGTATGCTTAGGATTTATATTTATCTTATCTTGGATAAGTTTGGATTTATATTCATCACCTAGTAAAGATTGTCTTATATTTGACATTGATGTTTTCTTTATAGGTGAATTTACATTGTGATTTTCTTTAATATATAGATGGAATCATCATCCTCGACTAATACAATAGTAAGTTTAAAAATAGGAAATGTGATTTGCTATTGTGGGTTAAAGGCTCCATTAATGAATTCTTGGAGTGATCACAATCCTAGTTAGATATTTTATCGATGCCCCAATTATCTAGTAATAATTTATTGTTATTTGATTAAAAACTTATGCTTAAGGTTTATTTAATGAAAATTAAATTTTCAAATTGAGAGATGCAAAATTTTCAAATAGTACAATGAAAAATTTACCAAGAGAGCCGTTGAATTGATTCAGAAATTAAGGAAAGAATTATCAATGTTAAAGGAGTTGAAACAAGCACAAAGAAGGAATTTGAAGAACAAATGAAGCTTACGAAGGAGGACATAAATTTATTAAAAAAAAGAGAAAAAAGAAATGAAATTTATGTTAATGAACATAGTAATAGGATTTGTTATGCTTCTAGTACTTTTTATTTGTACATATGTTATGGGGATATTTTATTGAAATTCAACAATGCAGTGGTCGATATTAATTTCAACTATGTTATGAAAAAATAGTTTTTGAATTATATTTATATATGAATTATTTAATGTAAATATAACTATGTATTGTACAACTAAATTTATTTCATATACGAAGTAGTGGTTAATCAAGCAAAATGAACACTACTATATAAAACCAATAGATATTGAATAATTCAATCTATATAAATTAAAGGAAAATTATATGCATGAAATTGAATTAGGTTTTCAAGATTAGTCACCTCATATTGATTAAGCAAAAAACAACAATATTTACATTGTGTTTATACAACACAAATATTTGTAACCATTATCAACAACACATATATCTAAAAACCAATAAGACAAATATCAAAATATCAAAAGGTTAAATTACATTATGTTTACATAGTGTAAACATTTGTTACCATTATCAGTGGTACATATATGTAAAATTTAATGGAACAAATATCAAATATCATAAAGTTAAAGGCATCATTAATCAAAATTTGCCTCATTTATACTTAACTGCCAAAGTTCAGGTTGTGATGATTGTGTTAATGACGTTCTCTTTTTGATTGCTTCAATTTGTAATTGTTATAAAGTAATACTTGAACGTCCTCTGAACTATAAAACCCTTTGTTCAAATGATAATTGGAATATGTGTGGGTCAGCATCTCCAAACTTTTTTAATTGGCATGTCTACATGTACTAACCTTGAAAATTGAACATAAAATATTAGAAACACACTTGGTAATTATTTCAACTAAGACAAATTGATAAAGAACATATTCCTTACAATATTGCTTTGTTGACTCAGCATAGCATCATCATTAACCAAATTGGTGTCACTTAACTATAGTTGTAATGAAAACAACTTTGTCATTCGTTAGAGCCAATATAAAACTGAAAAGTTGTAAACCTATGAAGTTACCTCTGTTCTAACCTGATTATGATAATGAAAAACATTAGTTACAGTATGTTTATAAAACGGTATTCATATGATTGAAGTAAGATGTACACATCTGTGAAAACCCTCGACATATTGAGTTAAGTTGTCCTTATTACATTTTCTAAAGTTATGACCAAAATAACCACATTTTGGACATTTCTGCACTTGTCCTTTTTTAGACAATTTGTTTGGATTTTTTTATTTTCTTTGGCTCATTATATTGTTTCCTTTTTACAATTTTGGGTCTATGAGGCATAACTTTTAGCTAAAGGATGTATCACCTCCATATCATTTGAAGGCCAGAAAATTTCACCTTTCATTAGTTGTAATAAGTGTTGAATCAAAACCATGATCTGACCCTTCCTATCGCATGAATCTATGAATGTCTTAGCGCTTTATTTTGAGTGATGGATTGTACCAATTGCATGTTTGCATAGGTATCCATATAGGCCTCATACTTGACCACTACATGTTTATTATCTACCAATCCTCACAATATGCTTCCCATCACCCTTTGAAATCTTCAACATTGGTTGACTATGCCTAATTCCAACATAGTTTTCTGAGTTCCTTTCCCTTCCAGTTGCCATGTCAATTATGATATATATGTCTGGCACACATTTAGTGAATTAAATTCGACAAAGTCTCCTCAACAGCCTTGGCCAATCCCTAAATCAAATTAAAAAGATATTAGTTAATATTTCATATAATGATTTCAATTATAAGTATATTAATAGGAACACACCTTCTGCATATCAAACATAACTGTAAATCATTTACGATCTTCCAATTCTAAATCAGATGCTAACAAATTCATGAACCAAGTCCATGACTATGTGTTTTCTACCTCTATAACTACCCACGCCAATTGTAACATCCCGTTATCCCATATTAAGGGGTTAGGATCCTAGAATATTGTATATGAGAGATTATTGAGAAGTTAGAAAGTGCATTTTATGCTCATACATAATATAGCATACACACACAGGTGAATATTAATGTTTGCACATAGTAAAATGATTCTATATGCATTCATTGGCATTTTTTCGGGTATAATTGATTTATAAAAGTGATTTTTGATATGAATTGTGGTTTATATATATTGAAAATTTAATTGGAGTGTATTAGTGTTGATTTAGAATTTTTGGTGAAATTTGGAAATTTTCTGAAATTTTCAGGTATTTTTAGACTAGAAAAAATGCCAAGTGGTAGGACAATTGATAAATAGAAGTAGAATTAAGAGTCAAATGATAGTAGAAATGTTTATAAATGACATTTGAATTTATTGAAATATGTCATTAAAAATTGGGAGACAATTGGAGTAGAAATTGAAGTTAAATAGACTAGTTATTAAAAAAGGGTCCAAATGAGACCATGCTAAAGTGACAAGTGGCAGTGACATGTGTCACTACCATTCCCCACATGTTTTATACGAAATTTAACTAGCGAAAGATAAGAATTAGTTCTCTTTCACTTGTTATCTTCTTCATCTCCTTCGTGACTCTCTTTTTCATTCTCCTTCTTCACAATTTTTTTTGATTCACCAAACTTCCATCAATGTTACACCTTACTTTCATCTATCAATTGCTACTTCCATCTTGCTCTCTCCTTCATTTCTCACAAAAAAACCTAACCTTAACACCTTGGATGATGAAGCACGTGTAAGAGAAGAAAGCTAGGGCTAAGTGAGATCTTCAAGAACTTGGAGTCTTATCAAGTAAGTTATGCTTTGATCATCATGGGTAGTGTTAAATGAAACTAATTTGATGAGTAATTTGAGATTTATGAATTGATCATGAAATTATATGTGTGAATTTGAGTGATGAAATATGCATATAAATGTCTTGTTTTTGCATATAATATGATTAACCTTTCATAAGTTGTTGTAGAGATGAGTTTGAACTTGAAAGATCATTAAAATGGTATAACAAGAAGTGCATAATTTCTGACTTGTAAATTTGATATTTATGTTCTGTTTTCTTGGTTTATTACATGAATTTCTTTGACTGTTTTAGAGATAAAATAAAGTGAGTTTAGAGCTAATAAAAAGGAGTACTGTGGTGTCTTGAAATAAGATGAATTAAGGTGATAGTTAGGAATGAAAAGAAGGTCAAAAATGAGGTGGAACAAGTGCAAAAAATTTGACAAATAAATGGAGTTTTCATGTTCTGTTTTTAATGCTTAATTACGTTATGGATGAACTAGAATGATTTTGAAGTTAAAGAAAGGGCTAATGTGGTGTCTTGAAATTAGGTAAATTAGAATGATAAGTTAGAAGTGAAATGAAGGTAGAAATGAAGTTGAACATGTGCAGAAAATTGATGATGAGTGTGGATATTAACATGTTCTGTTTTGGTCTGAAATAATGTGGATGTTAGTAATTGAAATAGAGGCGAATTAGAGTGAATTAAAAGATAAAGAAGGTGATAGTATAGTGTCTCAAAGTGAGGAGAATTAGGATGATAGTTTATAGATAAAGGGAAGGTGAAAATGAAGTTGAATGTGTGCTAAAATATTGAAGAATGTATAGACATGGTTGATGTTATGTTTATGTGATTATAATCAACAATTTTGTATGATGTGTTTTGTGGATGTTTTGAATTAGAATGGAGGTGAGAATGAAGAGAAATTGAAGTAAGAATGATAAGATAGGCATAGATGTGTTAAATATAACTTGTTGGAGTGGGAAATCTAAAAATTGGCCAGTAAGGGTCCGTTGGGCAGACTTCATGTCCGCTGGGTGGACCTTCTCAGGAATTTCAGTGTTCTAGCCCCGTTCATGTCCGTTTGGAGGGACATACATATCCGCTGGGCGGACATTCTCGGGACACCTACATAAATGAGCAATTTTTATCCTTTAGACGACAAAATCACTCTTGAGGTCTTCACGGAAGTTGTAGAAATCGAAGTTCTATTTGAAACTGTACTTGAATGACCTTAATCCAACATCCATAGTGAAAGTTATACCTATGGTCCCAAATCACCTACATATATAAATTATTGACTTATCAATGCTTTCCTATGATGTAATTAGGCTTAAATGGGATCTTGAATGAGCCTAGTGGTTGATGAAAGAGGCGATTAAAGTAAGGAAAGTGTATTAGGTATTAAAAAATGATTGAAAGATGATGTTAATTGATTATTAGATGCGTATAATATACCCAAGATTGTCATTGAGCATGCATTTGTACATAATCCATATATGTGTGTGTGTGTGTGTGTGTGTGTGTGAAATGAGTACTTATTTAATTGTGCAAAATTGTCATATGTGTAAATGTATATGTTGCATAATATAGAGGAGCAATTAGAGCGATCGCTTCTAGGCGTTGCCGGGACTTCAAGGCAATAAGCTATCTGGAGCAAACTGTGAGTAACTTAAAATGGTCTCACCTTGGTTGCTTGTTTGTTAAATTATGTATGGAATTATTATATGATGTACAAGTACTGATTTCCATACATTCAATGTCTGAGGTGTTTGATGTATGAATAAAACATTGGAAGTGCTATTTAAATGCGAATGTGATTGACTACTTGTTTCTCAACTTAAATGTTGAATGCCAGACTAAAAATCTGATAACAAATGTGAATGAAAAAGAATGTGAATGTGACTGAATGAGCATAATGATTAAATACACATGGTGCATTTCATTATATGAATGCATGAAAGATAAAGGCAGTTGTGACTGGAGTTGCCAGTGAAAAAGAGCTTAAAGCTCAAACTGTAGTAAGAGCCTATGACTCACTATGTAAAATGAGCCCTATATCCCTAACGGATAAGGGACAGTATAAATAAGCCCGGTATTCACAACGGATACGAGACAGTAAAAAAAGCACTCGGTCACAACAACAAAATAAATGAATATGAGTCTCATGCATATTGCATATACACATGAATTATATGATTTGAATGATTGCAATTAAAATGTGGAATCGAATTGATCGAAAAATGCGAAAGTTTATGATCAAAGTATGTCGTGATGCTACATGTTGAATTATGTGAATGTATGAATTGTTGTGATATATGTGATATGAGTGAACCATCGAGGATGGTTACTCAGCTGAGTTTGCAAAACTCACCAAAATTACAATGTTGACTTTTCAGGTTTGAAAGTGATGAATTAGCTTCAAAGACCGCTTAGAAGGGATATAGTACAACTTTTTGGTAGAAGACATGGCTCAAAGGTCGGTCAGCTGAGATTGAAGGATTTAGTTAAATTTTTGTTAATTTCCTCATGTATGTAGCATGTTCTGTAGACAGAGCTGTAGAGTCTAATAGGTTGTCGATATTGTATAAACATGGATGTTGTAGTAATGCTTCATTGTAAATCATGGTTTATGAAATGAAATGAGGAATTTTTGGGTTTTAGAAGTTGTGATATTTATGTTTTTAATTTATGATGCCATGTGATATGTGAAAGTGATATAGTTATCACGCCATTTCCATCAGACATATACATGGACGTCTAATGGGCGTACGTGTATGCGTCAGGCTAGAGTGAGGTGCTACACCAATAGATACGTTCCTCCATCACCATCCCTACCTACTATACTTAACAATTGGCCTTAGAATTTTGTCTTTAGGAAACTTCCATAATCACAAAAATTTGTCTTAAATTCTTCTATCCTCTTTTCATGGCATTAAAATAAATTTATAATCTTTTGAATTGCAGCAAAATATAAAGAAGTATTAACGTAATGTATATCATAATACAATGAAGTAGGAAGTATTAATACATTAATGAAATTTTCATTTAGCATTATTTGTAGCAATGAACTCTCTTGATTTCTTGATAATTACAACTCTATTGTTGATATAGGATTGCTTATCTTCAACTTATGTACATAACCTTGCAATTTCGCATATTCATTAATAAAATTTGTCGCTCTCTCTTTCCTCAGCCTTTTATTTTCTCTTCTACATATTCTTGAATTAACAAAAATATTGAGTTTTTCTTTGGATTATTTAACCATTTTTTGGTTGAGATACTAGGCTTCTCTATAATTCTATCTTTGAAGTCATTAATTTGGTAGAAACCAATTTTGGTGTGTTTGTTATGAGAAAACTATGATAAGGGTTATAAGTTTTAACTTTGAAACATCTCTCGTTCTTATAATATCCAGCATACAAAACACATGGGTATCCATCAATCCACACAACCCTAATCTGATTATTGTCACAATTTTTTAACCTAACATTTTATCTCGTATGTACTGCATAATTGACAACAATATCTTTAAATTCTTTTATAGTTCCAAACTCCATTCCCAATCTCCACTCATGTGCCACATCTGTAGGATAATCCCTAACATTTGAACCAAGTCTATGCAAAGCTTCACCTACCTCCTTTCTACTAGGATATTCATCAGTACTAATAACAATATCACAATCTATTAATTTAATTTCAACTAGATTATGGTCATCTGGAATGTTTACATACAAGTCTAATTGAAAATATGAACCATGTTCCTCTATATTCTCATCCATATGTGCATCCTGTTCCTCTAAATTTTCATTCATATATGGACCCTATTCCTTCAAATTTTCATTCACCTATCGACTTTGATCCTCCAAATTTTCATTCACATGTGCACCATGTTCCTCTATATTCCCATGTGCACTTAGTTCCTCCATATTTACACGCTCCTCATCATCACCATAGTCCTCACCTTTAGTTATATATAATATATCACGATTATGGATAGGTGTATCTAAATGGTGAGTTACATATACGTCAACAATCCCATGTATTTGCATAAGGTTTGCTAGACTAATACAAATTTGGTTTGACTCTATAACTCTCAGTGACTCTTTAAAGTTAAAATCAAGTAGTCTATAATTTGCCTTATCAATTTGATTATACCCTAAATCCTTCTCCGTCTTATATTTGTCTATTACTAATATAGCCAATATCAACATTCTCAAATGTAACAATATCCCCACAAACATATATGAATTCAAGCTCTAACATGAATTATTCACCATAAAAAAACCTTATACTTCCATGCTGAGCCATTAAAACTTGTAAAGCAACCATTAAAAATATTTTCATTCATATTAGAGACCCAAGCACAAAAATATATTCACTAGCAAATTCAAATCATAGATAGTAAGACACAATTCTTAAGAAACAATCAACAAGTTTAGCTTATATAAGTTCTATACATTAATTCAATTTGAAATCAATTTGACTTTAATACCAGCGAGGAGAACAAAGACTATATCTAAACCTTAATCTACTAATTTTGATCATATAGAATAAATAATAAATATAACAAGTGATAATAAATTGTTAATTACTTAACTACCTTGTACCAATTAAAAATAAGTACTCAACTTTTGCAAAATCACTCCATTAAAAGCCTAAAACTTAGTACTTTTATGATGTTATTCAAAAGTTTTGAGGTATCCGAAGAACAAGTATCTTTAGTAAATGGTCAATTTTAAGGTTAAAACAAATATCATGTTACAAAAATCAGCAAAATACTCCAAAAGCTAGAAGAGGCTACTCCCTAGTAAAAGAATTTACTTATCTGTGAGTTAGTAACAACTATTTATACTTTGAATGAATTATTAAAAAATTTTAATTTTTTTAGTAATTTCATTTATCATCAATATCACCAAGTCTTTATCTTTTGGGGTAACATAGTTTTTAAAAAATGTATTTTATTGAAAGTAGCCTTGAAGAGAAAGGAAAACTCCTACGAGTGAAGAGTTTAGGAATGTTAAGAAGTCACAGATTTTGTTATCAGACCAGTAGAATTAAATATGTGTTAGTTTCATATTCTTCAAAACCAAAGTAAACACACTTCTTAATAATATTATTCCTAATGCAAGATACAAGACAAATATAACTCTCATCCACTCTCATCTAGAACAAAGTCATCGTTTTGAACATTCAGTGACCTAATTACCAGGAACTTATACAGACCATTCCTAATAAAGAAGAGTTGAACCTGAAATATAAAGCTCCAATTACTTATGCTAGCCTCCCAATGGAGAATGCCATAAGTGAGGTAAGGGATAAAACTCTAACTCTCTTAATATTATTTAAGAGTCAGATTGTTGAGATAAATGGGAAAAAAATTAGGAAGATGCTCAGCCTATTAAGTCAATCTTGCAATTTACAATTAGGGATAAAGGAACTAAAGTAGTATCAGTAGAAGATAGAATTCACTCACCACCTGGTACTACCATTGCACCTATATGTAAATTCAGTGGAAAAAAGGAAGCAGTAAAAGGATGTTGGAGTAGGTTAATGGATACAAAAAAAGAGGAAGTGTGGTAGCAAAGACAACTTTTGTTTTGACTTCATCTTAAAAGTGTTATTTTGTCATATATATAAGCCTAATAACATAAGCATTCAGACGAGATCGCATGAGAGGCAAACCAAATCACATGTCCTCATATGAGATTGCCTCCTATATGCAGCTCACAAGAAGAAAAGTACCCAAAGGCACAACAAAATTTAACAGACAAAAGTAGATACCATCATTGAACCAACTAAAAGTAGATACAATTATTGAAGTAGCCAAAACCATATATACAAGGAAATTGAAGCAGAAATAAATAAGAAGCAATAACAAATACACAGAAAAGAAACAACAACAAGCATATGAAAAAATGAAGAAGCCAAAAGTAGATATAGACAGGTAGACATGAATAAGAAGCAATAAAAAGGATATGGAAACTGCCAAAAGAAGATATAGAATTGAAACTACTATTGACCACAATAAACTTAAGACGTTGTAAAATTGAAAATGGTGAGGACTTTGACTGTGAGTAGCGTTGATGGTAAAACCTATCTACTTGTTTTACGCTCAAAAATCGCAAGTGAACGGGTCATGACTTGTAGTAAAAAGAGCGGATATCGATCCCACAGAGATTGATGCCTAGACACCGCTTAATTTAGACACAACTTTGTTTAAGAAACTAAATAATGAAAGACAAATAATCTGGAAAATTAAGTTAAAATTAAAAGATTAATGTAAACAATGGACAATACTGATATTGCAGAAAATCTGAATTCAAGAATCTAAATACTAGAGATTACTTTTTTTTTTCTTATTTTGTCTCCCTCCTAATTTATCGATTGAATTATGACTCATTCTAGATTTCCGAATGTACTAACTACCCTCTCTTAAGGTGTAACTATTTATCCCTAATCGAATAAACGGGAATCAATTGGAAGAATCAATTGGAAGATCTCTCAACCTACCCAATAACTGTATCGATTCAATTAGTTATTAAACTATCCTATGGGTGATCAATTGACTAGTCCAGACGTCTCTTCTAACTATTCAATTAACGTGATGATTGCTAGTCTATAGGTCGCCAACTCTCGTTTTACAATCCTATATGAATTTCATCTCACTCACTCTCTCGATTTATTGCAAGATGACAATTAAAAACAACAATCAACAAAGACAATTGCATTCAATTCAATAAAATAGGAGTTCAATATAATAGTTCCAAAAGCAATCCCTAAACTAAAATCAACCTAATATGGTCTCCATAACATCATCACATTCAAATAATCCATTTTTACAAAGAATAGAAGAGATTAAAATGACATAAAATTGAATAGAAAGACTCCTTCTCTTCTTTGCCAAAATCTGGAATTTAGTGTTGATGTGCTATTTTGCCCAATCTTGATGATGATCCTTGTCTTCTTGATGATGATCCTTGTCCTCAATCCTTCCTCAATGCTCCAAACATGTGTTCTTCACTCAAGGACAGTGTTTCTACTGGTGGGTGTCATCTCCTTTGAAGATGGAGGCTTAATTCTCTTTTTATAGTCCAAAAATCCTAAGTTTAATAAAGCCTCGCAGATTGTCTCGAATTGTAAATCCCACATTCGTAGGAATTTGCATGATTCCCACGAGCGTAGGACTTTGTCACCAACACATCTCTCATTTCCTTCTATAATTCCCACGTGATATGGGAATTTGCATGATTCCCACGAGAGTGGGAATTTGTCACAGATGCACTTCTCATTTCTTCTCCTCTTTGATCTTTAGTTCACCCTCTACGTTGCTCATTCCTTCTTCTTACATAAAAATAGTCAATTCTTGCCCTCAATTAACATCAAACACACAAGAACAACAATGAAAATCAAGCTTAATGAAAACATACAAATTGAATCTTAAACTAGAACAATAATCAACAATTATACTAGAAAACACATATTAATTACCTATAAAACATATCCTAATGCACACCTATCAATATCCCCACACTTGAATCTTTGTTTGTCCTCAAGCAAAATAAATACAACCAATCAATTACACCACTTCATTTTCATATAGATCAACACATAGAATCCCTCAAATTCAAGCCAAATCAAATATCAAGTTAATGTACATATCATGATTACTTTCTCATTGGTGTACATAAGCAAACTCACAATTGACACAATCACTCAAAGATAATTAAAGATGCAAAAATGAACTTTCATCACAGTTTTCACTCATTTCTCTCAAGTGTTTAAGGTTTAGTGTGCTCAAACTTTCTGTAGGAAACTACACTACCATAAGCTTGCTAATACACCAATTTTCCTCCACAATGATTGCATTCATAAATAGATCAAAAGGACTTATTTAGGGTTGTAATGTGGTAAGGGTTAAGGTGGGTCAAAAGAAAGGGAAGAGGGTGAAGCACAAGCATAAGTGGAGTAAAAAGCATATAAAATAGGATAACAAAACATAACTCCGAGACGTATAAATATAACCAATATTCTGCACTTAAAGATGCTACTCACTTGTTCTTCCTTTTTCTTTTCATTTTTTCATTTTTCATATATATATATTCATTTTTCATTCTTTTTCTTCATACAAGGAAAAACTATGAACCAAAACTAGCACTCTATACAATGTAGTCCACAGACAGAAATATACTCAACCTTTCTCGATACAAAATTTACACAATCTCAACTAATGTTTTACTTAATACTCTACTAAGCTTGTGGAATGGTAGGATAAAGGGGTTTAAAGTTTTTAAATTTTGGGTGTTTTCATAAAACAAAAGGTTAAGGTTCAACAGGGGTAGCAAGGGATAATAACGGATAGGTTATTTAAGTTAAGAGTTAATACAAAAAGGGCCTAGATCATCTCTATTAAGCATGCATCTAGTAGACTCAAACTGATTCAAAGCAAGTTCTGAAGGTATTAACCTAAGGAAGTAACACTAAACAAAGAAATGAAATGACTACAAATGGAGTCATATGGCTCAATCTCACTTTGGCTCAAATGAAAACTCATTATGCATCTTTACACTACCTCATTGTTCAAATGTCAATTTATGACAAAGCTTATATAACCAACTACTTTTCATTACTCTATATGGTTCACTTTCTACTCAATTAGCCTAATCCAAGTTCAATAATGCATTCAATCTTATTCCAACTACATGATAGAATCTCATGGCAATATTTATCAGAAAATCTGAATTCAAGAATCTAAATATTAGAGATTACTTTTTTTTCCTATTTTGTCTCCCTCCTATTTTATCGATTGAATTATGACTCACCTTAGATTTTCGAATGTACTAATTATCCTCTCTCAAGGTGTAACTATTTATCCCTAATCAAATTAACGAGAATTAATTGGACGATCTCTCAATCTACCCAATGACTCTATAGATTCAATTAGTTATTAAACTATCCTATGGGTGATCAATTGACTAGTCAAGATCTCTCTTCTAACTATTCAATTAACGTGATGATTGCTAGTCCATAGGTTGCCAACTCTCGCTGTACAATCCTACATGAATTTCATCTCACTCACTCACTCTCTCGATTTGTTACAAGATGACAATTAAAAACAACAATCAACAAAGACAATTGCATTCAATTCAATAAAATAGGAGTTTAACATAATAGTTCCAAAAGCAATCCCTAAAATAAAATCAACCGAACATGGTCTCCATAACATCGTCAACATTCAAATAATCCATTTTTAAAAAGAATAGAAGAGATTAAAATGACAGAAAATTGAATACAAAGACTCCTTCTCTTCTTTGACAAAATCTGAAATTTTGGTGTTAATGTGCTATTTTGCTCAATCTTGATGATAATCCTTGTCTTCAATCCTTCCTCAATGCTCCAAACATGTGTTTTTCACTCAAGGATGGTGTTTCTACAGGTAGGTGTCGTCTCCTTTGAAGATGGAGGCTTAATTCCCTTTTTATAGTTCAAAAATCCTAAGTTTAATGAAGCATCGCGGATTATCTTGGATTGTAATTCCCACGTTCGTGGGAATTTACATGATTCCCACGAGCGTGGGAATTTGTCACAGACGTTCCCACGAATGTGGGAATTTGTCAGACGCATCTCTCATTTTCTTCTGTAATTCCGACGTGACGTGGGAATTTGTATAATTCCCACAAACGTGGGAATTTGTCACAGATGCACTCCTCATTTCTTCTCCTCTTTGATCTTTAGTTCACTCTCCAAGTTGCTCATTCTTTCTTCCCTCTTTGATCTTTAGTTCACCCTCTACGTTGCTCATTCCTTCTTCCTACATAAAATAGTCAATTCTTGCCCTCAATTAACATCAAACACACAAGAACAACAATGAAAATCAAACTTAACGAAAACATACAAAATGAATCCTAAACTAGAACAATAATCAACAATTATGCTAGAAAACACATGCCAATTACCTATAAAAACATATCCTAATGCACACCTATCAAGTAGCGACAGATGAATGTTGTAAAATTCAAGATGGTGATGACTTCGCTAGTGACTAACAATGAATGTCGTAGGAGGATTCTTGATGGTGAGGAAGGACGATATTGACAGTGAAGATTGGAGTTTTTATTACCTTCTTCGTTACAAATGCTTCTGTTAGGGATTTGAGTTTTGTTTTTGTTAATAGGTTAGGTTAATTAATTAATTAGTTTAGTTACTAAACTTAATTAGTTTAAGTTCATAGGTTAATTGGTCAAGTTAATTTATTAGGTTAATAAAATTTAAGGTTAAATTATCTTGTTAAATTAATAGGTTGATTAGTTAAGTTAATTTGTTAAGTTAACAAAAATTAGGGTCAAATTATTTCAGTGGGTTCCACTTTTTCAAATATTAATTTCATTTAAATTTTAGAAATTAAGTATACAGGCCATCGTTGACTTGGTAGAAAAACATTACCGTCATTTTCTCATTTAACTAGGAGTTGAATTTTAACATTTGTCAAATGATAGGGTTTAATTTGTACTCTCTAAAATGTTATAGTTAAATTTGTCAACAGATATAAAGTTTAAGGCTAAATTTTCCCCTTTTTGCCTTATTATTTAAAGGTTAATTATGTAAATTAGACCTAATCATTCTCTTGATAGGGGTTTGAATTAAAAGATTTAGTCTTTAAACCTAACCATTTTCTTATAAGTGCATATGTTAATATAAAGGGTTATGTATGGCTATCAAGAACTCCACTTTTGTTCATTTCGTTCTTGAAAAGAAAGAGCTAATCAAAATGTGGAGCTCTATCATTTCTTCTAGGAAATTTTGCTACATAAGTTGCTAACTTTAACTAATATTAGTATAGGTAATACATTGGTGACTATTACATTATCATTATATCCGCAGATGAATATCTCCTACAAGCCTTAGAAACATTATGAGGAGGAGGTAATCTTGAAGGCAATCAAACCCAGACATATGAAAACATGCATCTATTCTCTATATTTCTACTTCTATGCACCAAAGATACGACTCCTCCTCCGGAACTCTCAAATCAAAGGTGACCAAACTACAATGTTCCCCATATTCGAATTGCACTTCCTCTGAGTCAACTGTTATTCTCTTTGCTGGAGTAGATGAATATGCACCAAACATGCCACACCCAACAACTTTCATGCTAATACTCTTAGATTCATACTCCAGCTCCTTGATGGCCCCTCCTTAGTTGAACATCTTAATTAGTCCCATAGGACCAAACCTAGCGCCATTCCACAATTCCTTTACCGGAACTACATTAAAAACTACGTATGGTCGTGACTACAATGTAATTGGCACGTAAGCATCCTTTGGTAAATAAACTACCTCGACTGCATTTTGCAATTGGAACACTTTTAGGACAAGACCATTCAACAGAATGCAAGTTGCATCAAACAATAACTGAGTCAAAACCACATACCACCAACATGAGAATATAGTACGTTAGCTCTTGTTCATCCCTCACTGGCAACTTTTGCTAGGTAATTAATGTCTTTAGCCCTAACTACACCAGTTATAGTGCAAGGCTTCTCATTATGGATAAGGTTTGTCTTGCCTACCCTACACCAATCATCTCCCTGGCAATTGAACACTCCCAAGACTCCAGTGAAATCGTTCAGATGCCACATTTTTAGGAGACTACAGTGTCAGGGTAAATTAACCAGAAATTAGATTATCGATATATTTGTCTAAATCTCAAACATGAAAGCATAATACCTTTTTCCATCTCTTGCGGGATCAAAAAACAAGTTATCCCTTGTAGACCTTCCTGGAAGTTTGGTACTCAATATAGAACCATCAGGAAGAACAAGCTTCTTCAATAAATTAAAGTCATGTTGTCCAGGCTTGACACTGCAAGACACAATGACATCTAACTTGAAATTGTATGCTCCACTAGATTTTAGGAAATGACTGGTGATGCACAAGTCAAGTAAATAGAGGCTCTACACCAAAAACAATTTAATGGTTGAATATATTGACTCACATGAAACATATCCCAATCTGGTTGCATAAATCATCTGATGCCCTTATAACAGCTGCCTTCTTCACGCTGCATAGATGGAAGCAATCGCACCCAAACATTAACTACGCCCCTGGGCTTGACAGTAGTACAAATAACTGTGGAAGTTTTTCAACAAAAACCAAATATTTACTTGTACAAATTATCAATGTTATGACTCATACAGGCAATGATTCCATTATCTGGGAAGTTTCTAGCAATTGGTACGTTCAGTGCCTCTTGGTACTTCCTTGCAAGTTTAACTCTTCCACCGTGTCTTGCCCCAACAACTTCAAGTGTAATTTGGATATCAACTTTAACACCATCTATTCGGACTGATGCAAGATATGAATGAAGTTCGCTATAGAAGTTGAAAACTTTCTCAGGGTTTACAAGGCCCAATCCATTTGTTGTGATGCATTGAAAAGCATGATTCCTCATTTGATTGAATCCCAGGAGAAGATACAGGGTACATCAGCTTGGATATTTCCTTGATACCCGGTTTAACACCTCCCCAATATCCTGTTATTGCATGCTACACATACACGTACCTAAAATTTATGAAGTATCAGCCTAGTATCTTATCAAGGATTGACCAAACATAATAAAGATTTTATGAGTTAAGGAAGGAATAGTATGTCAAAACATGACATTCTTTTATTTCAGTGATAATGTGGCGGAGTACAAGCGCTGGATCTTCTGCTTTGAGCCCTTCTTTACCATTTTTCTGGAATTTGTAGTTCTCTTTGATGTGAGTTAACCTGTTAGAAAAGCTGAAAACAAAAACAAGATGAGAAGGCTTTACTAGTTAATAAGGATAGTTAGTAGAGCAAGTCCTCCTTTGCTATGCTGGAGGGAGTAGCATTGAAAAATCTGGCATCCGATGAAAAGTGCTTACTTGGCTGAATTATCAGCTTTGGTTGCAACACTAATGGGATCCATTGCAACCGATTGCCAACCATCATCAATCAGAACAAACTTGGGAGGAATTCTACTTTTTCTAATCTAAAAGAATTGCTAGTCAGTATCAATTTAAGGTGCTCAAACTGTAAACATTCGCAACGGTGAATTTGGTAAAGGAGAGACACCTGGCTAATCCTTGTCTTACACCTTCTGTTATGACATCAATGTGGAAAGCATCACATGTATACCAACCAAACCAGTTCATCATGTCAGGCATCTGAACTACAAAGCATAAGACAGTCAGGCATAATAATTGAAAATTGGCAAACAGTAATGTTTCAGAAGCAAAATTATCACTTTCTTTCTGTCACGATGACAAATTGTTTGCAAATGTCTCTCAACAGTCCTACGTACAGATGGGAACATGAGTTAATTAATGATAACCATTATCATCAACTTAGGCCTCAATTCTACATTAAACCTTTAATCTAGTTATGCATTGTTAGCAAAATAAATAAGCAAATTTATTAGTTATATGATCTGAAATTTGGAAGCAATTCCGTTTTAGTAACAATCAAAATCAGCTGATTGATATTACTTAAAAAGAAAATATTTTTCTTTCGTTGAGTTATAGAAAGTTATTAACTTACTTCACGACATTTGTGATCACATCAAAAGGATCTAACCCAGCAGCCACAAAAACTAATCGACTCCCATCAAATTCATTGGCCACGGGATCTCCCAGCAAGTTCGTCACTTCAGTGCCTTAGAATCATTAAAACACCCATCTAAAAAGGGATATTTTTGCATACCACTTTTAGGCAAATCTCGACCTCGTTTCGCTCATTCCCCTGAAGAACAACCTTAAAATCCCCTTCAAGGATTGGCAAGAAAACAGTGTAAACAACGGACTGCTCCTCTCCATATGCACTTCCTTCATCAAAATGAGAACCGTCCCTTGTCTCAACAATTAGAAATTAAGACTCAAAGGGAATGTCTTTGCCACAGTTTATAATCCTCTGGGTCATCCACCATATCTTGAAGTGGAAAACACGCACGAAACACAGCCCCCTTCATAAATCGACCAAAATCATTCCCACATTCTATTCAAATTTCCAGGAATTTGGCAACTCAAATGTATAAACCAAGCCCCACTCCGCCCAGAACATGAACAAAGCAAGAGTCTTCTATTGCCAAATGACCTTGCATTCAAATCATAAAATTTTGTGCAAGAGAATTCATGTTGTTAAAGCGATAGAAACCAAAAGAAAAGACGTGACAATTCCTGATCCTCATTCTCTTTTTGATATCCAAGTTACGAAAAAAAAAAAAAGAAGATATGGGTAACACCTTTCCTTTCCCGCAGCTAGGAAACAAAAAAGCAAGTAGAGACAGCAATAACATTACAGAAAGGAAGAAGAAAAGAGAGACATAACTCAAGCTTGCCAACAGGGAAGACCTGCGAGAGCCATGTTGATCACACACAACTCCAAGGAAAGCTCCATTGACAAATTACACAACCCCCCGCC